>OY740767.1:80282094-80882094 GCA_963513935.1 Aphrophora alni | reverse complement strand
CGTTATAAATAAAGAAAAATTTAGGATATTTTAAAATAAATTTATTACTTATATATTATTTATGTATACTAATTTTAAAGAAGATCTGAAAATTTAGGTTTACATATTGTAAATAATTAATACTAGTCCTATCCCCGTGTCCCATTACTAGATGTGTGTAATAACATCACACATTTTGGCTCTAGATGCCGGATATAAAGATACCGTATTCAGCATTTAATGACTAAACTAAACTAATTTTGAACAAAAGCTATAATACTCCTTAGAGAAACTTAATCTCTTCATAATATTACGTAGTTTTCTATTAATTAATGCTCATTATCACTATTTATATTAATGATAAACTTATCCGTGGGCCAACAAAGGTACTTCATCTTTCGAAATCTTTACGCATAGAAAAAAAAATCATCTTTACGTTTACTTATTTACGCCTATGTTATTGAAATCTATATAAATAAATGAAAATAATATGTAAATTTGCCTTCAACATATCCTTTTTATGTTTACCCTTAATAATCAATCTTAAAACGATATTTTCTCTCTCAAGGCGAATATATCAAATGTATACCATAATATAAAAAATACTAAATATCACAGGGAAAAAAACAGGATAAAATATGTTGCATAATACTATTTAATATCTGGAAACGGAAGTCATGTGATCAACAGTCCCATTCTTCATCTTAATTAATTTATCGTTAGTCACATGCAACTAATCTTCCACTGACCATATTAATTACCTTTTTTTTCTTCTATTTTTGTGAAACTTGTTTACCTTGGAAATTATTTATCATATATTCTGAGCTTCAAATAAATTTGTATATTTATTTAGCACTGACCTATTATTAAATAGTGTCATATCCGAAATAAGTGAAGTTAAAGTTTCACACAGTATTTAAAAATGATAATAATTTAAATATAGTATGAGTAAAGCCTTTTTATTACGAAATTAGGTTATGGGAAACTAGTTTGATGTCATTAGAATATAAATTTATAGAAAAGGGTTCAATATTTCTTTTTATCTTTGTGACCGTCTGTTAAATTGTGTATGCACTATATTTAATTCAGATTGGGTAACTGAAACGTTTATATTGTAAAAATTAAAATATAAGTAGAAATCGTAGTGTTTAAAATTATATTCTGTCAGTCATTGTCTCAAGTAGAAGTAGTTATATCAAGTAATTTTAGTTTGTAACTAAGCAGATGTTCCAGGATATGATTGGATTAGCAAAACATTGTAATAGTTTTGTAGTTAAAATAGAGGCTGGACCTTAATTAACATACATAATTAAACTGGTACTGTATACAGTGTCATCATTGAATAAACTAAAGACCTGAATTCAACTTAAAACCATAAAAAAATGCTAAAAATATAACAGAGTAGGACTATCAAAGCTGGAAAGATCATCTAACTTGGTGATTAAATAAATATAATCTATCTTCCCAAAAGATGGCACAATAATAGTCCCCATCAATACCAATAACATGTCAGTGTGATTTAGTGGCTTCCATTATTTACGGTTAACGAAATGTTAATAGACAATTTCGTTCAGCATATCCAACATCAACGGAAGGACTATGTTAAATCATTTGAAATAATTAGACACCTAAAAGCGATCCTATAATTATTAATTCATAATAGGTCGTAATCTTTGGTTGAAGTGTATGTTGTCAAAAATAACCTGATTATTATAATAAATCATTTTAATTATCGTAGCACTTTCATAACACAAAGCATGAAAACAAGTAATAAATAAGTGTTATTTTATTTAACATGTACTTAGGTATTGATTTTGTGCAAATGTGATAATTTGTTAGCGGTAAGTATGTAGCATCCTAAATTCATAAATAATAGTTCCTACCGCCGTGCTTCCGTACCTTGACAGGTGCTGCCGCGTAGCAGCCCTTTCTAGAAAGTATCGCGTCATGCATGTAAGATACAAAGTACAACGGCTGGCGAGCTTACCTGAATAAAACCGGCAGTGACTCTGTCTCTGCATTTCAACATGTACAAAAAACCTTCATCGCTCCGCTAAAATTTTATCAAAGTCACATCATGACAAATAACACTTTAGCTTCATAGAGAAAATGTAATAACAGTTTTACAATTCAGTGATGTGTTCTTTTGGTTTGCTAATAAGTAGTTGTGTAGTTCTTCTTTCACGGCACATGTTCACGTGAATTTTCAACAGGACTCCAGCTAAAACGCTGGTCGGAGAAACACACCAAATCTTGTTTCATTTTGCATACTCCAGCAAAAGTGCATAGCATGTTTCTGCCTGGTTTTAAAACATGTTTTTTTTACAATAAATCAAAAAAACTTCCAAGTGGACAAAAGTGACCTTTTTTGAAAACTGACTCTACAAAACTTTGTTTAAATTTATATTGTACATGTACCTAATTTGGTTTAGTGAAATGTGTTCTTAAAACTGTCATTTAAATGTAATCTTGTATAGCTATTTGTAATTTAAAAGAAAAATAATTGGGTGGTGCCTGCATGCAAACTTTTCGGTCCTTACAGCCTCCAAGAGGTTATTTTTCTAAATTAATAAAAATTGACGTCAATTTATAAAACTTCAATATTCAAAATTTTCCTTTCCTTTTTTTATAAACTTTTCATATTATAACAAATTCTTTTATTTAAAATATATATGTATATTGGCCAATTTAGTATTTAAGAAATTTAACAAACAAATCATATTATGTAACATTTAATCTAATGATGATCTTGTTAGAATTAATATAATTTTTTTTGAATTTAAAATATCAACCTCATCTATAGAATCTTTTCATTGTTAAATTCTGTAACTGTTTTAAAAAACTATTATTTAATAAACTAAAAAGGGGGGGGAATAAATATCAGAATCTTTTCATCAATTTTTTTTTTATATTGTAATTTTACATTAAGGGCGTATAATCTTTTTTTTTTAGGATTAATTATAATCCGGTAATTATTAAGCTGTGCTCATAATTTTTTTTTATTGTTAAATTTTGTAACTGTTTATATAAACTTAAAGAAAAAAGGGGGGATAAATTTTCAGAATCTATTCATCAAATTTTTTTTTATTATTATATTTTACATTAAGGGCGTATAACTTCTTTTGATTAATTATAATCTTGTTAATTATTAAGCTGTGCTTATGATGGTCTATCTCAGGATGTTTTTTTGCTTTGTAAATGATAAAATCTGAACCGTCGAAATTTCTTTTTCTGTTTAATAAATTTGAGCCTTGTTAATTATTAAATTTGTCTTTGTCTTTTTTTTTAATTTTCAAACATTGTTACCATTTGGTTCCGCCTTTTGTTTAATTTAAGTCCCCTGGTAACAAGTAAAAGTAGTCTTATTTATTATATTGTTATTTATATTATTTATTATATTTATATTGTTATAATAATAGAGGTAATTTTAGTTTTTTCATATATTTTCTCAAACATTATAATTACTTCTTTCTATATGTATAATTAATTTCATTTATACTTTTCCTTTGCCAAGATATGTTAATTTGTTTAATTAGGTACGGAATTACTAAACTGATTAAAAGCAGTAAAATGTGTTTCAGTATATTTATTGACCTTTTTTAAAAATAACTTAAACAATTTATGTTTAAATTTGAATTTATTCTATTAATTTGAAGTAAGAATATAGTTCTTGCATATAATGATATAAGGTTTTTTAAAACAATTAAAATAATATTTATAGGTTATAAGGACGATTTTATTACGTATTATTATTTATCTTCCACATTTTAACATATTTTCCTTTCAAAAGTAATAAACTAGTCTATCCTCAAATATCCTGTCAGTTGTACCCTCATATTAACTATTAATAATTACAAATTATATTGGCTTTGAAAAGGTTGACTTGAGGTATGTTTTAGACTATGTGGGTTCTGTGAAGGCGACAGGTTATCTTCACTGAAGTCCCCAGTCCAGCAATATAGTCAAAAAGGATTAGCTTTCACTGGCTTGAAGTTCTTTCTACAGCCTCAAATCTTTAAAAGTCATGTTGCACTCGACCCTGACAATACACGCTGCCTCTCGTAAAAGTTGGGTCAAGTGATCCCGCTTCAACGTGTAACTAAGTAATGAAACCTAAGAGATGCAGATAGACAATGATTAGAAAGTTCATTGCCAGTTTAGCAAAGTAATGACGATGGACGATATTCGTTGTAAAGCAACAACGATTGCAACATTCCTATCCTTTCCTATTTTTACGAAATAAAATTCAGTAGGAAAGTGTTTTCTAATCCAGTGTTAAGAATACAAATCAACATCTAATAAGGGCATAAGTTAAGTAATGGTTAACTGTTATATCTTCAAACACCGTTATAGGTTATTCATTGAGCTTGAGCATTTTCCCAACATCTACATTAGAAAGATGAGGTATGCATTTATTTGGTACTTGTAGAATAATACAAAACTGAACAGGTAAAACGTGTTTTTATCTTTAGTAAATTTAAGGTTTTGCATAGCCTAAAATTATCAAGTGATAATAATATAATTAGACAATGATAATTTTATTTATTTTTTTCAAAAAGAGAGGATCTAGACCTGTAACAAGACTATTTAGAATTAAGTATATTATAAGTGATATCTCTAAATGACAAAATATATAGTAATAGAGTTTTGCTTGAGATAATTATTACAGTAGTGGTTTGATATTGAATTACGGACGTAAACTTTACTCCGAAATTAATTGAATTAGTTCTTTAGTGCCTTAACGACTTGGCAGGAGGAAAAGAAGACATTTATCAATTACAGCCCCAAAACGGTTTAAGGAAAGATTAAAAAGTAAACATTACAAACAAATAATATCAACTCCATAATTGTGTAGTGCTAAAGATTATTTTGGTGTATAATTCATTATGAACAAAAACAAGATATACGTTTTATATAAAATACATAATTGTTTGTAGCTAATGATGATAACGTATTTTGTGTTATTTATTGATTAGGAAAATAGTTTTTGGTGTTATATTAAATTAAAGAATTTACGTTTTTGTATTATCAGACGAACACATATTACGTTATAATAACTAATTGAAGTTTTTGTTCACAGAATCGAACTTAATAGCATATAAATATATATATATATATATATATATATATATATATATATATATATATATATATTAACAAATCTGCTGCCTAAGAGAGTTAACTAAACTATTCGACTTTTTTTTTATTCATTACATATTAATGATATGCAAATATTTCGAATAAAAAGAAGTATATATAGTATTGTTTATTTAACATATCAATAATTATTAAGGAGTGGCATTTTTCAAAAGATCTTTAGTTGATTATTTTCTTCTGCACGAATTAATTTCCGTAGGTACTAAATTGTTTTTAAAGGTACATTGTTTTTACTCCATAGACCAAGAAACAAAAGTAAATGTATAAGTTGTTACTATTTACAGTTATTTCTATTTGCCAATCTACTGTTAATTTATGATTTTATGAACTCCAATTAATTGTCGGTGAAATTGAAAATCAAGAATAAATAAAATATTTTATATTTATTATTTTAACTATGTTATTCGTTAAACTTTTGAAATTATTTTTAATTTTGAATATAGAAACATAATTATTCTTTGAATAAAAAGCCATAAACTGAACATAACAATTTTTACTTAACAAAGTTCTTGTACAATTTTTATTATTTGAAAAAAACCATAATCAACAGTTAATAAAAAAAAGTTTTTATTATTTGAAAAAATCTATAGGCAAGAGATTTATATATTAAAAACTTTCCTACGGTACGTTAGGTGTGGTCATACATCGTTTAAAGAGTTTAAAATCAAAATTAAAATGTATACAATAATTATATTTTGATAAATCAAACAACGCACTACTTATAACTTCCTTGCCGTTAATAAATTTTTAGTAAATCTTCATATAATAATAATTGAAATATTTATTACAATTTGTTATTATTTTTACCATAATGCTTTGATATCCAGCAGTATTTTGAAAGTTTACCTACAAATTAATATAGTTTGGTGTATAATTTGATCCAGACTTTTAAAGAAAACCACAACAATAAAACTTATGCTAAAAACAGTTGTATATTGATTTTGATGAAATAAATTCCTCTAGAACTATCCATCGATCTAATCAGCGGAACAGGGCAGATATATAAGTTGATAAGTAAACATCTTTACATAAGGGGTTTGGTGAGTATTATTTGGTCATCTATACCATTTAAACCAAATCAGAATTTTTTAGACATAGAAGGACATTATGGCTGAGAGAGAATAGAAAACGAATTTATTGAAATCGTTTTCGAAATATTATATATTTTATTCAAAATGTTAACTGTACAATATTTGTTGTCATAAAACATAGCAATAGCTTATTAAATTTAATAAATTATATTTTAAGGCTGCATTATTTTGTATACGTTATAAAGAGGGCATACATTGATTTTGCGAAGATCCAAATATTACAGGTATACGTAATATAGATTTTTATGAACAAATTTCAAAAATTATTGAATCTTGAATTTAAGAAAATCATATTTTATAGTCACATGAAAATAATATGTTAATAAAGCAACAATAATTAACTATTAATGATGTACCAATAATAAGTATATGAAGGTACACTATGCTAGATAAGAAATGTTTCATTCGTCGAATGACATTTAAATGGTTTCTGGTGAATTATGTTAAAATGTACGTATTTGATATCATATAGTAACAAATGGCATATCAATAAACACTGACTCAAACATAATTAAATTATTGACATTTGAAGGTTAGCCAGGATCTCATGTAATATGTGTTCTTAATTTTACTGGTTGTATTATCGACTTGTAATAATATAATGATGTATTCAATGATGTAAGTTATAATGTGAAAAGTTTATTCTGTAACACAAAACTCCAGCAGATAAATAGGACTGTTTTCGACTGAATGATGGATATAATAAATACAACAACAATTTAGATTATATAATAGTTCTGCACAATTTTTTCTAACATTAACAAATGAAAGTTTAAAATTCATATTAAAAATCATAATTCATAACTTTAAATCTATTTAGAAAAATATATATTTACATTTTTTGTAAATCTATATATTTTATCAAATAATTTATTAATTACTGATATACATATATATAGAAAGAGAGAGCGAGAAAGAGAGAGAGAGAGAGAGAGAGAGAGAGAGAGAGAGAGAGAGAGAGAGAGAGAGAGAGAGAGAGAGAGAGAGAGAGAGAGAGAGAGAGAGAGAGAGAGAGAGAGAGAGAGAGAGAGAGAGAGAGAGAGAGAGAGAGAGAGAGAGAGAGAGAGAGAGAGAGAGAGAGAGAGAGAGAGAGAGAGAGAGAGAGAGAGAGAAGATAGATAGATATTATACAAACTAACAATTAGAGTTTGTACATAAGTTACAAATATAATTTAATATTTTGAGGAACGTATAAACAAGCAAATAATATTATGCTTGTCAATATGAAGAAAAATATATTGCATATTAATGGATAATAAGTCTGAAAAATAAACATACAAACACTGTAATAAAATATTTATTTATAAAAACAGTAAGAATACTTATATAAAAGATATCATTACAGTATACATAATTTATTTTTAAAGATAAAGAAAACATAATAATTAATAAATAAGCAAAAGCGTCTATGAGCAAAACAACATTTTTCATTTGTTGTTTTGCTTCCAATTGACTGAGCTTACGGTTTAAAATTGCAATATAAAACTGTTGTTTACACCTATAGGTCTATATGAGGGTATATATTTGTTTTTGTTGAAGCTTGTTTATGTATTGTGTAATATATTCATGTATTTTAAAAAGTGTACTTCAACGTATATATGTAAAGTTTAAACATTTTGTATAGAAGGTGATTCAATAAGTTTTATTGTTATTTTATTCTAAGGTTTTTATTTTATTATCTTGTATTTCATTAGCTATTCCATCCATTTTTTCCTATGAGTGTTTTTTGTTTTAGAAGTATATGAGTACATTATGTGTGTTTTATGTTTTAGAAGATGTTTTCTATTTTGTGTATTTCTTATTTCATTATAATGTAATCTACACAGAACGAAAATAACAATTCTACAAGACGTAAACCCATTTTTTATATAAATTTAATAATACATAAATTGATAACTCATCAAAATAAAATTATATGATCAAAACAAAAATAATAAAAAATATATTTTGAGACTAAATAATGAAAAATGAATTATATAATATTTTATTCCTTATATCATTCACTACTGACAATAACTACATAATATATGGTAGTAGTTATAACTACAGATAAAACAGCTGTTGTTATGAAGGAAAAACCAAAAAACCAAAATAAAACACATATGTAATTTATTCTGTCACAAATTCTTAATCTGAGCAAACTTGTTGTAAATGTAAATAAATATATAAATTTAAACTACATGTTTTAACATTTATTCATAAGTTATGAAATAGGAAAAACAAATTAGAACCTAAATTGTAAAATTCCTCGTAATAACAAAAATAAATATAACAATTAACTCCTGTTAATCAGTAATATTTGTTTGATGGATAAACCTAAGTTAAATGAGGCCGATTTTCCTTAGAGATAACTCATTAACGAAGTCATCATTGCTGGTCCACAAATATATAATGATATTAAACAGTTGGGTTAAAGACCCATTATTGCTAACTCATTTCCATCAAACCGTAGGGTGCAACCCGTGATATTTGTATTTAGAATTTTCGCTTCATATATATTTCATTGAAATTGTCGTTATGTAGTTGGTCCTGTCTTATGTTGAAATACAGAACTGTATTTTATGAAGTATGCTGTCACAAGCTATCATTTTCGCAGTTTACATGAGAACTTGATTTACATTGCACAATTATGGCACTTAAATGAAATTGTATTCAAACCAAGTATACACTTTTTCAAACAGATTTGAATTCTTTCATGATTAGATTCCTTTCATATTAACACATAATAACCGTGTCTACATATTACAGAATGATTGTTACAAAATATTTTAATGATTTTATGGTGGCTAAATAATTGAAATGCAATAATGGTATTTGATAGGAAATAATGCTAAGTCAGGTTTTAAAAGAGGAATAGTTTTTAATATAGTAATAACATCGTGGTATTATGTATATTTATATTATATATAAATTTTTAATTCATTTTTGTTTGTTTATAATTACATATTCCAGCTAGTTTTACACTGAACATAAATGATATAAATTTACATTTTTCAATTAAATGAATGCAAAATTTGTATCAACCAAATAATTCATTATGTTATTGCGTATACCATACATCATCATCAAGTTCATGGATGACTCTAACCTTGACGATCACGACTCTACTCTTGTGGCCACGTTTTCTTTTGAGGATAACCTCAATGTGAAAACGCCACCCATTCCATGGTCATCCTCTCTTCGCATTTTCTTCGTTGGTATATATTCCTTACAATTATTCTTCTTTCTGGAATCCTTTACCTTTAGCAACGAAATGTAAAAGCAGTAAACATACAAATATCGGTTACTATTTCCATATATTAAAAATACTGTATTTCAGGAAAACAACAATAAACTTCATATGACAATAATTAGTAATAACAAATAATATACATTTATTGAAATGTTAGTGTTGAAAATATATTAACATACATAAATTATGTAAGTATTGAAACTTTCTATAATTATATGTACGTAGGTCTGTTAACTCAATGAACTTAAAATAAACAGTTCTATACATCAAAAAAATTCTACAAAGCAATTTAAAAATGGCTTTCACACTAGGTAGTTTATTGGAAACTACAATTAGCTGTTTTTTATTTATAAATAGAAGCTTTTTATAATAACAATCTATTAGAAATAAAACGTACAACAAAGAAACAATTATAACATGTTATAAATAATTATACATAATGGACACTATTTTTTTATTATTTAAATTAGAACAAAACAGTGAGCTCACAACTTTATATTTCACCAACAAAGGAATCAATTGGCGCTTACAAATGTAATTAAAGTGGAAAGTTTGTATTACCAAACCTAATTATAAAACAGGACTGTAATGATTTTAAACAAAGGTTTATTTTTACTGTCTCAGTTCTTATTATAAAATACAATCAGAAAGTTTATACTTAAAAAACTTTCTTATATTTGTTTTGTTTTTAAGTCTTGAATAATGTGTTATCTCTTTTATAACGTATAATAATTAATAATTATATTTTTATTACTCATAACAATTTTGCGTTTTGTTTTAATTTAAAAATAATAACAAATACATAGGTTACTAGAATATCGTCAATTATGTACTGGTATTTCATATCATTTCAATATATAAATTATTAAAACAATATGTTAACGGTTGTAAAATATAATTAACATAGAAATTGGCTTGTCGGTTGCTTAGATAAAGTTTAGTTTATTTCTCCATTCAGTTAGTATATTCTTCTCAACTTAGGCTTACAAATGATAAGTTATTTAAATACAACATTTTGAGTTTATTGGAATTAGTTTTATCATCTTCTTTCATATTTATATTAAACATTTAAATAGAGCAACGTATTTACCATTCTGTCAAATAAAGCAACTCGAATTATACAAATAAACACACACAAATTTTTTGTTAAATTCTACAATGTATTGGTCTAACCGACCATAGTTTCGACAGTTACGGCATTGACGAGGCTTATACAAAGATTAAAAAAATATATTTAAAAAATCTTGTTTATATTTATTTATTTATTTTATTCTTTGTATAAGCCTCGTCAATATAACTTACACTTCTTATTAGTGGTTTCCTGTAATATACTGTCTAATTCAAATATATATATTTTTGGAAATTTAATGAATTAATGATTAATTCTAATAGAAGCTTTCATCTCAGGAGTGCTCCACTGATGTTTTTCATCAATATATTTTCAAGAATGATACCATGAACTTTGAAATTTGTGTTGATGTTATATTTATATTAAATATCATATTGATAGTTATATTTATGAAACAAATTGTAGGCTGGATGTATGTGAGTGGAAAAGTTGTTAGCTGATAAATGAAGGTGGAGCACGCTGTGTTCCAGCACATCTACACTGAGTACAGTTATTGCAACCAGCTGACAAATTTTCAACCCACATATTTAATGCAGCTTACAACTTTATTCGTAAATCTCACTATAAATATTACCTTCCTCCCAAATTTTAATTTACTTAATATGGTTCTATTGATTCGTGTTTTTGGACCTATTAGGACCATCATCTGACACACTCATTCTACCATTCCTCGCCCAGATGACAATGTTCATTATTATAACATAATACTTTCCTCATAAAAATTTTGTATTTCTTAAAATTGTTTAAAGTCCCGATTTACCAGTGTTGTCATTAATCTGACGGCCAATCATGCAGTAACTAAGTGATATGTATACAATAGATTTTTGAAATAGCGAAACTTCCTAAAATGGTTACATGAATTCTACATGGGTTCACTAACTATAAGCATTATGGTGAAATTCTTTGAATAGTATTAAAAGATCTAACACTACATATGTAATTAGTTTGAAAATAATCTGATCACAATTTAAATTGAGACTACTTGGGCCAAGATAATTCAATATTACCTATAAAGAGTTAATTGTTGTAGATCATCCATGACTAAAGATAACGGCAGTGTAGTGGAAACTTGATTGCGTAATTACAAGAAGTATTTGTGTGAAATGTGTTTACGTTTTGTTTTTTTAAATTATATGTGATATAGTAAATTATTTTGTAATTAACACCACTCTACATGTACCTTAATAGTTCAATTGATTGTAGATAGACATATATAAGATATCTACAACCTTTAAAATATATATAATATTCAGAAATAACGAAAAGATAACTATTTATAATCCCCTTCAGTTATTATTTAATATATATATATATATATATATATATTTGATTTTTTATAGTTTAAAAAAAGTGCGTTAAAACTTCAAGTATGATTTAAAATATTAAAATAGTTTAATATAGTTTCAAAAAGTGTCGTAATGATAAAATGACTAATAATCATTAAAATAAACAGTTTAAAGTGACGGTTTTATGACGCAACGATGAAAAGGAAACAGTATCAAGGAGACAATATATAAAGTAAATAAAAATTATACCACTTGTACGTTGTCGTTCGTTATTGTAGTTTGTTTAAACTGTAGAGGGAAATAGTTTATGTGGGCAGGTACTAACAACTACATTGTCCACTATGTATTGTATAGTGTTTCCTTGCTTGTATTATTCTGTGAAAGGTACAAATTTTGTTGTTAGAAATTTAAGTAGTTATGACTAATACGTTGTTCCACATATTAATAAATTTTATATTAAATAATTCAATATTAATGTCATCATAATTACTTCACGTATTGGTAATCTGCTAACTTAAAGAATTTAATAATTATTGGTAACAAAGTATAAACTAAATTGCATGTAACAATGAAATTTCGAAACATGTTTCTGTAGTGTATTTTTTTAAAATTTAAATATAAATAGTTATTCATTGTAACTGGGAAAACATAAATGTTCACTAAATCGATAATAAATGTAATTTACGTAAATTTATTAACAAAGCAAATTCTAATGAAATAATACAAATCTAACCTGTTTAGAAACTAACTTTGCTAAAAAAGGATAAAGTGTACAAATTAAAAAGAAAAATTAGCTTTCTTCTGCAGCAGTCAGGTAATGGGAATGTTCCTACGCTAAATTAGTTACTTAGAACGGTACAGTTTATATTCTCAAATTAAATTACAAGGCACTAAATATATACGTTTAGTTAAGTACCATCATTTGTAATAAGTGTAGGTTATATTTATTGTTAACATTATAACTATAGGTATCTAGTTTCGATAATATATATACATAATATTAGATTATTGACATGTATAATTTTGTAGAGTTGAATATAACGCATATTAGGCATAATGTTTGGTTCATTTAACTACAATACTATTAAAAACTAATATATAAATATATATATATATATATATATATATATATATATATATATATATATATATATATATATATATATATATATATAGACAACTTACTTTAGACACTAATTCATACTACAAGATGTAAAATAAGTTAATCAAATCTAAAACTTTTACCTTTCAATACAGTTATCGTTTGAAAGGTAGCAGTTATATTAAAATAAGCTCAAAACGTATACAATCGAAAGATTCGGGTAAGTATGCAATGAAAACTTACTTTCAACAATCTTCCATTTCATTTTTATTTTTTTTTTGTTTTTTACATTTAAATTATAATATTTCCCAGTAAAATATTTTATTTCTCGTGACTTTTGCCCTTCCGTGTTTATTAAAGAAAAGAACTCTTCTGAAGAGTACATTAAACCAGGATTTGTTTTCTTACTTACCTAGTCCTCAATCAATGAATGTACATAACAAACACAATCATAAAATTACAATTCACATTTTTTTTTTTCAATTGAATCCACGATTTGTTTTTTCTTACCTATTCCTCAATCAATGAATGTACATAACAAACACAACCATAAAATTACAATTCACAAATCTTTTCAATTGAATCCAGGATTGGTTTTTTTCGTACCTAGTCCTCAAAAAATGAATGTAGATAACAAACGCAATAATAAATTTACAATTTATAAATCTTTTCAATTGATTGTTGTTTATTTAGGTTCATTTTGTGGTGGTATTCATTATCTAATTTTAATATATATTTTTCTAAATAGTCGCCAATTGAATGTTTTCCAACCTTTGTATTAAGGATACAGATGGGTATTCAGAGTTTCCTTGAGTTTTAAGAATATTGAATATTTAACATCTGATTAATTAGTAATCTTTATCATCTAAAATAAACTACAGACCAAACTTATGTAACAGATTAAATATTTTTGCACTCTTTTTATTTAAGTGTAGAAAGTTATTAATTAGAAAATACAATAAAGTTCATAAATTATTTGTGTGTATAATTTTTTAAAATTTTTATATATTACATAGGAATACAATCATAAAAATGTAATTCATAGTTTCATTTTAAGATTAAGGTTTTCATTACCTAATAAAATTAATTCATAAAATCAAGTTAATAAATAGCAGTCTTAAAATTAACACTCTATTCATCTCATATGAGTAAATTTACAGGAGATTAAATCATAATCAAATACTATGAACTTGAATAATAGATCGTTGTTAAATAATAATTATTTTAAAATTATTATGTGATGAATCTTTTGTTTACATGAAATGAAGGTAATCCCCAAACAGGAATACTCCATTAAATCCCCATAGTATAAATATATTTAGTTCTTTTTTAAAAATTGGTACTCAGTAGACTATTTAAGAATGTAAATACATGAACGTTGTTTGTTACCATATATTTTGTATATATTTGTTTGTGAAGTACAATTGACATAATAAAAAAATATAAAACCAAAAAATTATTATATTCTTAACTAAGTTGAAAATTTGTGCTTTAGTTTCGTAATCATGATTCACAAAATAAAGAGTAATTGTAAATAGGTTAGAATGATTACGAATTTTTAGTAATAAATATTTTTCTATAAAATCAGTACTTTTGAGAATAATTATGAAGTTTCGGTGAGAAAAACAAACATCTATCTCTATAAAGACATTATAGTGTATATATATATATATATATATATATATATATATATATAATGACGGTATTAACACGTTAAAATTCAATAATTAAAAAAATTACCATTTTGTGTGTCAAAGAGTTAACAATAATTGTAACTATGAAGTCAAATTAATGATAGATGTTATATTAAAACATTAGGTAATACCTACTAATAATTAAATGTTTTATTCCTGTTTATTATATATTAGCTCTTAACGTAAGTAATTGTCTCATCAACTAAAATTTTCCTTTTCAGACAAAATATACCTAGAAAAATTCTGAGGTTGAGTTTCTCTCAAGGAGAGTAAAATAGAAAATTTGCTAATAATTCAATGTGCGATCTATTATATAACAAAATATAGATTATTATTATTACTTTAACACTTTCAATAGTAAAATCAAAACAAACAGGGTAATTAAGAATAATTAGAACACACGGCTTCTCAAATAACATGCATACCCTGGAAAACACTAACAAATACATCAACTATATTCATAATATCTTATTAGTCATTTGGGAAACATTATATAAAAATAAACCATAACTAAGAAAGTTAATTGTAAAGTGCTGGATTTGGAATTTGATAGAAAATTTTAAAACAATTATATTTGTAATATTAGTTTGCAAATTAACAATTCTATCATAAAATATATCTCAATAAAAACGAAATTTTAGCTTTAAATAAAAAATATATAATATAATAATAATAAATACTTTCAATAAACAAAATGATATTTTAATGTTCGTCAAATAAAATTTTTAATATATCAAAGTAAAACCACTAAAAAAAAAAAAAAAAAAAAAAAACAAGAACATGATCAAAAAGTAGAAAGAGCATCTGAGATTGTAATTAAATAAATGTTACCATCCTTACAAGAAACAATAAGTGTCTCCATCAATACCAATAAAATGTCAGAGTGATTCAGTGGCTTGGTTTGTTTCCGGTCAACAGAACATAAATTGAAATATCCTGTCAGCGGTAACTCAGATGAAGAGAACATCTCTTTAAAAATCAACTGACGATTAGATACAATTACCTGAACTATAATATTAATAAAGAAAATTTTCAACATTTATATTCAATTATTATTATAATAATTGAATATAAATATTGAAAATTTTCTTTTTCAAAATGTATCTAGTTTGAAAATAAAGTATTAATATATTAAATCATTTAAATATGCCCATGACACTCATAGTATAAAACATAATTATATAAAGAAAGCGTTAAATCTACTAACATGTAAATGGGAAGAGGTTAGAGAAATTTGGGTTTCTCTCTTGATGTTTTTCTTTAACTGCTTTTCTCGTTTCTCTGAAAGAGTTAAAAACCCTATATAAGGTATCCATTGTATTGTGGAAATTTGAAGAAACACACAATGTGTATACGAGAACTGATAAAATTTTAAGCTAAATTTAACTTTCAAAAACTCTTTATTTATTTATATTTATATGTACGATTTCAGAAATTCAATACTTATTTAAAGTTGATCACGTAAACTCCTGAATTTCGTTTTTCAATGGCATATCCAATTTGTATAATTTTTTTAATTGAGATTTATTTTGTTAAACGAAGCAAGATTTAAGTATATTCGAAAGTTTTTAATAGTAGAGAAAGATCAATTAAAGATTTTAGGATATAGTGAAGATAATATACATATTTCGACGTTGAACTTTTACTCAGGCATTAGTTTTACATGACAATAGTAATCACTGTTCCAGATTACCCAGGGTGATATTTGTTTTCATTTTCAATAGTTTTATGTAAGCATGTACTTAGGTACTAATGTATGCCTTGTAATCAATGTTTTAATGTATAATGTGTAAATTTTATTCGTGAACGTAAATGACCTGCAGAAGAAGAGGACTGTAAAAGTACACACATTTATAATATAAGACATTATTATACGTTCTATAAAATTTCTATTTTGTTCTTTAGAAGTTATAATCAAAATAAACAATTAATCTCTTTAAATTGATACTCTATTATTATCATAATAAGTTTAAATTTATTTCGATATCTGTATATTCCAACAAACAAAATTAAAAAATTAAATGATATTAAGAAATTAATAAATGTTTCTACATTAAAAACAAATAAAAATGGTTAAATTCACTTAAAAAGAGGGCCAATATTGTACTAAATATAAAGTAAGTAATTTTAAAATAAAAATGATTGAAGTATTTTCCAGGGATTATTCTGCCATCTTAATGCGTATTCTAATCAAAGATTCAGATTTATTAAATATTGCATGTATTAATTGGTACGTTATATATACATCGAGATTTTGTTACCCATTATTTCAATCACGTTTAATAAACAAGATTTGTAATACGTAAAAAGTAAAATGGTTTATTGTGAGGCATCTTTTACAAAACTTGTTTTATTAAATGCAAAATCACTAAACATAAGCAACAAACACAGAAACGCTTTTCAATGAAAATTCAATAATTACAGTTAAATAGGAGCTGGATATATTTCAAAGGTAAATTATTTTCAACAGATAATAACAAATAAAAATAACCATAGAAGTTGAATTCCTTCTATATTTTTACAAATGTAGATAAATTTACTAAAAATAACAATGAAACTTTACCTTCAAAGAAGACAACAATTAATCCCTTTATAATGGTGCCTATTTCAAAGATGTATAAATGTTTTTTTTTTTTTTTTTTTTTTTTTTTTTAATATTCTTTCAATTACTTAGTTCATATTGTAATTAAATGATATTATGTGAAGATTTTATGTAAACGTGTATTTTAATTTGTTGAAAGAATTTGATTTTGAATAACACTGTTTAAATGTAATCTATTAAAAATAATTACAATTGTCTTAGCTTAACAATTGAAAATATTGCAATACTACTTTAATATTTATAAAAATATAAATTAAAAATATGTATTGCAGGTGTAAATATGTGGTTGTATTAATAATTACATTACTATTTACCAAATAATATAAGACTCAAAGCTACTAATTTATAATCTAGGTGATACACAAACATTAGGGTAATAGGTCTGGTAAGTTTCAAAAGTTATATTGAAATGGGTACAAAATATGCAATCCGTTTTTACGGAATTATTAGTAACTTGTAATAAATATAAATTTATTGAATTTAATATAATGTATAAACGAATATTAAGAATCAGGCGTTTATTGCAAGTGTAACAACATCTATTCTTATTTTATACAGTCTAAATTACGACTAAATAAAATTTATGAAAGAAAATCAGGACAAGGAATAATATATACTTGTTGGAAATCTTGCTAAGGCTAAAGGTACATCACGTTATTATAAGTAATTCAATATATTTTTAACATTTAAAAACGTTTAAATTGTCTACTTTAAAAATAAAATAAATAAATAAATACGTTAAGTTAACCTTTTTAGATTTCAGTTTTTTACGTTTTTTAAAGAGCAGACTATTTGTATAATTTAAAAATATTATAAAAAAATTGTAGGTCCATAACTTTTATTCTGGGTTCCTAAAAAAAAAAAGAAAATAATAATAAGAAAATAAATATACCTCGTTTTTATAATATTTAAAAAAAACGGACAAATATTTACGTTTTAAATAGCACTATTTAAAAAAAATATATAAAATAAAAGGAAAACAGAAAAGTTTTGACCTTATAAACTTAAAAAGAAACTGAGAACATAAAAACCAATCAGGTGACTTACCTTTTGTTACAATGGATATCTTTTTTCGAGAAGCGTAGAAAAAGTAAAATATGTACAATGTGCATGTAGGTAGTTGGATCATGCCTATGTATATTCAACGGTAATTTTTTTCTCCAAAGTCAATTTTTTTAACAATCCGAAACAATAAAAATCTTAAAACATTTTCAGAGTAAGCAGGATGTCTGATGTACTTCACTAACTTACATATTATTTACTTTGTCATTTAAGATACTCATTTATTCATTAGAGTTTTAATAAAAAATGGAAACTTCCTAGTCACAATATTGGGTTGATTATCAATGCTTTAGAACAATGGAAGTGAAAATATATCAATATTATTCTTTATTACTTTCCATGTTTTGATCTCTCTCTATAGGCTATGGTACTTAGTCTGTTTATGATTGTGGAAAATATCTTTCAATTTGTTAAAACTGGGAGAAAAAATTCCCATAGAATAAATATTATAGTAATCTCCTATTTTCAAATGATATAAAATTACAAATAATATCTGCGTAAATTAAATATAAAATATAAACAAACACTACCCATAGTTGAATTACTCTTCACATTACCTAACAATTTCCACAAAAAAATGGTTGAACTTTTATGAAACAATAGGTATATTAAACAATGATGTTTGTTACAGGAATAATGTTCATGATCTCGAATAAATCGTGTATATTTATTTTTGATATTGACCATGTTTCGAGTTACACCAATTAACTTGTAAACAACTATTTTTTTTCTCGCAAAAAACACAAAAACCGGATCTTTGTTACATCTACGTGATATAGATGCTATAATTGAAAAATATGTTTTTAGGTTTTTATAGCTAAGAGTTTTAAAGCAGACTTTTGTAATATAATAAGAGTTTTGTATATTTTCTTTGGATTCTAAACTTATAGTCTTTCATTTTAAGTACATATAATATATCAATATATGTAAATATTTATTTATAGAAGATTATATAAATATATGACTAAAAATTAAATATTTGTGAAATCATGAAGTTCGTTATATATATATATATTATAAATCATTGCATAAAACTGTTGCAAACAATTCATTGCAACAAACAAGAAATAATAGCGGCACTCAAGTAAAACTGACAAGTTATATCTGGTAAACCTAACTTTTACATCAAGTTGAATTCATACTTTGTAACAAGTTCATTTTAAAAGACTTTACAAACTCAATTTTGATTTTCTATAAGGAAATTAACGGTTCATCCTTTAACACTCCGAGATAATAATAGTATAACATTAAGTCGTTTTCAGTGTAAACTGACAGAAATTGTCTGAATAACTTTTTTTTTCAATGTACTTATTTTGTATTTTTAACTCCATCACAATTTTGATACATTTTCTTTATGTTCCTGAAAAAAACTAAGTTCAAAATATAATTCCAACTACAATATATAAAAAATATGGTTCTTATGCAATTTATGCAAAACCAAAGCAAAAGTACTTAATGCATTACAAATTACAAAGTACAAATATTATTGTAATACAAATAACGTAATTCTTCAGTTAGTTGCTATAATTGTGATACTGTACTTATATATTCAAAAAGCTGTTCAAGAGAGTTCTGAAACGAAAAAGAGAAACAAATAATAAATGGCTTTTTAAAAAATGCCAATATAGAGAATATTTAAAGAACTAGCAAAGGCTGCTGTACCAAGTTCATGGTACCACAAAAAGAGCTATAAAAATTCTATGAATATTTAGGTAACAGTAATAGTATGATTTTGGGGTAAAATGATATAATGGTGATTTATTATTACCATTGTAGTACAGTCGAGATTGATAACCATAAAATGCAAACAGATTTTGGCTGTAGTAGACGTATAAATCTTATAGTAATAATAACTTAGAATTATGTATAACAACTATTATTATGTTGGTGTCATTTGACAAAGTTTGATAGAAAAATATTAGGGCTTTAGGCTCATATTCCAATTCACTTAATCTATATCAAAACAAGTATTATAATTTGTATGCAAGAAATACTTTCTTGAAGGTGCTGCCATTGGATGATGACATTTCTTATACTTTTACCCATTAACATTCATAAATTAACATTTGTGTATAAAAAGCTAATCGTTACAAGACGTTTTCTACTAATAATTCTTGAATAATAGGCTAGTTTAGGCCCGAAGGTTATGTCTTATAATTTAATAACATGACAACCAAAGTTTACCCACCCATTCGAAGTGTAGTATATTACTTTTATACACAGGAATAATTAAAAACTTTCTAATATTATATACCATTGATATGAACCAAGCCAAGTTAATCAATAACTTTCAAAACAGAATAGAGTATAGATCCTTGAATATAAACTGATGTAAGAACCAATACAGATTGGGTGAACAAACTTAATGTTTCCAACAGAAAAATATATCAGTAATTGGTTTTCGAGTATGCTCTTGAAGTATGCATACGAAGCTCGTAAGCATTTTATGTTAAAATAAAATTATACATCCCACAGAATTTATAGAACAAATAAATAGATAATTTCACTCTATGCTATGATAGTTATATCAATTCAATGTGTTAACTATTATATACGAAAAATTATTGCCGTAATGAATTTTGAATTCATTACAGACTAACACAATATTTATAACATAATAATAACAAAAATTAATTTATCGCGGTAATCTAGAAGGAAGAAAATTAAGAGGCTGGTCCTAAAGAGGAGAAGGAATGGTGTGGAGAATAATTATCATAACCTTATCGTTGTGAAGGAGGCCAGGGTTCTATCGTCGTTGGGTAACAACAATCAGAAAAATGGAAGAATTATGTCAGCCTTATATTCTTTGTCTGAAAGAAAGAAAAAACCTATATAAACAGTAATAAGTAGTTTTGATTGCAATTAATTGTTAGATAATCACAGAATTATTTGACATTGTGTTACTCATCAATTTAACAAAATCCTCTATGTTGTTATAGACAGTAATCTTAAACTCTGAAACAAAATTAAAAAGTTATCTTCACCTCGGAGAGGTATGGAAAATTTAAATTCAATTATTATAAAACATTCATGGTTTCCAACTTGAACCAAACCAACAAAACCAAAACTACAGCAATTTAAAAACCTGATTTTGTGCCTAAAGTTCATTTTGGATGTGACAGATTACAATGTTTGGTGTCGTTTATTTGAAACCTGTTGTTATGTAGTATCTTTTATTGTAACTTTAAAAATGAATCCACTTTAGTAAAGTTTAAAAAATCTAAGTGAGACATTTTTAACTGTCGAAATGTAACATATAAATTGGAGTTAAAGGAAATAAAATCACTTATTGACGGTTCTAAGAAGGAAGAGCTTAATATCTAGTAATATTTCAAACTACGTTATACAAAAAATTGCGTCTAGTTATCAAAATAAAACATTTCAAAATTGTCGTTTCGTTATAAGGCATTACTTATATATTTAAAAACGGACTTAGTTATACAATATTTTTTTGTATATTTCATTTTTACACCGAAATCAGAAAATATAATAAACTTTTTTGATAGGCCTATTGATTATAATATTAAAATAAATTAAATATTTAGACTGCAAATATATATAAAGCGATTAGGTGAACTGTATAAATAATAAAATGCAGATGATATTTCGATGCATATGTTAAAGGTAATGTAATTTTGTAGAAGTTTAGTTTTAATTTCAAATGCACGTGCAGATTACATAGTCATAAATATGTCCTTCACGGATTGGTGGACTTGTACCTCGTTTATTCTTTAGTGGGTTTAATGTCATTTTAAATAAAGCTATAACAATGTCATTTGCATTCTATGACATAAGACTAGGCTTTCTGTAATCCATTATAAGGCTTGTTTTTAAATTAGTTCTTAAAAAACTAATATTTCACGTTAAAATAATATTATTTATTAACAGATTAAAACGTAAAACCTTTGTTTATTGAACAGGAGTTTTTTTTTATTTATAGATGTTTTACTAATATTTTTTATAAACGTATTTATTTACATCACGTAACTTTAATATAATCTACCTATAAATATACAAAAATTGCTGGTAGTCTGCTAAACGCATGGAACTTTACCCAAAAAACAGAGGGTATTATAAAAAATCCAAGATATTCATACACTTTCATTCATCTAAAAATAACATCTAACAGTTAGTAAAGAAAAAAAACTATACATAATCTGTGTATCAGTTAATAACTGTTTTTTTAATGTATCACATCATTCGTTTTGGTCTTTATTCGTCCATAATCATTCTAAATCTGAATCTAAATAAGTAAATTATATAATAAAATTTATTTTTGTTTTGTTTACTTTTTTTACAGTAACACATTCATAGATGTTGATTTTACTACCGTTTTTATTATTGTTTTAGAGGTGTTTAACATGATAATAAATATTTGTGATAGTATTTGAATCAAAATTCCTTGGATATATTTGTAATTAAAATTAAATAAACTGTGCTAACTTTGTACACACTTTCTGACTTATCCATCTTCAAAACCAAATAATAATAAACCAAGAGTATTCATTACTAAAATATCAGTTCGTTAGTTGGCAATTAAAAAAATTAAATGAACAGTTTTTAATAAACTAATTATACGTTTTTAAATAGTCTTAAGGTGCATCGTTTGTGCCATGAACGCGTCCTCAATGTGATTTGTGTTTGTTTAAAATGACGGTGTCAGTTTTCTTTTTTAACCATTTTTTCCTTAAGCAATACAATGTTATTTACACTTCTAATTTTGACACAGCTTTGGTAATTAATCTTCAAATATAATTAAAACTTATATCTGATATGTACTGTTGATTTTTAAAAACTATTATTTCAAACGACTTCATGTCGTTATTTATTTTTTTTAACTGGTAAATTTTGAAATGTTATATTATTTAATATACGTTTTCTTTAACCTCATTGTAACATTTGAGTACATTTGAGCAAAGTGGTCGATAGCGTTAGAGCAGATTAACATTTGTACGTGTACTTTATATATATATATATATATATATATATATATATAAAATAAAAAGTCTTAGTTATGAGCAAATCATACTCACATACCAAATTTGGTTAAAATCTATCCTCGTGTATTCATATTTTATTATTTGGATTGATTTTGTTCTAGTTAAACCTTTGAGAATGAAGAGTTCCTAAGATAAAAGAGACCTAAGCTAACCTAATCAAAGAGCTTATACAGCTATTCTACAACAAGAAACGAAAATCTTTGTGTCTGCCGTTGAATGGAGAAAACGGAGAACATTTCAGTATAACGAAATCAATAAGCTTTCAAGTAATGGTCCAATATTTTAAAAATAATATAGAAATAGATACATTTTTTGGACACATGTTAAACGTTTTGTGATCGCCGACAAAGTTAAAGCGTTAGGGGAATATGTTATAAATCAGTCAGAACACCATTCAAAACTTTAAAGGAAAAAAAAAGAGAAAAACACTTAAATTAGACCCAGAATAATTGTAGGCAATTAAGTCATAAATAACTAAATATTAGAAACTTAAGGACAATCACACACAAAACTCATAAAATGTAACGGGACAACATTTTTCTAAACGGTCACAATTTTGAAACATTAAAATTTGATTGGCTGACAAAAAGTAGCTGCTTACGTTCATTGGTTAAAGTAAATTAAGAGAGAGGGAATAAGTATTTTTTAGCATCGACAAAGTAAAAATTATAGAGAGTCTTGGGGAAAAACTCACAGCATAGGGGTCGGCGAAGTAAAGCCAAAAGTATTCCTAATGTAGAAATTGGTATTTGTTAAAAGTTATAATTCCAGTTATAGTAATTGTAAAGTAATAATTGTTTTTTAACACGTATGTTTTAAACGTGTTTGTTTTTACAAAGTAAAAGTATTTAACACCTTAGTAATCTTCGTTGCAGTACTAAAGAGGTACATCTATCAAGTGTTGAGTGCATCTTCATGGTAATTTGAAGTGAATCATTTTATTGATAAATCACGTAGTACAGTGTAGTGTTTAATGAACATCGTTAACAAGTAATAAAGTGAAAGTTCTTCACTCAACTATCAGCACTGGATTACTTACATAGGAATACAACAAAAGTGGATTTGGTATTGTACTAATTATAGACTTTAGTTGGACACTGATATGTTAAAATTGCAATTCTCTGTGTTATTAAAAATTGCACTCACTGTATTAATTGTTCATTAAAGAGCTCCCCCTGAGCAAATAGTGTAATATAAAAAACAAAGGTAATTGGAAATTAAATTCAAATAAAATTAGATATTTCAGAGCTAATGTTAAAGAGTATATTTGGACTTCATCATTAATAACTTTCCTTATGTGTTGACAATCCAAGGTATGACTGATTAATTCATAATTTTGATTTTTATAATATTTCTGAAATTATAATAAAATAATTATCGTTAGATAATGGCGCCCAAGTGTCAGGCATGAACAAGCAGTGAGTGAATTGTTGTTAGCATAAGTATAATAAAGTTAATTACAGGAAGTGTATGTTAAATTTAAGAAGAAGCAAACGCCTCTGTTTTAAGGGTACAAGTATGTTGCAAACAAATCAAGGGTCGGGTCAGAACACACCTGAAGTGTTCGAAGTTAATAATCAATTGGGGGAGAGTTTTGATGTTATTTCGGGGAATGGATTAACAGGGATAGGTAAAACAATAAATGAAGTTAATGTGGCGGGGACAGCGGCTCCGGTAACGTCCAAAAATTTAAATTTAATGGAAATGTTAAAGGCGTTTATGAAACAAAATAAAAATTTGGAAAAAATTATGGGAGAAAAATTGGATCGGCAAATGGAAAATTTGCGGGAAGAAAATTGACAGTTTATAGCGGTATTAAATAATAAAATAGAGGGAGCTGAAAAGTCGGTAATAGAAAAAACTAAGGAATTAATTGGGGAACAGAAGCAACAAACCGATGAATTAATTAATAAGCAGAATGTAGAAATTAAGGTAGTTATGGAACAACAGGTACAATTAATTAATAAAGTAGAAGGTAAACTAAATATCATGGAAAATAAAATTAAACCGCTGGAAGAAATTGAACAACAACGAAATAATTGAATAAAGAATTATGAGGGTAAATTTAAGGAATTAGAAGATCGGCTAGAATCTTATATAGGATCTAGTAAGACGGTAGCTGAACGAATGGAAATCTGGTCGTTGGGATTCACGGGATCAGAAATTAACCCAATAGAGTTTTTAGAGGCAGTAACCAGGTTATACGATAAATATTATAAGGGCAAGGATTTAGAGTAGGTTAGATATTCATTTTTGTGAACAAGCGCGAATTTGGTGGAAGTTATGTGGTAGAGGCTTACGAGAATTTGAAAAATTCACGGAAATTTTCAAAAACAAATATTGGAACGAATTAAGGCAAGCGGAAATACGAGATAAATTGGAATTCGGACACTATTACGTCAGTTCAAACCAATCTATGCTAGGGTATTTAGAAGAAAAACTTTTGGTGTATAGTTATCTAGAACCAAGGTTAAGTGAGTTACAAATAATTAGAAAAATCGACAGACATTTTCACGCCAACGTGGCTACTACTAAAATAACTAGGGGTATTAAAACAAAGGAGGAATTAATTAACCTAATTACAGAATTCCAACATGCATTTAATAACCATCGAACATTCGAAAGTAAAGGGGAAGAATCGCACTGGGTCAATGCACCTAGACAGCAGGGAGAGAGAAAGTTTTAGGACAGTAGAGACCGACCATCAGAAACAACACAAAGACACCCTAAGTTTTATGCAGGCCAACGAACTTCAACCTAGGCAAGTGTTGAAAGTAAACAATGACAAAACGATATCGAACCAACTGACCTTCCTTTACCCTCCATTAACAACATTTTTACCTAAGTACGTGACTTACTGAATAAGGATGAAGATTCCGAAATTACTTTAAGAAACATTAGTATAGCATGTCCTAATATAGATATTAAAATTGGTAATCATGATTATACCGCATTAATAGACACTGGGAGCGAGTATAATGTTTTATCAGAAATGTTTTACCGTAATAATCACCATCTATGGGGAAATCATGCTATATTACGTGTAGCCAATACGAGGGTTATCGGAGCAATTGGTAATCGTTCAAAAAATATAACAAAACAAATAATACAAAATGTTACCGTTAATCAAGAATCAATTGAAATACGTTTTATTATTGTACCTGGATTAATAAAAGATTATATTTTAGGTATACAGTTTATAAATAAAAATCAAGCTATCCTTAATTCTGTAGAAAATTCAATGGAACTAAATTTAATGAATTGACAGACAGAAACAGGAAACGAATTAGAGGCATTTTTAATTGTAGATTACTAAGGAAATATTACGCATAAGGAGTAGAGTCAAAAAAGAAAATAATAATAAAATTAAATTTAAAAAAACTTAGGATAGGTGCAATAGTTTACATAAATTTAAAGTGGTTGATCATATATCTGAACTAAGTAGGGTATATGGAGAAGTCAATTAACTTATTTTTCTGCAGAATAAAGAATAAAGTGTGAGAGACCATAAATATAGGACAGTACAGGAGCTCCGCGATCATAAATCACTGACCGGGTTATAAATACAACACTTCATAAATAAGAAAGGGAAGTTTAGGACAGTAAAACCATCAGTTTGGGTATGTTACTTGTAAAACGGTTGAGCTTGCTTCTGTAACTTGTAAACAAATTTATAATTATTTAGTAAACATATGTCTAAGCTAATTTCTTTTCAATGGGTACTTGAAACATGTCATGTGATTGTGTAAAATAAGGTATTGTTGTGTACTGTCTGTAGTAGCTATAAGATGACTAGTGATAAGTAATATTTATTATAAGCATTGTTTAAAAATTTGTGTTGTTGTTATTGTTATTGTTAAATAGGGACTGTTATTGTTCTTGGGTAGGGATAATGATAAGTTTGTTTTTTAGATATTTAACAAAATAATCTAAAAAAACGGGGGACTATATAACGAAATCAATAAGCTTTCAAGTAATGGTCTAATATTTTAAAAAGAATATAGAAATAGATACATTTGTTGGACACATGTTAAACGTTTTGTGGTCGCCGACAAAGGTAAAGCGTTAGGGGAATATGTTAGAAATCAGTCAGAACACCATTCACATCTTTAAAGAAAAAAAAGAGAAAAAAAAACACTTAAATTAGACCCAGAATAATTGTAGGCAATTAAGTCATAAATAACTATAATATTAGAAACTTAAAGACAATCACACACAAAACTCATAAAATGTAACGGGACAACATTTTTCTAAACGGTCACAATTTTGAAACATTAAAATTTGATTGGCTGACAAAAGGTAGCTGCTTACGTTCATTGGTTAAAGTAAACTAAGAGAGAGGGAATAAGTACTTTTTAGCATCGACAAAGTAAAAATTATAGAGAGTCTTTGGGAAAAACTTACAGCATAGGGGTCGGCGAAGTAAAGCCAAAAGTATTCCTAATGTAGAAATTGGTATTTGTTAAAAGTTATAATTCCAGTTATAGTAATTGTAAAGTAATAATTGTTTTTTAACACGTATGTTTTAACCGTGTTTGTTTTTACAAAGTAAAAGTATTTAACACCTTAGTAATCTTCGTTGCAGTACTAAAGAGGTACATCTATCAAGTGTTGAGTGCATCTTCATGGTAATTTGAAGTGAATCATTTTATTGATAAGTCACGTAGTACAGTGTAGTGTTTGGTGAACATCGTTAACAAGTAATAAAGTGAAAGTTCTTCACTCAACTATCAGCACTGGATTACTTACATAGGAATACAACAAAAGTGGATTTGGTATTGTACTAATTATAGACTTTAATTGGACACTAAATCGTTAAAATTGCAATTCTCTGTATTATTAAAAATTTCACTCACTATAAGAATTGTTCATTAAAGAGCTCCCCCTGAGCAAATAGTGTAAAATAAAAAACAAAGGTAATTGGAAATTAAATTCAAATAAAATTAGATATTTCAGAGCTAATGTTAAAGAGTATATTAGGACTTCATCATTAATAACTTTCCTTATTTGTTGACAATCCAAGGTATGACTGATTAATTCATAATTTTGATTTATATAATATTTCTGAAATTATAATAAAATAATTATCGTTAGATCAGATTAGCATAAATGAAATACAAATAATTATTAGAAGAAAACATAAATGTCAACCACCTTACAATAGCTGCAAAAAGTATAACTAAAACTAGGAAGTTAAACTAATAACAAGGAACTAATATCAATAACCACTTTGGGATTGATCTTCGTTTGAGTGAATATCATTCTTTTTAGTTCACTTAGTCGCTCCGAAGTAAAAAGATGTACAATAAAGACTGTCGAAAAGTTGAATTAAAATACATACATAAATACATGTAGCACGTAAAGATTTTATAACAATCTTGTGATATACAAAAATCCAAAGGTTTGGTATTTATTACATGTTAGCCATAAATTTCAAAGAAGACATAAAATTACCTTTGGACAAAAGAGGAAAACATCCATTACTTAACAAAGTTCCAGACGATGAATACATTGAACTATTGAAACTTTCATCCAAATATACTCGGAAACACGTGTCATAATAAGTAACTAACTAGTGATGCAACACGTTTACAAAAAAAACCACAGTTCAAAGGTAAAGTTTTATATGAGCTATATGGTATATTTGTAAAAGGATATAAAATTGATTTTACTATTCTTGGCGATGATGAAATGACACATGTTAAGAATATAAACTACACGGGCACCTCAAATCAATTATGAACAAAAACTGTGAATCTAATAAAATGTGATGGAACTTAACACTGTAGTCTGTTGAACGGATCTTCAAAAGATAATTATGTATACCCAAACGGTTAATTGTATGAAACATTCACTCCAGTTGGAAAGCGATATTCTGGTCTCAAGCTGAATACTGCTTTATAGCACGTGTCACTATGTGAAATCTAAAAATGACCTCTATGAATTTCGTGATATATTAACAACCTAAGGTAAAAGTAACTACCGGTCGTCCATGTTTACGATAAATAGTTCAAATAAAAGGAAATGGGGATGATAATCAACTACAATATACATATGACCATGACGTGTAAAATATCTAGACGCTTGGTTTTAATAAGAGAAAAACGTTACTTAAATGCCCTTTCCTAATCAACATGAACATCCTAAAGGCTTCACGATAGAAAAATAACTATCTTCTATCAATGGTTATGTTTGAAAACGGATGAGCATTCTGTGTCAAAAAAGTGCCTGATTAAATTTAATCCACGGTCAAAATATGAACATAATTGATTTTTAAACGAAGTGGCAATAAACTACTCATGTTTTAATGGTGTAGCGAATTTACTTTGTTTTTTAAACTTACGTGTAAAATATGTAGGCCTATACGGTACATTTACAAAATTAATATTTAACGCTCAATAAAACCGTGAAGTACCTTCTAATATATAATTATTTTGAGATCTACCTTTGTATTGATATATTTATTAGATATCTATTTTGAAAGTTTATTTTGTATTTTGTTGCAATTCACTATTTATTTAAAATTCATAGCTTATAACATTTAGTTAGGCATTTGAAAATATTTTAAAAATCATACCAACTGTGTAATAAAAATATTAATCGTAGCACTAAATGAGTGAAATTTATCATGAATTAATTTTCATTTGATATTTAATTTATAATCATAATTTATACGTACTTTGAAATTGTTAATATATCTTCATATGCACATTAAATAAATTACTAAATAAACATCTGTGATCTGTAAAAAGTGTAGTTTCTGTGTTTATCCTCTCAAAGTATATTTATTATTTTATTGCAACACTGAGTTGAAATTTTAAATTCGTATTTTCTCTTTTTGGACGATAAATAAATAAATAAATAGTTTGTGATATGATATATTAGCAACAACAATCATTATTGTTATAATGGGACTAAACCATTTAATATTTGTACAATTAATTGATTATGATTATAAAAAACTACCAACTAAACCTAAAGTAAAATATCAACCAGATACTGTATTTTGCTAGAATTTTTTGTCTTATGAAAGATATTTCTGTTAATACGCCAAAATGCAGTATGTGCTAATATTATGTCTTTGCTTAGTATTGTTCTTTAAAATATTGTAAGGAGGCTAAGCGAAAACGCAGTTTGTCCTTTTTCATATGGTACAATCAATCATTAATTAAATTTTTAATATAATTCTAGAGGAAATCATATGATAAAATGGGTACACAAAACTTAATATTATTGTTTGATTATCATAGGTTGCAAAACAACTACGGCTTCAATTTCCTCAGCTAATTGGTTTTGCATATACTGCCCTCATAGGAGGGCAAAAACACAAAACGTTATAATATATTTATGTAAAACCAGAATTATAGTTCTTACAAATCAACTTATTATAAACCTCTTATACATAATAGTTCCATATCCTTCTCTTGCACACCGACACTAACTTTGTTTTAAGCTAAAACAATCATCTAACCACAAAAATGAGTATTTAGCGATACAATCTTTTAGAAATAAAATCATTATAAGCTATAATACCACCGCCTTTTATATACACCTATTTTTTTATTTCGGTTGATATATTTCAAAGATATTGTTAATAACAATGTTGTGTTATTAACAATTATCAACTACGTTATCATCCATATATAATATAACTTATCAAAACCTAATAAAGCTGTATCTATATCTATCATATATAGATTAAAAATAATAATATGTTATTATCATTGCTGTGATAATACTAATATGTTTAATAAATAACTTTGAAATATATGTTAAATGAATATTTTTTCTAACAATATATATTTCTGATTGATGTGATATTTTTATATTGATTACGACACATCTCAGTTAAATAAATTTAAAATCCCAAAAGCTCGTTAATAATAAAGATGATTATTTATTTATCTTATTTAACCTTAGTTCTCAGAGTTTAAAAAATGTGTATAAGTTTAAAATAATAAATACATGAAAAATAATTATGAAATGTAAGAATTATTTTTGAAATAATGACATAAAATGTCTTTTTGATTCATGTTTTACTAATGGGATTACGAACTAGTAATAAATCAAATAACCAAAAGTTTTACTCGAACTCAGCAAATGTAGTACACATGGCGTTACATGTACGTGCTCAAAATATGACTCAATAATTCAATCTCAGAGTCGTACCTAAAGTGCTCTCGTGTACTCAGAATTTATGTTGTGAATACTAAATACAATAACAAAGTTTAATGTTTTTTCAATAGTATAAAAATTAGTTCGAAATGGTAGTAGAAAATAAATTAACAATTAATTATAATATCTAAATTATTATAATATTTCAGAAACATAATTGCATTTATTGTTAAACATCCCTACAAATGACTATAATACAATCAATGCTTACAATAATATATTGACTTAATAAAGGATCATATTATAAAACCACACAATTACCAGTCGTTATGGCATGAGCGTAACAAAGTGTAATTATTGGCTCTTACAATTTATTTTAAATATTTTCGAAATAATTGACATAATTATTCTTGTTTCTATCTTCCCCAATTTCATTACTAATATGGAATGGTTCAATTTTTTGATATGTGTGACTGATGTTCTTGTAATTTTATTATATAAAAATCTAGACATTATAACACCTGAACTGAAGAAAGGAAACATAAATCGTCTTTTGTAAAAAAAAATAAATAAATAAAAATGGAGAAAATAACACTAATTACGTATTTACAATAAACCAGATTATCAATGTATGTTTTTGTAGGAGTAATAAAACCATACCTGTATTTAAAGTAAATTTCAAGGATTATTTACAACTGTGTATTATTTTATTACTTTTTACAGACGTAAAAAAAAAAAAAAACGAATCTTATAACATGGACTTACCAAAGAACTTCTAATATTAACTATATAAAAAAAAAATAAATAAATAAAAAAATATAAAAACTGTCAAATTCCATATGTTTTGTCATTTATTCATATATGGTTGATAAGTTTCATAAGTTAAGTACATAAGTTTCAATATGTTACCCACTTTATATTTAAGAAGATTTGTTTTATTGTATATTTTTAAGTGTTTAATGTAGTGAGCTCAGAAATAAAATTTAATTTAAAAAATAGGAGTTTGTTAGTTTATTTCTAAATCAAATCCTATAAAAATTTGAAAGATAAACACTAGTGAAATTTACCACTAGTGAAAGTAAATATCCTATAAGTTTTTCTAAATTAAATTATCTTTGTAAATAAGAGTTATGTTCAAACTGGTTTTGCGAAGATATAAATGCCTTAATATCTGGTTTATGGTCAGAGTATTGCGTTAGAAAAACAAATAAAGTTGCGTTCAATAAAGCAAAACACCTGACTCACTTTTATAATCCCACTATTACTAAACGAATGCATATGTAATTTTAAATCACCAATATTCCAAATATATATGGTGATATTTATAATATATATTGCTAGATTGCAAGTAATTTTTAAATAAACTAATTTGTCAAAATGTTATTTTGATACAACATCGAAAAAAATAATTGTAATAGAAATTGTATTTGAACTACATATATTAAAATATTACAAGAACTATGTTCAATATCACTACTTTTATTACTGATAAACTGAAATAACAAGCGACCCGTCTCAACTATTGTATTATTATTACACTTGTAAAAAACACACAAATATTTTGACAAACCATTTTCGAGTTGTTATTCAATCAGTTAGAATATTAATTACTAGTCGACTTGTCTCAATTTGTATATACTGTAACCCGTATTTGAAGAATTCCTTAATTTATTGACGCAGAAACTATGTTTAAAGATATATTTGTTAGTATAACAAGTTAGTGCTTATTATAGTTAAATTTCAACAGATTAAGTGTCTTAAAAACATTACAACGTGACAACTGAAATTGATATTATATAAATTTATTGGTTTTACACTACATTGAAAGTGACTACGGAAAACGGCTCACAAGAAAATACTGTAAGGAATATGTGATAAAATTTTTTTATTATTATTTCATTAGACTATAATTCTGACAATACAGGCCAACAAAAACGTTTCAATTTGGTTATTCTGCTATATTAATTGCAATATAGCCTACTAATCCTGTATTGAAGCACTGCTCAATTTAAATATATATGTTATCTGAAATTTGAATAAGTTTAAACTAAGTTATCGTACACATGTGATGTTAAATTATAAAATAGGGTTAAAAGGAGAAACTATTATTTTATCCAATACAATTTGATTTAAATCGATACTGTATTTCATTTTGGTGAAACATATAAAATACTGAGAAATGTACTTAATGTTGACCATAATGCTGTACAAATATGTCGATTATGTATGTAGTTTTTATATAGGAATTATTTTTTTATAATTTTGACATATTATTTATAATAATGGTTTTGTTAATTTAAAGTGATATAATATTTCTGGAAATTTCAAATAACATAAGGGGCAGGTGTATGTGTAGAGTTAATACACTTTAAGTTAAGTTTCGACTTTTTCTTGTTACTTAATGCGCTTCAAATTTTAATTCCTAAATTAATAGATGATAATAATCATTTTTTTTTTCCTGTTTCGAGATTCAAAACAAGGGAGTTGACATAGTGTAATATTGTTTATTTAACTTATTTTTTATGTAAAATACTTACTTTGTAATTTATTTCAATTATATATATATATATATATATATATATATATATATATATATATTTCAACGGTACCTTTTTCTATATTTTTCAATATATATAAAATTAGTCTTATGAAAGCAATTATTAGATATTTTAGACTCACCCAAATTTTTTCTCACTACCACGAAACAGTTTTAAACGTAAATGATCATTTTTTGGAAAAACTTGTTATTGATTAATTCATTCAGTTTTTCAGACTTCATTCATTAAACACATTTTTCTTAAACAGCCAGTTTTTTCTGACAATTTCTAAACGTTTTCATTAAAAATCATTTATTCAATTTAATAACTTTCCATCAATAAACATAAAAACTATTGTCAACGGTCTATCTGTTTAAAAAAAATAAGAAAGCTAAAAATCGTAATAAATATTACTTTTACCAGTCACTCAACTTTTAATATCACACCATAGCAACTACATTACAAATTAAAGTAAAAAATAGATCAACTAATGTTGTACAAACCAATACCTTATGTCTAATATTTTGAGTTAAACAAAACAATTAACATTTAAAGTGGCGTTTATTAAAAGATATTTGTATTTCCTCTCTAGTTATTGGCTGAAAACACATTGCTATGATATTAATTGTTAACACATCTTATTGATATTAATAGTAGTGAACGAACTAGTATTAACTATAAACGTAGCGACGGTAGCGGTTTCAATATATCTTATATTTATAAAGAAAATCGTTGTGCTTCTCTGCCGATATGAAATTAAATGCATAAAAACCGTGTTATGTTTCATTCTACAATAATAATTATTATAATAACATCGGCTCTGTTGATAAACGTTAGCATATCCCATTACATTGTATAATATTTTCGGCATCAATCTTTTAAGTGATAATACAAACATTTTATGGCGATAGGTGAATTACATTTGTGATATTTATTGCAAGGGAAGGATCAAGAGGATCAACCAACTGAAAAGGAGCGATAAGGAACGCGTCTTCTCGTAGTGACGATGTTTACATAACACTATCCCCTGTAATATTATAAAAAAACATTGCATATTATATAATGACACGACACAAACCTCATAACTAGTTGTTATATAATTACTGCTATGTGAGAATTTATAACCACTATTTTAAATAATGGATGTACAAAATTACTTTCATCTCGTTTTTCAGCAACAATTATTTTACCATAAAAATGTGGAAAACTGAAGCAAAAAAAATAATAATAAAAATAATTAGTTTTAGCAACCTGTTTTACAACAAATAAAGTAATGATTTTAATTTAGTTATGTAATGAATGGAAGTTCTAAGTAGCACATTATATATCACAAGTTATAAGAAAAGTATAAAATATAGATTATATATATATATATATATATATATATATATATATATATATATATATATATATATATATATATATATATATATATAACAGCAGATTACCCACCCCTTTTTTAATAGATTTTTAAAGTAATTATACATTGGAATGTATGTTTAATGATATACTTGAATAACTATATGTATTTATTATATTTAATGCTGTTGTCTATATATTTAAATTAGAATTGACGGTAATTTTACCGAAATGACTTCCAGTAGTTGGATGATCTATCTATCCCATGTATTTCTTCGAAATTCACTAGTTATATAAATTTTAAAGTTTTCATTTACATGAGTTTAACAATATCATTGACATCAAATTTATACCTATATAAATCTACAAATTTCACACATTTACATAGGAAAATGTACTTATTGTATAGACTACCGTAATATTAAAAGTAATAACAATTTATAAACAACAACTTTAGAAAATGTGTATCCCGTGTTTTATGTTTGTGTAAGATGAATCATGATTAAATATACAGGATGTCCCGGAACACTCTGGAACATTTCATAAAAAAATGTTCCTTAGGTCGAGACAAACATATTTTACAATATAAACATTGGTCTCCGTGACTAGTTTTATGTCTGTCGGTCTGTATGTGTTTTTTACAAAATATTTTATAACTAAAGATTTATTTAAGATAGAAATTTAAAATTTAATATAAATATGTACCTTATTAGGTAGAATAAGTGTATAAGATTTCGTTGCTGGAACTAAATCCATTTCAAAATGGCGGCCGTTTAAATGTTATAATGTCAAAAACCGTTAGCTATGAAACATTATTAGGATAGGTAAAAGATGCACAATTAAAAGACAAATCGAATGACACCTTATTTAATAAAATCGAATAATAAATAATCAAGTTTTAACAATTCTTGCAAATCATGTAATTTCCATACAATGATTAAACAATGTTTTAGGTATGTATTGTTTAGTTCCGGGACACTCTGTATATAACTGCATTGTGAAGACACATTCACTCCACTAGATATTAGAACCTTTAAAATAGTTGTCTCAAATTTGCATTTAATATACTATGGGTTTGATAGTAATAAATATGGTAAAAAAGGATTATTATTACGTCCTTTTGGGAATCTAATAATACGGAGGTACACTGACACAATTCTATTTGCAAAACATTAACATGTATTAATAACTCAAAATTTTCTATACCAAATTTCAATACCAATCATACTAAAACAATCGAATAGCGTTTTTTTAAGGAATGTAATTCTTTAGTGTAAATATAGAAGGGCACTAGTTGCCTTGTGGGATGGTCGTGGAAAAGTATGTGCCTCTATTGTTTCCATCCCACTAAGTTTGCACCTTACTGTATTTCCTGTAACTTGTTTGGTTCTAGATGCATTGTCTGTGTGTGAGTTATTCTAGGGTCAGTAATTTTTATAAATGGAAAGGATATTGATAAATTATAATCCAAGCTAGCTGCGAGATGTAGGCTGTACGAGAACCTTGAAACCTGTGTTATCCACCTGTTATAGTTACCTGTCGAGCTCAAGAACTGCATACTGATAAACTGTAAATGAAATCACCAATATTATAAGAGTGATTTACTTTCGATTTCCAATCTCGTTACTTACTCAAATTGCACGATTTGTCACTACCAACAACGAGGCAATGTGTACTCGAAAAAGCAAAATATCTTTTAAAGACTTTATAAAGTTATAAATACGCAGAAGAAATAAAACAAATAGTAGAATTTACACCAATTTATATTTTATTAAGAACCCACTTTCTTGATGTAGCCTACAATTGAATAATCTAGTGCTGAACCATTTTTTTTTAATAAGGATATATAAATTTAGATATTAAATGGAAGAGTTTAGTATTTAAAAAAAAATGAATCATTGAACGACTGTAGGTTAGAACGAATTTTTATTTAATTTATTTGGTGATATTTATATATTTTCATACTTTGTGCGATTTTTGCCACGTTAAAATGTTAAACATAACAAACTTTATGTTTTGCATTTTTTATCAATTACCAATTTCTTTCAGTGACATGTAATTCATAATTTACAAATGAGTTAAAATAACTAGGTTATTCGTAATTATCTAATCGCTCTAAATAATGAAAACATAAAATACCAGATATATGGATAATAAAATGAAAATAGTATTTGTATTATTGTTTATTTTAACCAAATTTACTTAAAGCATAAATGTTTTCATTGCTATAATGTTTGATAGTGTAGAAAAGTAAACGCTCTACATTGTACACCCTTTAACAAAATATTAAATAGAATATTAGTAATTTATTCCTATTTAGTACAAAGATATAATATTATTTATTTAAATTTATTTATTTATTATTATTATTAATAATATTTAAATATTTATAATATTCGTCATTTGGTTATACATATACACGTATTTAATTAATATGTTCATTTATTACTTTTTTTGAAAATTCTTATAAAGTACATATAAAAAAAACTCCTAAATAAAATGTCTACACATACATATTGACCAAATATCATTTAATATAACTTTACGTTAAAATAAATACACCAATCACATTATACCTTATATATATATATATATATATATATATATATATATATATATATATATATATATATATATATATATATTTATTTATTTATTTCGAGTGATATATGTTTTTCAAATATTATAATGTAATTTATAGAAATTAGATTATAATATTGTGAAGTGTCCTTCAAAGAGGTTTCAAAATATTATTATTATATTGATTTTAATCTATAATAATTATTATTAACATAGTTCTACTTCAAACAATCTCAAACTTGCATTTATTGATTGCGGTATTTACATTATTTCGTAAAATTTAATGTTGAAAACACTGGAAAAAGTTGAACTAATACCCATTAAAAGGACACGTGTATTACTCTACGAACATTTATTGAATGAAGTACTAAAGGAGTAAAGCTTTTTATCTCGACATTTCAGTTTGCCAGCCCGTCCTGCTCCTGCTATAAATTTAGTCATACATAGGGAGAAATTTATTTGCTGGATTCATACTGCATATTATAAGGTAAATTTCATATTTTAAAATTGTTGTAAGTAGTGAAGTTATGTTTTACCTAAATATAAAAGGCAATAAATATAAATGTTTTAAATGTTTATATAACATATAAATTTATCATTGAGAGGCATAAAAACCAAAATTTAATTAATAATGTAAACTTTTTAAAGTTATATATTACAAATTTTATTAATAATTTGTTAAATAATATAGGTTATTAGAGGTTATTGAAATCTTAATAAACTATGAGAGTAGTAAATGAATGTGTTTTATCTCAATATTTTAAAATGCATTGATGATTGTTAAACAAATTATAATTATTGTCCAGATATAGTTCAGACCAATATTGTTGTCCAGAGAAATATGTTTTGTGTTTTAATTTCAGTTTTATGTTAAAAAGATTCTTATGCGTATTAATTTAAATGTTTTCTTTTGCGATAGTAATATTTGGTTGAAGGTTTTTCAGTGACCTAAATAACAAATTGGTTGAAAAGTTAAAACTAACTTAATAACACCAGGGTCAAAAATATTTTTAATACACTGGATATTCTAAATATCAAATGAAAAGCTTCGTACATTACAGTCTATTAACACATTTTTGAAATGGTTTCCTTCGGCAGTTTGTCAGTCGTACATACGTTATATCGTCATCGTCTCATCATGTCCCTATCACTGCAGCAATAAGGAACGCGGTTTTTTAAAATACACAATTCGTCAAATCTTTTATGTGTTAGCTTTATTACACTAATTCTGTTGATTTATTTACCATTGATAGAAAATTCCACAAAACTACAATAAAACACTAACAAAACAAATAGTGTATAGTTATGTTTATTCTACCTTATGTGAATTTCAATAGTACTTCTATCATCTTAAGAGGTACAAAGTAGACTAATTATTACCCCTTAAAGAAAATATGAAGGGATTGGATAGGTCTGGGGTGATCAGCTTTGCCATTCAATTATCTCCCTTACACTTATCCATCTTCGTTGAAAAATGTTCACCAAGATTTGTCGAACTTTAGTATTTTATATATCTTGTTGAAACCACTCAGTTGTTGAAAATTTCCTTATTTCATTTTAATTTTGTTAGTTTAATGTAAGTTTGGGAATTTTCTGTTAATTTTCCATTTATTATAAATGGTTCAATTTCGTTTGTACCAACAACATCTGCCCAAAAGTCAACGTTTCATGATTCCTGTTGTAAAATATTGTTTGGTGATTCCTATCAAACTCGTATTGACTATTGTGCCTTTTTATATTTCTATTTAGCATAAACATCGCATATATAGCAAAGTTTAGATCGGCCATCAATTTATCAATCAATACATTGCAACACTTAATACCGCTGCCAATATCGCCAATCTAATGTATTTATCACAAAATACGTACACACTGTGGTTGAAGGTTTTCAAATACTTTCCTATTCATTTTTGTAATAATGAAATCTAATTTTTTTAAAGTATATATTTAGTTGTGTCTAATATACTTTTATATAAGTTAGTAAAATTTCCCACAACAATGTACCTGCGCTACCTTGATTACCTACAATATCGTAGTACTTAGTTGTGTCGGTCCTTCCAATATGCCTAAAGGTAAATTATTCTGAGTGGTAGCATTCGTCGCATTATTACTTACTGAGTAGAATATTTTTTTAATATTGTTTGTATTAGAACACATTTTTGTCAAATTCTAAATCATAATAAATTTACATATTTTTTGTCCTTACCAATGAAACGATCTTTCCTACATAAGTGTTTTCTTTGAAGATTTTCAAATTAATGTGAATTATTTTTTATATTTTTAAGTTGTCAAAGTAGACATGAAAAATACAAATCGAAGAGTTAACATTCTTCCTAGGTAACCAGTACGTTCCTTAGTATATATTTTAAAACACTGCCACACACTATCAACATATACATTTTCTTTTCTTAGATACGTATTGTGTGATTGTTTCTTTTTAAATTTGAGTGTCTTTAGTTTATCGAGTAAACTATCTACTACATAACTATTGATTCCCTTAGTAACTGCCAAATGTTTAATTATAATTACCTTATGGTGAGTATCTTCTTTAGATAAATGACCAGTTGTTTGTGCGATTGCGTATTCTGTGCTAGAGCAGAAGTGCAGTGTTCTGCATTATTTATAAAACTTAGCTTTGCTGTCCACTTTGTAAAATTGTTCTATAGCTATACAGATGTTTACATTAATAATACAGTTATGAGGCAATGGTGTATCACATACTTGTGTGTCACAAAAATATGAAGTATGCAAGTCATAAAATGGCGACGAAAATGATTAAAACTACAGTCTTTTACTTCATTCAAACAAAATGGTCTATTTTGCGATGTATACAAGGAATAAATGGGGGTTAGAAACATGCTTGATCTTGTTTAAGGTAATGAAGTTCCTCAACTGCAGACGTATATTTTCTACAGGAATAATTCAAATTCAATTTTTGGTCCAACTAATTATGTTTTATGGCTTGTGTAGGTAAATGAAGGTAAGTTCTGTTTTCAACTTTTTTAACTTTTAATGACCTCACAATAATGTGAATGTTACCAACTAAAGTCTAATGATGACTTAAGTGCTGGGCATTTTAACCGTGGAAATTCACCAAGTTTAAATCGTAAAACATAAAAATATGAAGAATTTATGGTCAATATATTTTTGCTTAACAATTTTTATATTTAGCAGTGGTACAAATTATAAATTCAAGTTAAACTATTTAATAATTGCAATATTCTTTATATATTATTAATACATGTGTGGTATTTTAACATAACGGGTCTTAAAACATAATTTTCTATTAACTACCGTTCAAAAAACCGTAAAATTGATTTAATTTAATTTAATATATCGTTGTGCGTTATGTGACAAGGAATCCTATTTATCTTTTACAAAGGGTAATATTATAGTTTTTTAACTGTTTGCTTAAAAAGGTCGTTCCAGTACAGTTTACTTAAATCAGATTACCGTGTAAACATTTTTTATTCTAAATTGATGAAATATCAAAATTTTCATTTGTTATAATATAAGTATACTTTTAAAAATCTTACAAATTTTAATTTTCACTTTTTCTAATGTTCCTTGCAAAATGATTACGTTATATAAATGAAGAAAAGAGTGGGAAAAATTGGTAACGCTACTAAATATAATCTCAGTAAAATAATCTGATGATGTCCGACCGCCAATATAAAAATGTTTATACAGTTCCAGTGTTTTAATATATAATTCTATACTGTTTTCAACGAAATCATAGACCCATATTTTTTTTAATGAAAATTACGAAAATCAATTTTGTATTTTTTTTTTCTTACTTTAGACGAAAATACCGAACATATTTACACACATGTTAATGATACCCTTCAATAATTGCAAATGATTTAGAATGAGAAATAGACAGAGGGAACGTTAGAAACATAAATAAAAATGTTTTGTAAAATAATTATAATTATTCAGTAGCCTATAATGCTGGAATACCATCAATTTCCCGATATATATATTTCAACGGTACCTTTTTCTATGTTTTTTCAATTGGCGAGCCAAGTCATCAAGGGGTTCTTTTTACCCACATGGACAGCGCCAATTTTTTAACAGGTATGTTGAGAATAAGTTGATATCACCTACTGGAAGCTTTAGGCTTTCACTTTGATCAGCCTAGGTGATATAACTGGTTGTTCAAATAATTAACCCTATAATTACTGTGACTAAAAAATTTTTTTTTACAATTTCCAGTAATTTCTTTCTTAATAATTTTAATATTTTTTATAATAAGCTCAGTTTGAGAACACAAGAATTTACCTTTACTTTTAATTGATCTCGGAGTAGTGAGTAGACTGAAATTATCCTTGTAAATTTATTTATCTGTGCTTGATATATTTTATAAATGAAAACTGTGATAATTCTTAAGCTATAATGGAATAAAAGAATGGGATATTCTAATACTAGGTAAGTTTGAAATAAAAGATTTTTATAATTTTAAAATAACCAGTAATTATTTATTGAACTGAAACAAATTTAAAATCCTTTTAGGTTGGATTCCACCCAAAATCATACAAATTATGATATTCAAAACAATTTCTTTAAAACCATAAGGCAGAACAAATATTGATTTTACTTTAATTTATTCTGCTATTCTTAATTATTACAATTTTACTTTTTTTTAATTTTTCAAAGTTATTATGAAGTTAATTTATTTTAAAATATACAATGATTATAAATTAATTTTAATAAAAGACTTTACTCAATTTAAAATCCTATCTAAACCCAGTATGAAAATTAATTTAAATGAATTTATTCAAGCAAATTTTTACTTGGGAATAACGTATGTACGCTTTTTACCGACCTTTTTAACACCTGACTTTGCTGTCGCTTACTGTTTTTTTTCATGGCGTCAGCAGTTGTAGTAGGTAGACAGCTAATTTTACTCTCTGGAGAGATGTCTGGAGCCTGATGTCGTTCCCTTTGTCGTGTTGGCAGGTGTGGTGTTGCTGAGTACCAATGCTGTCTGTTGATTTACAGATGTCGGATGCTGCAATTAAAGTTGTCCTCTAATGGTGATTAAAGATGATATGTGAATTTCCCGGGTAGGTTCGTTCCTTTCCCTGTTGTTTAGAAGCTCACGTTATTGAAGATCGCCAGTTGAAATCCAGATATCCAGAATGAAGTTGCTTTGCTACATTAAAATAAAACATGTTGACATTTTTGCTAAACTTTTCTAACTCCCTTTTTCGGTGTTAGAATATTTTACTGTTTAAAATTTATACTGGAGCTCAGCAGCGTAGAGACTATCCGTAGATATTGTGATGAATACCTCGCTCCCTTGAAGCGGTGGGTTATATACCCCTCTTTGAAACTAAATTCAATGCCAACCTTACTTGCTAGACACTATGAATTTTCTTCGTTAGAAATCTCATCTTTCCGGGGCTTTCCGACTATAGTTACTTTTCCTTGTTGTTTACTTTTTAATTTAGAATTTTTGAAAATTTGTATTCTTTTATATTTGTAATTAGTTCAATTGTTCTAACCTGTTATCTCGTTTCTGCAGTTGGTAGTGTAGTTGGCTGGTCTCTGATTTGTCCGTCCCTTTCCTCCACTTCATATCTAAACTCGCTAATTTCTTCTCTTTTCTTCCTTGTTCTTCGCTGTAACTTCTCGCGGCGTCGTCTGATTTTCCCGCGAGTCGACTTTCCTGGATGTACTTTTGTCTTCTATCCTGTCGATTTTGAGTAGTTGTCCTACTCCTTTACGTTCGCGAGTTTTTCACGTGTTCGCTTTTCACTTCTCGTTTCCCGGAAAAAATCTGTGAATTTTAGTTTTTCCGGATTTTCCTTTTGACCCTTTCTAGTCCTTTTAAAGTTAACACACTGGCCGAAATTTCTTGAAATTTTCTTGGTTTTTTCCTGGTGTTTTGCGTTAGGGATTTCTACGGTTTTTCGCTTTTCTTTGGGCTATTTAATTTCCCAAAGATTATTAATCATACTGAGTGTTTCTTACATTTCTAATAAGATAATAACCTACTCTATATTACCATGTATTTAAAATTGCCAACTTAACGTTTTAAATTACTTTAAAGGTGTGAATTTTATCACCCATTCATTTTAATTATTTATCTAAATTTTATTTTATTTTATAATAAAACTTTTCACTCTTTATATCTTCTTTTACTTGGATTTTACAAAACTTAATTTTTCTATACTTTATAAACGTCTAAACTTTAATATCTTAACTAACTTTTAAATATACCTTATTTAATATATACCAATTTTTGCATATACCTTATTTAATGTTTATTTTAGGCCTCTCTTTGTAAAACCTAAAAACTTTTTTCTTTTTTCATTTCGACCAAATTTGAATTTTTCGCTTAACTTTGATCTTTGCTTACGTAAGAACTAATTTATATTTTGAATTTGGAATATTACAACCCACACTTGCGTATTTAGTGCAATATGTTTTCCTGAATAAAACTCAAATACATAATATTCCCGGTTTCTGTTATCCCCTTGGAAATCAGATTGAAAAAGATTAAGTTAATTTTCCAGTATCTGCACGCATAGTTACAAGGTCACCTTGCCGGTAGATACCGTTGGTTGGCATTTACCTGTCTTGTGACCTTCAACGTTTCAAACCGCTGCTAGCCTAGAAAAATCGAATTTTGCAAAATTAATTGCAAATCCCGAAGTTCTACGAGTTACAACGGGTTTTTAGCATATATATAAATAGTGTACAAACAAATAAAGTTTAGGATAAATGATTTAGTGTTCTAAATTTTTTTGATTTAATTATAACTCAAAATAAATGTTTGATAGTTATTTAAGGGAAAAAATATACCAGTTATTATCACCTTTGAAAAAGATAGTGTAAAACAAAATATATTATTATCCTAGAAAACTCTAACCCCTTCAAGGTCACAAAAGAAAAACTTCTTTCCCAAAAAACATCTGATAGAAATAATGAAAGAGAGGGATATAAGTGAACATTACTTATACAAGGTGAAGTAGCTATGCTTTCTCGCTATCGCAAGGGGGTACGCACTAAAGTGTGTCTATTAGAGTACCAAGAGAGATTGAATTTAACTTATTACGTCAGGGGAAAACATTTAAGTTAAAATTGTATGTTACAAGAATGAATTTATTACCTTTTGCCAATAGAAGTAATCAACAGTACCTTACACTCAATTATGAAGTACATAAATGTAAATAGTAAGACCTAAGATGACACATTACATATAACATAACAATTAGACCGACAAAGTAAAATATATCACACTTTTTGTTGTTTGATTCTGGAAAAGTTAAGAGCTATATAATCGCACTACAATGTTTAAAGATACTCGAATCGTTTCTATGTAAAGTATTTATAATAACAAGTCAAATAAAATTGTTTATCTAAGAAATAAATTCACAGAGAGAAACCTTTGATTCCATTACAGTACTTTATATTATCACCATGTTAATTGCATATGTTTTTGTAACTTTTATATTGAAAGAGTCGATCTTCCTACTTTAGAATTTCTAGAAGGTGTGCACGTCCGTTATTATATTACCACACTCTACCTGAAACGTCTGGTATTCAAGAATGTACAACATTAGGTGTAAATATGAAAGAGGGTTATTTAGTAGCATGTAGAGCACGTACATTTATAGTGCAGTCCATGAGTTTCTTTTAAAAATGAATCATTATGTTGTATCAATGACTGACATAGATTAATATAATATGAATTAGGAAGGACTACATATAATATTGAATGCTAACATTGTTTATAAAATACAAATTATTTTATTTGTTTTTGAAAATTCAATATTAGACAAATTATTGTTATTGCTAGCAGTTCCTAATTTGTTTCCATTGTTTGTGTTATTATAATGTGTCTAAACGTTATGCTTTTTATGATAATGTTATTTTTTCACTCTAAAATATCAAAAATGTTGATTTGTATTTAATTTATTGAGAGCAAGTATTTACGTAAGCAATTTTTTTACAAATTAAGTAACAATCCGAAATAGCATAAATTACATAATACCTCTCTCTCTCTCTCTCTCTCTCTCTCTCTCTCTCTCTCTCTCTCTCTCTCTCTCTCTCTCTCTCTCTCTCTCTCTCTCTCTCCCTCTCTCTCTCTCTCTCTCTCTCTCTCTCTCTCTCTCTCTCTCTCTCTCTCTCTCTCTCTCTCTCTCTCTCTCTCTCTCTCTCTCTCTCTCTCTCTCTCTCTCTCTCTCTCTCTCTCTCTCTCTCTCTCTCTCTCTCTCTCTCTCTCTCTCTCTCTCTCTCTCTCTCTCTCTCTCTCTCTCTCTCTCTCTCTCTCTCTCTCTCTCTCTCTTCTCTCTCTCTCTCTCGTGTATATGATAGTAGCGATAATATGATAGTCGTTTACCTTTTATTTTTTTATTACATATTGTATTGGTTTTACATATTATAGATTATACGTCTTCATATTTCACAAAACTTGATGGATATCAACTTGCGCTTTTGATGGATTTTGGGTGATACGTCAACTGTGGGATTTCTACGAATTGTACTATTACAAATGCTGTAATATTGTATTAATCTTACACGACCATACAATTCGGTTATTTTGTTTTTAAATTATGTATTGAAAACTTGGTGACAACATCCAAGTATATAATTTAGTAAACAAAACATCAATCATGCCAATTAACCTATTAAACACCAAATTCAAGAAGGCTTTATCCTAATAAGGATAGAAAAAAACAGCAATGAACAAAATACATATTTTTATATCAGTACAGTTTGAAAAATTAATGATTATGGATAAGCACAATTGAACTAGTGAACATTATAAAATTTTCATAAATAGGAATGGAATGAGGGAAGGCAACTGATTGCATTTTATTGCGTTTGAAATGAATGAAACAACAGACGAGTTTATTTTAGCCATAACGGAATACAAATATAATTAATGAACGCTCTCCTTTCCATACTCTTTAAACATCGTACGGTAATTTCGTATACTCAAAGACCATTATCGATAAATTATCGCTGAAAGATCCAGAAAGTCTTTATTTTGTATTAAATTTCTGTAAACAATCACTAATAAATAACAAACCAATAAAGGTCATTTTATGTTATACTAAGTTACTGTCATTAAACGACTGTATTTTATGTACATTGATCTGAGATACTAAATTCATTTTGGGTACTTCAGAAAATTAAAACAAACAAAAATGTTCTTTCTATAAATATGTTACAAGAATCACATGTATAATAGTATAAACTCTATCGTAATTAAATTGATTAAAAACTATAAGTATACCAATAAAAAGGACAACTAATATAAATAAAAATGTTCGTAGCTGATAGTAAAAAAAAAACAAAAATAAACTTGAATAATTACTAAATATATTTATTTTATTAGGGTAATACACAAATTTAAATAAATAATCAATTTAAAATTAAACAAATTTAAATAATAATTTATTTAGCTAAAAAAATTGTTTAATGGAAAACTCTTTGAACCGTTCAATTATAAAACCTTACCACCCATAAAAGCAAAATTGTACAAAATTTAGAAAAAAGTCTGTATTTATTAATATTATTATTATTAATTTTTGTTATTGTATTTTATTTGAATTTAGTTTCACAATACTGCAAAATTCCGTAAAATATTGAGATGATATTTATTCGTTAGTTCGTTGTAAATATTACATTCTAAAAATATTATATTTATTATATGACATTTCTAGAGTATATGTCAACTCTCTTTATAAGTCCACCTTATTGACAAACATATAGACAAACGGGCCACCGTAAAATTGAATACAAGGACTATTTTGAAAATTACAATTTGAAACAGGAACATATTAAAAGAACATCGGAATAAAATTAGGCCCGAGAAAAATAAATAACTAAAACTATTTACAAAAGTAATCAGATACAAACCCATGTTTATAATGTTGTACGCTAACATAACAAACTGGCAAACAAAAATGCACTCGAAAAGACGGTTAAATCCAATTGTCCTATCCAATTTATGTACTCTGTAATGAATTAAAATAAATTTTATTTATTTTTATATAAATTTATTTGGAACAGACAATTTGTTAGACAGGCATACTTACATAAAATCCTTAATAATGCTAATAAACCTTTAGTACCATTACAAGTGGTAAATTTAAAGAAAAATGTTTATTATACCCCTAACCTATAATCAAATTACTCTAAAACAACAATTTTATTTTAGTTGGTGTAATTAGATTTACTGGTTTAGGTAATAATTCTCTGATATATCCTTTAAAAGACTGCTTCTATGGTTTGTTAACAACCGTGTGTCGTTTTCTGTTACTTTTGGACTTTTTCAAAGAAGCGTTTATTTTAATTGAGATACTCAAAAGTATAATAAATTAAAATAATTAGAAAGGTTTTAACTTTACACAAAAATTTAAAATCAATAATAATATTGTTGACTCATTTCCTGTTAGTATCAACTATAAAATCATCTTCATTTCAGCGTTGGAAATTATTTGTAATCGTACAACAAATCTATTAATTTCTTCATAAAATAATTAGTGTAGTTATGTACATACCAACAGATATTTTACAATAAATCTAATTTCATATTACATGTTGTAAGGGTTGTTGGAAACACCCGTATTTAATAACAATTAATCAAAAAAAAATCAATAAATAATAATCAAAAATAATAATTATGGGAAGAAATTCAATCAAAAGAAGTAGTAATAAAATGTATACTTAAAATAAACTTAGCGAGAATAAAGTCGACTAGCGGTTGTACAAACGGATGTGTTAGATTGAATTTCACACAAACAGAAACACCAACTTCAAAAACGAAAAGAGCGATACAAGCCATTGGGTCAGTCATAAACTGGGGTAGCAACAGAAGAGGAATTACACGCAGTAAACCAAAATGAAGAAAACTTGGACTCGCATATGAACAACATGATGTATTTTGTCAAACAAGAACATAAAGACCTGGTAAGAACTACTGAACAAATTTCAAACTTTTCCTATAACATAAATACCATATTAAAAACAGTTCGTAATATCATAAACACAATTGAACACCAAATACAAGATTCAAGCAACACAGAAGACTTAAAAATAATACTATATGCCAATTTACAACAAATCTATTTATACATATACTTAAATTCATATTACGATAACCTGAACAATATCAACACAAATTGTATCAACAACAAACTGACGGAGTCACTTATCTCAAGAGGAACACTTACCCAAGATCTACACAATTTAAATAATACCCTACAGGCAAGAGGAATGCAACTAACAATACCAATAAATAAACTACAAAAGTACTACACATCGCCTATAACAAAATGCTATTTTTCAAATTCGGAAATAATAATAAAAATTCAAATACCAATAGGACGATTCAAAACAAATTATGAAACCTATATACACAAACCAATACCACTACTATGGCACAAAAGAATATGTGAGCTTAGCTATTCAGAAAACCTAATAATAAAATCTGACAATGATATACAAGTTATAGAACTGGAAGAAAACCCAGAATGTAACTGGAAATAAAACCAGCTTTGTAGACTACCGAGGCAAAACATAAACAAAGAACTATCATCAATGTGTGTAAATAATCTCATACAAAGTAAACCCATATCTGAACTTCAAAAATAGTGCCAATTCCATTGTAAAGACGTAAATGAAGAACCTATAGTAACTAAATTATCAGAAACAAAATTTCAAATCACAAACATAAATAAAGTCTTACAAATTTCATGCAGAGAAAATTCAACTCAAACCAGCATTCCCTAGAATTTAATTTGGTCGATAGAAATAGACCTCCCATGTGGTTGCCATATAACTGACGGAAATAAAAATGTATTTATAAGAACATTAACCCCTTGTGATGCAAGGGACACAAAACAAATCGACATGACACATATAATACCTGCAACATGGACTGACCTTCACACCATAAAAATTGACCCACTGCCAAATACACAAAAACCAGAATTCCAAAATATAAAAGACATCTTAAACGAAGAATTGAACATATCAATCCCAACTTATATAATTAGGAACTTAGTTCCAGAAGAAACATTCCAACACATACATCTGGAAAACAATTGGTCTGACATTATAGAGAACAAACGAATTATGTTTTATATAATAATAATATGGACAAGTATATTAACAATACTACTATTGATACGGTGCTACATGATACACATCCTTAAAATTAAACTGAAGGCCCAAAAACCACACATAAGGCCTAGAGATTACCAATTGACGGAACAATAACAAAACAATTTCATTTACAAAAAAAGAAGACAGAATAAATGCCACTCTAATAGATTAGAATTATGACTCATACATACCTACAACCAACATTATGATGACCACCACAGAATGTCACAGCCCGACCTTGCTACAATTACACTTCTCAGATACAATATCAGATTCGAGGAAAACCACAATATCAGCAATTCCACAAACATTGTGATTGTAAACACAAAACAAAGCCTACTACACTTACAATAAACATCATCCAACTAACTTCCAATAAAACAAAAAAATTGGTGGTACAATTTTATAACTGGCAGGGGGAGTGTAAGAGTTGTTGGAAACACCCGTATTTAATAAAAATTAAACAAAATAATCAATAAATAATAATCAAAAATAATAATTATGGGAAGAAATTCAAACAAAAGAAGTTGTAATAAAAGTTATACGTAAAATAAACTTAACGAGAATACAGTCGTCTAGCGGATGTACAAACGGATGTGTTTGATTGTATTTCATAAAACAAGACGCCTGCAGTTAAACATTTAAAGTCAATCGTAACCACAACTTTTAAAACAAGTAGTTTAGTGAAAACACAAATCATAATTTTCCAAAGTTGATCATACAATTTATATTTGTAATAACTGTTTTATGGTTATATTTATTTGTTATTAAGATATATGTAAATAATTTAAGATATAAACTTAGGTCAAATGTAATAACAAAATAATATGACCCACACTCTGCAAGCTCTAATGCGGCAGCTGGTTGTTAACGTACGTGCTTGAAATACTACTGGATAATTATAAAATATATTTACCCATAAAAGGCTCTTGTATCTAATATTTTCAACATTTAGAATTGTAATAAAGTGACAGTTTGGCTTTGGTAGTGGATGTAAAGGTAACCGTGTGCATGTAACGACGAAACTAAACCCATTTTAGTCAGTTCGCTTTTATATACTGTACATACATTTATGTTAAACATATTATAATTTATTCTATTTCATTTAAAGTTCAAAAGTTATTACAATTTTACCGACAAACTGCTTTAACCAGTAATTTAACATATATTATTTTAAAAACTTTTAAAGATATATTTCTATCTTACTTATAATGGAAAAGATAGAATTTTAAATTTCATTTACAAATATTGTCTATTTTATCAATAAATATTTTAATTTTAATAAGTCACTTTAACATAATATAATTATATATTATGTCGTACTTTTTAAATTAAACTACATTCTGACTAACTACATGTCTATGTTGTCTCGTAGAAAGCGAAACTGTGGACTTTGCTAGATATAAAATGATAACACCAATAACTTTAACATTATAACTTCATTAGAATAAAAGTTTCACAAGAAGTTAATATTATGGTTTTAATAAACCAATTATACTCAAGAGTTTAATGAAACTTCATTACGACTGAGTAGATAATTTTACAAATTAGAAACAACTAATACCAGATCCTTGGCGATGACAGGTTTATACAAGTGGAGGTTGAAATTGTGTGGACTTACCTACCTAAAACGAAGAACACATGCCGGTATATTTACAATGATTTTGATTACAACTCATGTTCTAAAATGACGTAATTCTTGAGTTTTTAATTGTTAAATCTTGTAAATATAATCACATGTTCAAACAAGTAAAAGTGTAAGTACGACATTTTGAAATGGGCGAAGTCTGGGACAGATATATTAAGATTGATACAAGTAGTTTTAAACAAGATCTCAATATCATTGAGTCAATCTCTTGTGTTGATCTCTCGTCTCCTTTTTTATTTTTAAGATAATAAGAGCAATTACAAATCTAACAATCAGGTAAAAAACACTACCGTATATAGACACTACTTGTTATTGTAGAACGCTAGTACTATATTATAACGTTTTACTACAATTGTTTTGTATTGTGGTGCTTTTCAATATTGGAAAGTAAATGTGGTCCTGTTTCCATATTAGTAGTTACTTGCCATGTTCTTTGGGCAACATCTATGCTTAAACACGGATCGTGCTTATTGTGTCCAGCACATATTGGTACGTATTACATATTATATACCTTTGGTTATCGTAGTTAAGACGTATAACTCGGCTTGAAAATATTGATAACTCTTTACCCTAGCTTTATTATAACTTCAAAATGTGGAAGCGCTTTAAACTAACTTCCTACTTTTAATAGTTAGTCTTGCTCTACTTTTTCTGTGGTAATTTGAATTTACAGAATTTACAAAACTGAAGCCAACTAGGAGTTAAAATATTGAAATATAATAATATAACTCCCTTTAGCCCAAAGACATACTATTTATAAAACGACAACAACTCTTTAAACACTCAACCTAAAAAGTGGTTCTTTTACAATTCACTATTTTTCTTGACTTTGAAAGTATCAAAATATAAAGATAATATATCAATGTGTATATAAATAGTGATATAAGGTGTTAGGCTTGTATTTATTTTACTGTTTTAAACTACTATTATTAAATCAACATCGATGCGTAATAAAAAATTAACTTCACTTCTACGGTGAATAGAAAGTATTCCTTAACTAATATCTTGAGAAGATATCATCTTTCAAATAAAATTCACACCATTTAGTGAAATAACTTCAAATATTCTTCTAGATGCATTTATATTTAAATGTTGTGCCTGAAAAATAAAAAAATAATTATAAAAACTATCAGAAATATAGTAAACAATAGGTTATACCATCTAAATAAAAACAAAAAATTAATTATTTATGGAACGTTAATTTGTGAGGAATAATCGGAATTTAGTTACATTTTAAGTTTATCAAAATAAATATTATTAAATTAGATTTATTAGTAGTAGTTATTAATTATTACCTTTGTTATATTGGTAACAAAGTATTGGTAAGTTCTTGTATTTGTATGATTTTATAGAAATTAGACAATTGAAATATACTAGTGTGTTTCTAACACTTTATATAACATATTAGCTGTGTTGTTCAGCTCCTTAAAAATATCATAATAAAATTATTCATATATTATATTCAGCCATCTATTTATAATAAATGGGAGTGAAATGAAATATATAATTGGCAGTTTTGATTCCTCAATAGTCTAAGTATCATCTCGCACCCAGTTCACTATACATTTCCATTTTAGGGTTCGCTGTGGCCAAAAAGTATTATTTATGATGTGAGTGGTAGTAAAAATCAAATGAGTTATCCCACGTATATGAAATTTTGATTGTAAACATAATATTTCGATATGAAAAGGATTTTTTTTTTTTTTTACCAATTCTTATAATAATTGAGGGTTGTAATATTGAAAGATATGTCTACATTTTTAAGAATTTTAAATCGTTGACTGTAAGAACTCACGCCACACATATTTGTGGTCACCACACCAAATGATCTCTTTTAGGAAGAATATATATATATATATATATATATATATATATATATATATATATATATGGACGTTTGAGAACCTCAACATAGGGGTAATCTATATGTGTTAATCAACATTGGGGTACTGAACTCCAAAATGTTTAATATAAATTAAATACACTTCATTTTTACTATTGGTTATGCTTCATTGAAGTGTTATATTTATGTTTTAAAAGTTTATTGGTATTTTTAAATTTCTATTATTACAACTGTGATAAAAATAAAACTTCTGCAATCACTAAGCGCAAGCAGAAGATCCAGTGACACATTACTCGGTCTTGCTCTACATGCTACTAAATAAGTCTGTTTCATATGAACATCTAATGTTGTTCACTTTTGAATACTACGCGTTTTAAAGCAGAGTGTGGTAATATTATAAAGATTTTGTTTCCCTGCTCGAGATTCTGAAATAATAATAACTCTCTCTTTCGATGTATAATGCTGAGGTAAGCTTTTTTCACTAAGATAAAATACTGTAACAGAATATAGCATTTCTTCATATGTAATGCATTTCTTGGATATGGATAAATAAATTCACTTATTCATATAATGGTTAATGAAGGGATGTTGTCTGAGTATAAAAATACCATAATTTTATGTGTGTAGCACTGAAAATTGGTTATCTTAAACTCTTCGTAATATTGAAATAATATGTAAACCAATATATATATATATATATATATATATATATATATATATATATATATATATATATAAACGTCTAATTGATACAATATATATTTAATATTTTGTTGTTTTTAATTCACGTTAGTTATATTAAAAATCAGAATAGGAGATTTATACATGCACCTCTCATCAATCACAATCATTTCTTTCTCTTTGAATAGATAATGAAACAAATCTAATACATGACCAATGAGTCAGTTGCAAAAACATTTGTAATAACGTAACAATTGGAAAAGATAACTCAGTACCCGAATCGTAATTTTTAATGAATCTTCTAGTTGTCAAAAATTGGAGTGTTAAATATTTACTGATAAAGAATTTTTCGCAGGTTTTTATCAACAAAGGGTTATAAGTTATCTTTGTTAAGGTGTAGCAAACATAAATTAAAACCTTTTGTTGATAAAAACCTATGTGAAATAAATGGCTTAAAATACAATATCTACAATTCTAGTGATATAAGAATTAATATTTACAATGTTTTTTTATTAAAATTTAGGAAATTATTATATATATAATGGGATATGGGCAAATGCTGGCAAATTGTTATAGTTCCAATTTGTATATATCCTCACTCTCTATTAAACACACTTATATTACTAGTCTGTGATGCCACTTTAACACTATATGTAAAAAATTACATTTAAATACGTGATTTTTTTTTTTTTATAGATTACTCTTTTTAGCAAAACCAAGTATCTACGAGACATAATTACATATTGGTATAATTAAAGTTGTTGATTTTTGTCGTAGTTAGACATAAAATTTTGAATTATAGACAGGATACAGAAGTACTAGGTTTCATAAAAAGTATTGATCTTTGATGACTTCGGAAATTGGAATAACATTTAACTGGGCTGGAGGACACGTTTTTCAAAATTGTGAAAGTTATATTACGATATAACTTATCGTATTATAAGGAATTATTTTACCCTCTAGTTTCCGTGGCAGATAGTTAATTTATTATTTTGATTCAATATATTTCAAGTAACTTCTTCCGGTGTATCTCAAGATGATAAATAACAATCTATCTTCACCATGTGCAGCAAATTTTGTTTTAGGAGTCTCTGGAAGAGTAGGAGTGTATATATTGTATAGTGTAGTTGAAAATATGGCATTTTTACAAACACAAAATATAATTTTCAGTAAGTTTGATTAAGATAGTCGTTGTCGATTCATAAAGAATCTACCTTCAAAGAATGATTTAAAATCCCCTAAAAGCCGACTATATTATTCAGTGTAATATGAATTATATCATGTCACACTCTATCTGATGGTTCATTGACTAAAAATGCTCCTGTATGACATTGCTTCCTTTCTAGAACTGAAATTATAAATTAAAAAACTCCATGAAGTTTTTGAATAGCGGAGTGGTTTTTAGTAAACACAAACTGGTGATTTGGAATGGAATAATGTTTTTGAAAATTTGGAAGAAGTATTTAAAAAAGACATATGAATAACTCTAAGGTAACTTTAAGTGAATACTTTAAGCGCTATTAAGTGGGTTCTCAGGTTTGAAAAACAAAATTCTTTCTGACAAATTCCACTTAATAAGAAATTTCTTAGTTCTTATAAATTATTATATATTACAGTTAGGAAAAAATCCAGTATAGGATAATTTTTTAAGAACTTCTGCAAAAATTTTAGCAAAGTCAAGTATTATCCTTATAGTTAATTTCAATATGCTGTGTGAAACTTATCTTGCAGTAATACGAGATTTTTTATGGGAAATAAGTGATAATGGAGCCGATATAAAATCCTTATATTTTTGCATGAAATTTCTGTTATATACATCTGTATGTTGTTCAAAACTTCAACTATACGGTGTAATAATAAATCTGTCTTTTCATGATCAATTTTTGTTCTTTACTGGTCACTACGGCGAAGTGGAAGGAGTTGTGGTTGAACTTTGTTTTAATATACGTTCTAACTAAGTTTAATGCCATAAACTTCCAGAAACTCTAATTTGAGTGTTTATGCGGTTATCAAATTGTTCCATTTTAAACATAAGGATTGATTTTTTTAAATATCTCTAACAAGCTTTTAAATAACTTTTTACTATCATTATACCTAAAGAGTTGCATCGATTTCTTGTGCTTCATTTTTCTTCAATAATTTTAACTTATTTTTATTTAAAAAGTTGGAGAATATCGAATATATAGTTGACAAAAATATTTGGTTGTTGTAATTTTTCGATGATGCGCATGCGTATATACCGTAGCACTAAATGCCGTAGGAAAGGTATTTGTTTACAAAACTCCAGTTATGTTTCCCACACTTAGTATATTGTTTCCAATTATCTGAAGTAATGATATTCACGTTTTGGACAATTTCTAAATCAGTCCAATTATCTAATTAACAACCTAAGATATTTATTCACCTTGAAAGATAAGGAGTTAACTTCTAATAATAAATATACTTCTAATAGGAACTGCACACCAGAGTGACATAATGTTTATTGGATATTTATAGGAGCTGCAAGATCTTATATTAAATCTGTACAGTGTGTAAATTGATATCTGTAGTCAAAGAAAAATTTCGATGATAAAATTAAAGTTTATAACATACATAATTTATGTTATTAAAACAAATAATTAATTTTTCCGTTACCATAAAATACATCACTTTTACATTTAACATTTAGATATTATTTATGAATGTTAGAACTACATAGTGGCTATTTGATTGGATTATGATTGGGATCTCTGAAACTATAAGATTTACAGAAAACTTCAAACGTGGGACTTAACTTCTTTTTTACTCTCCAATAATATTTATTTTTTTTTCAACAAATAATATTGCGCCCAACTGTAAAACGTCTTTTAGAAACCCCAATTTTTCATGTGGCATTTCAATGATAAGACTTTTAATTATTTAGTATTTTGGTTTATATTCTTACTTTTCACAAGATCTTTTTTCCCTGATATTTTTCTAATTTTCGCCTAAAATACATGTGAATAAGAACCAATTTCTTTACTCTTGTTTTAATTTCGGTTATGTAATTGCGGATTTCCTTTAATTTTTGCAAGACTTCGATAATAACACATATGTTTGACTTTGTTTTCATTTTCAACATTGAATAAGAATGAAAGAGAATTTTGTATCTTTCTTAAATATTTAATGACTCTGGGCCTGTAGTACAACCAACGCCTAAGATTTTAAATTTTAATTGAATTCCAGCCTTTACTGTTAAAATTTATTAAAATTAATTTATATTTTGAAAAATTACACAAGCTTAAGACTCGACAATTTTTACATTATTTTTTCAACATTTATATAGAAATATAATTTAAATAATGTATTATTTATATTATGTTGAAAATTATTTCAAAAATAACCTAAATTACAAAAATAAACTCACAAGAAAAACAGGACAAATTACGCCAAATATAATCATTAAATTGAACATTAAATAATATATATTAACATTTTTTGAAAACTTTTACTAAAGAAAGAAAAGGAATGCTCAATTGTTAAGAATTTTTTAATTTTCTTCCTAAGTTTAGAAGTTATAATATAAATATATATTTTTTAAATATATCTACAATCTATTATTACAAAAATTAATTATTACAGAAATACATAAACGTCATTTATGTCTCCCCACAGACAAGGCCATTATAAAATTGCATTTAAGTGACCAATATAAAACATTAACAATTTCTTTAAATGTTTTCAAATTCCAATATCAGCTTTCAAATATTAAGATCATTTCTTTGATGAAGGTTATTTTAAGATGGTAGTACCAAGTGTTGTTATGCTCGTGGCTTTGGGAGTGTTTGTTAACTTGAAAATTCCCGCTCTCAGTCCTTTTACTGAATAAAGTACAAAGTTTCGTTTAAGCTTGTTACTTTCAACAAGTTACATTTAAAATGTTAAATACTCAAAGAATATACCCATTGCATTCGATGATATTTTGAATATATACTTAGTTCTAAGTAAAATATCCAGAAATATAAATTTGATATTAGTTTTTATGACACTAATAATTATCGAACCTATATATTTATATTTAATCCGTTAGGGGTATAACCAATTAGAACCCTTAACAATATTTGTAACTTTTTTTTGTGTAATCATTGCACATGTTAATTAAATTACACTTTGAGAATAGCTTTGTTTTTGTTGTTCATATTACATGGTTTTAAAATTAATTTTAGGTTAGTTTGTCATAAATGCAAATTACTTGTCATACATAAGGATAAACACTTTTGAGAATTCACTACTATTCGAACATGTTTCAAAGGTTTTTTTTTTTTTAGTATTGCACTAGGTTGTTAAAATCTGTCACAAATCAATACATTTTCCGTACATTTACTCAAAACGGATATTTTTTTCTAAATGTTTTTTTATTTTAAAACATTTATGAGTCCTGAGTAATTAAAATTGTTACACAATTTTGCTTGTATAAAAGTAGACCTCTAAGGTATTATGTGGCTTAATATTCAAAGAGTTTATGATGTTTTAAAAGTTTGATGAAATATACAACTCGACTTATCAAGACCTGGTTTTATGACAAATTTAACTAATAATTTCACTATTTGTCTAATTCATTGTAATGAAAATATATCACAATCTAAAGAACTAATCGAAACATTTGAAATATCTGACGATTGCTCAATAGATTAATAATAGACTACCTGTACGCTGCTAGTTTCTAGTGTTAAAAAAACAAACACTCTCTCATCTCTGTTATCAAATTTCATCGATCATCATTCAAATTTGTATCGTTAACAGCATTTGACACAAGAGTAGCCAACCCTTTATTTTTACCACACATGTTTTTGCCTGCTTCAGTAATAATAGATTTCAGTTTTACCATGGAAAGGATCTCTTTGTTAATAGAATTTTCAACTACCTTAAAAATATCTTCCCCAGTAGTCGTACCGTGAATATTATCAATATCACGTATTTCTTCATAACGTTTATCTCCTCCTCGAATAAAAGTCAACACCTCAGAACTATCTGACACATCCTTTGACTCATCCAAGGCCTGACAAAACTACTCAAGTTCTTCCTTTTTGTTATACAGCAGAGATGATACCATATTTTCTGCCAAGTCAAACACTTACAAAATTTCAAACCACGGTCTTTGTTGTAAAACTCACAGTTTTAAATAAATTAACCTTTCGGGCCACATTTTTTCGGCTACTCCAATTACGCATTGTTTGATCATTTGTCCATCGGTGAATGTTTTTCTACGATTTGCGATCCTAAGAACCACACGAAAGCAGGCATAAGATGCAGCCTTTTGTTCAGTAATGAGTTTCGGAAACGAAAATTTCTGCGATTTCAATCCCTGCTACAAATGTTTGTGTCTGTATATTTTGAGTAATTTTGAAAATGTATCGTTTCATAATTATGTTATATTCATTGATAACGACTATGGTTTCATTGTAAATCAAACATAGTGCCTTTGCACTGCACTCAATTACGAAATATTGAAAGTTCTATTGATCTTAAATGTTCTGCATTCACTTTCTAGTTTTTCTTTCTTTTCTACACTAGTAAATCACACGCAAAAACAAGTCAAATCAAATTTCTGTTACAATAATGTCTTTTAAACACGCACACACACATTTTTAAGGAGTTACGCACTACCTTATTTCACAGCAGACAGTGTAATTTCCATCGCCTTCCCTTGGCAGACTTATTCGCGGTAGAAGTAAGTGGAATATACCAGGACTATCTTGAAACAACGAGATTATTCACGAATATTTAATTGTTACAAGGCTCTTGAAAGAACTACCACCCCTATCTGTTCGCAATAGAAAGAATTACCGCCACCTAATTACGCCTAGACCAACAAATGTCGTCGAGTGTCACGGTCTTAACAATAAAGTACAGTTAGTACACGATAGTAATTGAACTAGTGGATTTAGCAAACGTACGATCACTCAGGGGTCTTACTTGGGGACTATTCAAGAAATTATAGATATTTTCAGGAAAACGAAAACCTTGAGGTAGGATTACTATGTGTTTACGGAAGAACAGTTGTAAAAATAACTAAATGTGACCTATATTGAGAATCTTGCATAATCAATCAGGTGAAAACATTTTATACTAATAATTATACAATATACTTGTATTTTACTCTTCATTTAATTCAGGTAAATAAAAGTTTTACGAGAGGTTGGATATCATTATGAACTACGATTATTTTATTACTAATTGTATAGTCAACGATATGTTATTTAACCTATTTGTGCTCTTTACGTAATAAGTGAAATATTGAGATACCACAATTAAAGGAGAATTTAGACATTTTTTTGGTTTCAATTGGAATGTTAGAGAATTGTAGGTGGATGTGGTTTATCTATAGTAATTTATTTAATAGTTTAATAAAACATTTTATATAGGTAAATCAATCAGAAGAAAATAATAATTACATTGAGATGTTTACTGTAGTACCAATTTCTAAGCCGTTAAACTAATTGGGAGGGTATTTAATATGTATCTTTTGTAGTAGATTATTTGTCCCAATAATAGACTAATAACTTTGAAAAAAGAATATTTATTTGGTTGTATTTATTTACTGTAATATATTTCCTCATTTATCACATACTGAAAAAAAAAAATCAAGGCAAAAATATTATGAGATACTCCATTTAAGCAAATAGTGTTCTTACTGAGTTGTGTAGATGCAATAGAATATATATAACTCTTAGTACTAGAAACATATAAAATATATAATGTTGTGATTAAACAATGCTACATTTACCTTTGTGTAGAGATCAGTGCTTGGGTAAACATAAACTGTTTATTCGAAAATTGTGTTTTTATCTATTTGTTAGTTGGTAATGTCTTTTTCTTTTTTTTCTTAAAATCTAGATACAGTGTCTTTAATGTAATACAATTAGTTATAAATAATAACTCTGCCACGGACAAAACGTATGTGGTCGTTAAAATGTTTACAATTATGTAGAACATATGTGGGAAAATATAAATTTACTGTTGTCAGCAGCAAACGATGGTTTCTATTTGTAGGCTATTTGTAGTAGCTATTGTATGGCTACTACATGTACATTTTCCAAACAGGTTTTAAATGCTATCTATAAACATATTAACAAAGAAATAGACTTGCTGTTATTAATATATTAACAATTCCTAACACTCTAATATTATAACATCATTATTATAATAAGTAACGTTTTACGGAATTCATTATGAATATACATACATCCTTAAATTTTATATATAATATCATTACAAATAATCAGATATATTGTATTGGCCTAATAATCACGTTGATTGCACTTTATTTTAAAGTGTATTTAACATTTAGTTACATCTAGTAACTGATCATCACTTTATACACTAAATGCTTTGCTAAACCAGCCGTCACGAAATCCCCATGTATTGTTTTCAAGTTACACAAGGGAAATTGTCTGTTAGCTTTGAATGTTTGCTCTCCGATAGAACAATATTTTGAAGTACCATGTCTCCCAGGGTTACTGACAATATATTCCAGTTTTGTGAGGTGACGGAAGTTTCTAACGACTCGTTATTATAATCGGTGGAAAACCAATATTTATTTAAAAATTATATTATTTTATTCCTAGGAATTAAATAATGAATAATACGTTATTTTAATTTTAAGTGACAAGATTGAGAGAATGAAATATATTTAAGCTCAACTGGTATTAAGACAAATATTTATTGGTTTATTGATAGTTTGAATGTAAAATACAGTCTGGATAATGACAAAGACTTGGGTCCGTACGGCAGTTAGATTCAATTAATAGTTGTATTCAATAATTGTAATAATTATAATTGCAAAAATAAATACATACTTTAATTGGTAGAGAACCAATAGACCAATTTTACAATAATATTGAATACGTTTGATAAAATGGAAATTAAAAAAAATAAATAAAATAGTTGGGAATTTCATGACTTTACTGTTACTACTAATATATGATCTGGCATTATAACATTTATTTATTATCCTTTCTATTGTTTTGGACACAATTATTTTAACTGAAATATAATATTATCAAAGTGACTAATATATTATTTAAAAACCCTTTCTTGCTTGTAAATGTAGTTAATAAAATATGCAAAAAAGTTGCATATATTTAATATGACTGTGGGTAATTTTAATTGTGTCTTTTATATTTATTTTATAATAATATATTTTTTACTTAAATAAATAATTTTCGGTAATATTATATGTGTATTATCATTTGTTGTCGTGTTTTAATTTGAAAAATGGAAACAACCACTATTGTTTTGATATTCCTATTGTCATAGACGGAATAATACACTTTTATTCTTCTTAAATAATAATAATATTACTTAAATCAATGAGTATAATATTTATCATAATATGTAATCTATAATGTAAAATTCAGAGTTTTTTGTTATTGTTTATATGTGTTTTACACTATATTTGACAATGCATTGTAAGGTTTTTGCATTCCATTTTATAACTAAAACGGAAGCTCCGGTGACATATAATAGTTCTCCAACGTACATATCTGTTCTCCAATATAAATGAATCTGTTTCATATTCACACTTAATGTTTTACCATCTCAAATACACAAAGGTGCAAAGTAACGTGTGATAATATATTAAGGAATTGCAATTCTACAATACAGCGCCTCTTCAGTGGAAATATACAACTCTATGATGGAATTATGACGAAAGCACTCAACACTTCCAATGTACTTTAAATTAATCCAACCGTTCATATCATGTAATTTATTTTGTATGTGTTCAAATATATTTTTTAAAAAAATCTCTATATTATTGCAACTTATATATTTTATTAAAAGAAAACTTAGTTATAATTAAAAATTATTTCTGTTGATATTTGAATATAATTGATTTCACACATCGTAAACATTGTGTTATATACGTTATTACATCGGATTGATTACTAACATATGTAGAAAGAAACGCAAATACAATATTATTAGAATTTAACAATTTGTTGAGTTTTGCTGAATTGTTAAGTCAATTACGGTATTGACATATCAGTTGAACGCATACAAAAGGTAAATGCAATATCTTCAATCATTTGAAGACTAGATACTGACATTTAAATGTCATATAATTCATTGCTTTACTCAAGTAGTCTTCTTTCAACAACACCTATGTTGTCACTTTAGTCATTTGAAGTAAATATATAGAACTTTAACAATATATATATATATATATATATATATATATATATACCTAAATCTATATATATTAAATTTAGTCTTAAAGTAATTAATTTAAAGTAATGATTAAAGTTTAACATAAACCTCGACCGATTAAATAATTCCTCTCTTTGATATGAAGCTATTACATCCCCTGTTTCATAAAGGAACTTACTTAGCTGTACTAAAGAGGACTTAAGTTGTCTCTCTACCAAACCAGAGCTGCAAGTGGAAAAGTGAATGAAAAATAAAAAACACATTATTTCTGACTGTGAATATTGATGGTTAAATATAAACAAGAATTATTTCAGATGTACTGATTACTATGTACACAGGATGAACCAAAATATAGGCTACTGTAATGAATTTGCAATTTTATAAATTTCATTTATAAAGAAATATGATTTTAATATATACATGATTGTTTATTTTTTGGCAAAAAAAGTTCTATATGCATAGCGTTCACGACACGAAGATTATAAACATATGGTAAGGTTTTTTTTTATTCCACATGGATAAACTTTTTTCCCATTCCAGCCAAACTATTCAATGCCTGTTCTCTGAAAATGACTCTCTTGAACATTCCAGATATTAGTCTTCACGTTGTGTGAGATTGGTGATTGGGAAAGTGTTTAGTAATTCTGTGCCACGGGAAATGAGTAGGTCGTAAAAACTAACTTAAAGCATATGAAGCGTGACTCTCGCCGTGTGGAAGGTAGCACTATATTTCTGGAGCCACTGAAATTCAAAGCGAGGTTTTTGACACTAACAAATCTCCCAAGGTCCTATGACTTTATAATATCTGTACCTAAACTGACCTAAATTAACAGAGGTTCCGTTCTCGTCCTTGTTGAGACTGTGCGCCATACGATCACAAGCGCACCGTTTTTTAGTTACACAGTCACATACCTACTTTGGGTCGTTTAATTTAAAGAAAACGTGTGGTCTCCCTATAAAGGACAACTTTCAGAAAAAAATTAGACTGACACTCATGGTTTTTGTACATGAATGCTAGCGTTTAGGGCTTTATATAACTCTAGTTTTTGTTTTTTTATCAAACGTTGAGCAGTTTGAGTTGTATGTGCAACACTACAAATATTCTCAAAAAAAAAACTAGTTTGAAAAAAAAGATAATCTATACACTCTAGCAAATCGTGTGTTACATCTATTTGTTAACCGCTAGTGGATCGATCTTTAATGCATGGTCTAGTCTACCGTCCGGAAAACACGTATTTTGCAATTTAACATTACGCCCACTTAGAATCGTCCTATCGCAATAAGTAAAATACCGTTGGAAAGCTAATATTCCAACACAAAACGTTATAAATAATATTCCAAAAAATGGTGAAATTTGCATATTTTTATGGGTAAAATCAATGATTTGAACTGTGCAGTTTTTAGTAAAAATGACGCTATTTTTTCCCATATGATTACAAATCTATTTTTCTGTCAAACAGATCGGCCGAAACACTGTTTCTATAGATCACATCTTTCTCTTTCTAACCGTAGTTTACAAATTGTTCTGTGCCTCATAGATCGCAAGATATTTCTACTTGGCCATAGTAGAAACCTAACGGAACGAAATTCACATAGCATTCGGTGCAGTTTATTAAATAAGATAATAATTAATTTTTGAATCGATATTTTTTGTAATTGATCTTTATAGTACCTATGTTGTAGATGAGATTTCATTCTAAAAGTTGGTAGTTCTTGATAAAGGATACTGTTATTCTGTGTTTCTTATTTTCATGTCGGAACATAGGCATTTTTAGACGACTATGTGACATAAATAATTGACACAGTAGGCGTGGCGCAATGTTTTGGGATTATATATTTCTGTAATTTTTTAGGTTTGTGTATACAAATTGTATATAAATTGTGTATACAAGTTACAATATATGAGTTTTATTTCTAAAGTTTATATTTGTGAGTGAAGTTTTAGTTTTTGAATGGTTTATATTTGGGATAACCTAGAGGTATGTTGTAAACCTAGGCCTAAAAGCAAATTTTCTTATATTGAGTAATTTATTTGATTATATAAGTGTATATGAGTTTTATTCTTTGTAAAATTTATTGTTTCAGTGAAATCTAGTGATTTTGTCTTAGGCCTAGCTTTAGAAAGTTACTAATTACGCCTAAATAGAGGTTTCAATCCTAACCTCACGTGTCGATTACCACTTTTTAGGGGAAATCGTTATTTTTATTTTGAAAATTTTAGAACTTGATTTTTTTTTTACCAATAGTTATTCACATTTATACTAGAAAATATTTTTAATCTTGAAAAAAAATGTAAAACAATTATTTCTACGCTCAATTGGACTTTCATGGGCAATTTAGCCTTCGAATTTTGTTCGTTTTATTTGTTCTTTGCCATACTGACTCCAAAATTTTTTTTCAACTTCATTACACTACTAAATTCTCTGAATCGTTCTGAATATAATGATATATAGAAGTTGGTTTTCCATAATAATTACTATCTTTGGAGATTTTTTGAAAAAAAAAAAAAAAGAATAAATTTACCTTTTTTCGTAAAACATTTATTTATTTTTTATTTTGAAAATGTAACAATTTTTTTTCCTAAATATATTCACAAATATATTACTAATCTCTAGTAATCGTTGAAAAAATTCCAAAAAATCTATTTGTATGGTGTACATTACCATTTCTGTGAAATTCATTTCTCCGTTACTTTCCGATTTTTTAATATTTACAAAAAATTCCAAATGTTTTACATCTAACTTTTTTTTTCACTACACACCTAAATTCTATGCATCTTTCTGAATATAATGATTTATAGAAGTTGTGCATAAAATATATATTACTATTTTTTATAAATCATTGAAAAAAAAGATCATTTAACCTTTTGTCGTATAATATTTTTTAAAATTTTAAAAATGTAACAAATTTATTTATTATTTTTTTAATATATTCACAAATATTACAAAAAACTTTTGTATATCTTAGAAAAAGGTGGTAAGCTATTGATTTTGGATGATAACTTAATTTTTGACATCTAACATACTTACTCCAAATCCGTTTCAAAAATTTTTTTTATTACATAGATGAATTCTATGCATATTTCTTAAAAAAATTATGTCTTATAAGTTTGGTTTTTTATAAAAATAATATATTTTATAAATTTTTAACAAACGAAGAAAATTAACACGCGCCGCTTAAAGGGTTAACCATTATATAAAGCGTGTAAATAGTAGGAGTTTCCGCCATAAGGAGGATCACGTAGCTCTTGTACGTGAAGACTATGTCGTCGCAGCACTTGGTGTGTAGAGTACAAGTTTGTACTGAAATGTGATAGGACGATGGAATTTACGTCAATTTTGTCTAAGACATGATAAATCTATAATAACATTTAAATTGATAAGCGACAAATATATATATATATATATATATATATATATATATATATATTCTAGAATTAACTATGAAAATTTCATCTACTGTCTAACATTGTTAAGCAGTAAAATAAAATTAATGTTGAAACCCAATAATCCTACCTACTTCTCATGGCTTTTCATCAATAATTAGATTTCCGTTTGTTGGCTCTGTGTTTAGTATCATGAATAGTTCAGTATCTGTGTTTATTGGCTCTGTGAATATTGATCGTGTAAATACGTATCCAACCAGAATTCACGATTAATTAATTTGTATTAATACTTAGATTTCAAATACTTTGTAAACATAAATGTTTATGATAAAATGCAATTTAATAATTTCTTAAATTGAAAATATAGAAAAATGAGTTTTTTTGAGACAATTTTTACTGAATTTTTTAGTTTTTAAATAGTACAGACAACTACAAAGCCTATAGGTAATAGAATACTACATTTTTGTTGACTTTGTAATTATTAACCTATTCTAAAATTTCATTCCAAAACTTATTGTTTTTCATAAAAGTAAGCTGTTTTTACGTATAATTTCGAAAATAAATTGAAACTTTAAGGAATGGTGATATTGATTAATGTTTTCAAGAAACAGACTTCTGATGTGTTAGTTAATTCAGAGTTAATGTATTTGAAAATTAGATAAATATTTTAAAACTCGTATTGTTATTACCGTAAAAAAATATAGATTTTTCGTTTTATTATTATTATATTTTAAATTAAAAACAAAATTACCTAACCAAAAATTAATTGTATTTGTTAATCAACATAATATGTTATCTTTATTTGTTTCGTGCTTTATTTTCCATGTGTTTTGCTTATCTAACTACACTACTTAGCAATATTTGAATTACACAATGGAATATTAATTTTTTCCCCTTTCCTAATATTTATTATAAACCTTTATACCATTACTACCATGCATAAATTGTATGTGTCTTATATAAATAAATGAAAATAAACAACTTTATGTATCCATACAAAAACAGTTTTCTGTTACACCTTTATAACTAACTGTTCTGTTAAATGTAAATTATAGGTAATTAACCTCGATATTCTGTGTTGGGAAATTTTAAATTTGAACATAGAATAATAATTAAGCCATGCATATAGTAAACTATTATTTTCTCTTCATATTGCTAATATTGTGTTGTTATGTTGTTCAGAATAGTTAATATTATTTTTTTTATAATATATAGTTATGTAGATCTCCATCAAATATACATAAAAAACAAATAACCTAAAATCAAACACTTAATTTTTATAAAATAGATAATTTGTTTAAATAAGTAATAAAAGTGTAGTAACTGTATATTATATTTTATGTAATTTACTTAATATTTATAAATATAACGATAACAACAAACTTGAGTGTTTGGAAAATTACATAGAATAGACGTGAACTCATTTATTACATCAATTAGTAAACAATGTAACGTTAATTGCATTATGTATAAGTGCATGGATACTAAGTAATATTTGATCTTCTGTGTTAATAATAGTTTATTTCATACTAGACTATTGTTTTTCAATCTTGAAAGTGATTTTTATCACATTATTATTATTATTATTATTATTTAAATTTTGTTCTAATATATATGCTACAGATATCTTGTGCAATTTGGGGTCATTACTAATCAACCGTATCCGTTTTCTTTTTATGTATAATGATTATTATCTTTTCTCTTTACGTTGTATGTTTTGTTCCTTAAAAACAAACGAACAAAGACTAAATAATATTTGGAAAAAGTTGATAATTCCAAGCATTGCAAAAAATGTTAAATTATATAATTTATGAAATACTACTATGTATATTAGGAATGTTTGTATGTTGAAGTAGTAATCATTTCATAAGATGCACAAAGGACTCAAACAAAAACAACAAAAACACTCAGACAAGGTGTAATTAAAAGTTTATTGAATAGAAACAAAGTATTTCACTTAGGCTTAAATTGCGGGTGTATTATCACGCGGTAATACTTATGTGCATTTAGGAGATTCATAATATGACGCGTGTTTGATACAATTTACATTACCACCACTCTTCTTGCGTTTCATGTTAATTTCAATTTAGCTTCTATATAAATTTTACACTAAAGAGTATTCAAATTTTCATAAACTGTCGGAGTCTTGTAAGTTTATACAACCAAAATATCATTTTCGTATTTTGATTAACTAAACAAAGTCAAGGAATAATTGTATTGCAATTCACACATATTTTATTACTTCTTTGGCATTTATCAAAATCGTAGTTTGCAATAAGTGAGTGAGATTAAAACAAACCAACATTATTTATAAATATTTTTAATTCCTTACATAATTCATAAAATTTATACCATAACAGAAAGTGTTTTGTAGAAATCAATGGTTAATGAAACACAAACATAATAAATATTTGAACAAAGATATTGAATCATGCCTACTCCATTATTTAATATTTACTGGGTAGTTTAAAAGATATACAAATAAATAAAATTAATATTGTATTTCTATTAGGGATAATAAATCATGACATGTCATTCTAAATAAACTTCAGGTAAATGTTTGGGGAGGGGTGAGGGAGAGACTACTGTCATAGGGTCTAGATAAAGGTTGATGTAAGAGCGGGTATCTGTGGAACGTTAGGATTCCAAGCCGGCCAATAAAGTAATGAACTAGAACAAAAACAAACGAAAAATGTGAAAATTGCACGTTTTTTGTTGATATTATTCTTTTTTGCGTCCTCTTATTTTTTACTCTAAGTGATGACTATGTTAAGGCTAAAAGAAGGGCGAAACTATTTTAGGTCATGTTGCGTACTGGGATAAATTTGACGAATTGAAAATTAATAATATCCTCCTGCCGTCACCACCATACTTACACAAGAAACCAAATGTTAAACTTTGCGATGAAATAATATATAAATAGCAAACATAATAAATTATATTTTTTTGCGCTTTATACAAAGCCCACTAACTCACAGACATTGCATCTCCACAGGCAGTGGGTCTGTGCCGAAAAAGCATATCCTACCTGAAACAAAATACCATAAATTAATTATTGTAATATAAGTTGCATGTAAATATATATATATATATATATATATATATATATATATATATATATATATATATATATATATTGTAACCAACATTAATTTTTATTAAGTAAAATTATTCTTTTGTTTTGTTTCAAAATAATTAACACGTCGAAATTTATTTATATTATCACAGCTATATTATACGACTAAAAATTGTAAACTCTAAATTCTCAATTATAAATAGCTACGACGTTGCCGAATTATCTAAATAGGAACTAAATTAACCTATAGTTGTACAGTTACCATCAAGGTGAACACAACTGATTGTGATGCAAGAGAAGGTCCAAAAGTTATTGTTATTGAATAAGGTTGATACCCGCAGATTTTTAATTCCAAAAGGTTGAATTTAGTTTACTGGTGAGATAACAATTAATTAGGAATGTAATTTACTATTCCTGTATTTTCTTGATCTTAGAGCACGGTGCAAAATAAGAATTAGATAACTCTAAGTAGGTATGCATTTCGTATGTTAAGATTTCTTCTGTGTTCTTGTCCCTAAAACTAACTGAAATCCTAGAAAAATATTACGAAATAATATAAATTTTTTTATTTTATTTATTTTTTTATTATTTTTTTTTTTTGCATTTCAGTTATAATGCGGCCTGTAAATCTGTATAGAGATGTCTTAGACACGTTTTCAATGTGTTGTTTTGTCTCATTGAAATCAAACTTTCCATCTATTTCTCACAAGATTAGGGCTGCTATTAAAAAAAATAAAGTTAGTATCTTTTAATTGTATGGAGGGACACAATTTTTAACTATCATAAAAAGTCATATTACCTTTTTTTAAGGTTTCCCGATTACGTTTCAAGAGGTTCAAAGATAAGTCATTGGTCTCAAGACGATTTTTAATGCACTCTGTATAATTAAAATAAATAATAAATGTCGACGAAGATTACTCTTGAAATGAGCAATTTTATAAAAATACTTTTATGAAACTAATTTATTTATTCACTTTTATTTAGGTATTCAGTGCACGTTAACAGTTGTGATAGGTAGTTTTTGAATAGTATTCCTTTTTCAAACACACGAATTAAGGGGTGTATTATTGTATTAGTGAAGTAAATAATATTGTTTATTATTGAATATTTTTATTAATGATGCAGGATATTATTTACTAATAAACAAGTAAAATTTCCGTATAGGTTTTAAATTATTAATTAAATTATTGAATAATTTAGTGTGCTACAATACAATCCAAGAAAAATAGCATAACTAATACACAATCACTCAGACGCACATGTAAATATAGTCGAATTGTTTGATTTTATCTAAAATAAGCAATTGAGGTTGTAACTTCAAAGAGCGTGACTATATTTATGTTACAATTCAATTGAATCGATTTGTTCTGTAACAAATATTTTAAGTAGTATAAAACTTTTGGTATTCTAATAACAAACTGAGCTCTTTAACATAGGCTATATTATTCCTTTGTAAACTGAAAATTTGTATAGAGTTCATAACATGAAGCATAAGCTTATTTCATTTACTCTGTTAACTCTTACTCTGTATTCTGGATTACGTCACCCGCCATACTCTGTTGATGTTCTCATTGTATACTATTTATTGTTTAATCACACATAAAACAGAATATTATCTAGACTTAATACTCTAAATTGTCTGCTATAAGTAGAGTTTAATTTGCTGTCACGTACAATTGAAGATAACGTTTAGGACAAGGGAAGTTTTATTTTCCAAACCTTTCACCTAATTAAACAGCGGATTTTTAATTACCCAGTATACGAACAGTATAAAGTTTGGTAATCGTAAAAAAATGTCGACCTCCGCTTTTTTACTAATCTGCTCTTTAATTCAAGTATCATCACTAATACTAACAATTAATTGATAAGAAGTTTATTCAAATATAAAGCAGAATATCTAGGCAAAATGTAGTTATTGCTTACAATGATTGGAAAATGTTATTTTTGAAGACATTTTAAAGATATTGCTTTGCACTTATTTCTGAAAATGAAAGGACTTTTGAGCGATTTACCTGTTAGAATAAATTGAACACTTTACGTTTTTAAGTTTTTTTTTTTTTTTTTTTTTTCCATATTCCTCATTATAAAAATATTTAAATATTCCTAATTATTAAAACTTCTTATTACCGTAATAAATTTGTGATCAAATATCTTTTCAATCAAAGAAGGGGTTCACCACAAGTAACCACATATACCTTATTTCATAAATATTATGCTTGAAAAATAACTGATAATCGTATATTTCATTCGTTTTCATCATCATTAAACGAGTGCCCTTTTAATTCTTTTAGTTGGTGAATTCACTACCATATTCACTATTCCTTGGACAGGAACGAATAATATTATTTAATGTTTATTTTAAGATTTTATGTGTAGTAATTCCAATATTTATCAAATAAAGTTGCAAATTTAACCTATTTTTTAAACCTATCCCTGCCGTTACTATAGATTGCTAATAAACCCATTTATCCCAAACCTTAACTTTTGTATGAAATGAAGTATTTTTAGAATAGTTTCAAATATTGTTCCTTTCATTACATTAGCCGATTTTTTGAGGCACTTTATTTTTTCAAATTGTAACCATCAACTTGTAGTATATCACATCGATGGGCATAAAAACAAAGTTACTTGTTCCTCATGAAATATATTCGGATGACCGTTCTAAAAATTCTATACTAGGTTGAAAAGGGGCTTTGGCATTATAAGAGATGCTGATACAAGTTTTCAATGCAACATTTTGTGGTTTAGACAAGTAATTGTCATATTATTTTTGATAGATTAATATTGTAGTGGCATTTGTTTTCAGACATTTTGTTTGAAATTATAGGCTTGTTCAAAAAGTACACGGTATTCCCTAGAATATAATGATGTTTTCGATATAATATTTTCGAAAAAAAAAATTATTGTAATAATAATACGTATGACATTTTATTTTATTTTTTATTTATTTATTTATTTATTTTATTTTTTTTATAAATAGAAGACTGAAAACACCAAACAGAAATTGCCAGTTGGATTATTGAGACTATAAAAGGTGCTATGAAACTCTTTGTTTAACATATAATAAAATGGTGAGAAATTGCACAGTTCGACAATATCCCAGTGATAACTTTTTGAGATGGTAACAAATGTGGAGACTCTGGTTAAGTGTATTTAGATAGAAAACCTTCATTAAAAATAAGATCTGTATAATTCAATACCACATAAGGTAATATTGTCCTTAGCTGAAGTTTTTTATAAACCTTTACCAATTGAACTACACCGGGTAGTGTTTATTCAGCGCTGAATTGAATCACATTTAACATGAGTTAAACATCTCTTTTACACTATATTGGTGGGCTAGGTTTCAAGGATTACTGAAAAGAGAGACCTCTAATAATGGTTAGGAAAATAAATACCATTACAATAAAGAAAATATCAGCTTTTAATGCTGTTGAAGTAAACCATTTTATTTGCACATGAAATATAAAACATATTTGACTCATCGAGATTTTGAAGTTTTGAGGAAACGGACTTCTCCCAACCGTCAGAAACATGATTTTGTTTTAGGTTCCAAAGGCACAAAACGTATTTTAATAACGCTGTTATTTGGGAGCGAGGAAAATTATTAAAAAAAAACATTGTAGCGCTTTGAGTGCCGTTGGCACGTAAATTTCTTCAGTTTCAATTTCCCCTGAATTTCAGAAGAATTCACTCATCTTAAAGAGTGGGGCAGTAAACTAATTAGGTCATTGCTGGAAGAAAGGCTGTATATATGAATATTCGTTTTTTTTCTTATTGTTAAAACATTGTATTGTCTTGTCAAAACTAATGAAGGTACGTCCGTCCTATACATCTTATAACGCTAAGCAATCAACTCAATACTACATTAGGTGCATCTAATAAGTGGAATAATAACAAACTTATTATTGCAAAAATATCTCCACATACGTTGTACGGTCTTTAATCACTAGACATAAAATTGAACAGAAGTTAAAATCTTTTTGGTCTAGAAAAATAGTTTTTCATGAAATACATTTAAATAAGAAAACCTCATATACAGTAATATTACAAAGTTTATATAAGGGTAACAAACATTCCAAAAGAAGTATCTGAGTTTCTGTGTAAGGGAACATCTCGCTTGGGTTCAGAAAAAGATTTCTGAAGAGAACTTTGCAGCTTTAACTTACGAAGAATCAGTACTCGTGAAACTTTTCCCAGAAGATATTAAGCTTACGCATAAAAACAAGGAGGTTGCAGCATCTACATTTGTCAAAGAAATTCATCAAGTCTCTGTTACTCAACCCTCATCTTCTAAGTAGTGGAGCCGAACAATGAACATGATTTGTCAAGGAATATATCAGCTAACAATGAATGTCAAAATGGGACAATAGTATAGTGCGCAAATATTTCTATTGTTACAGAAGTAAAATGATTGAAACCTGAAACTATGTTTAACAAAGAATGCAGCGCTCAATGATTTTTAATATTGTAGCGGATCTCAAAGATCGCTACACGAAATTACCGTTATGTTAATCTAAGCCTAAACCGATAGGCAGATCTACTGTCTTTCCAGTAAATTTGGAAAATGTAATCCCGTAAATGTAGTCACCAGCTGATCGACATTCAATCAACGAAAGGAACCAAAGGGGTGACCTAATTCATACTTCATGTTTTCTTTTCGGACGAACAAGTATTAAATATTCATCATTTAAAAACAAGAAAATGTAAAATTTTATATTTAATCATGTGGTGTTGGATATTTTTGAGTCAATGGAGTGAGCTAAAAAAACTTGAGCGAACACAACCTGGACAAAAGGACAAGAGCTAAGAATGGAATAATTTTGTTTACATGGTAAAATTTTGCAATTGTTCGCAGTTTTAATAGCTCTGCAGATAAAAATTTCTTGAAAGGGAGGGGGAGTTTTAGCCGACTTCGTGTAACATAATTAGTTTACTTAATTTATCTGCATGTCGACTGTACAAATATGGGTTACACGTTTACGAGTCGATTTGCCTTCTATATGTTTGGTAATATATTTTCTTAATACATACTATTAATTTAATTGAAAATTATTGAATTTTAATTATGCAACTTTGAGTAGGCTGCGCTGTTTTCCACCAAAAAGTCAATTTATACAATTTAATTTATAATTTGTTTTTTGTAACTTCATAATATTAAAGTTATACTAGATCTTGTAATTGAAACATTGCCGAATTGTTTGTAAGAACTTTGATTGCAAAATATAAATATTTTTTTTTTTAATTATTATATAAGTTTTCCATTTCTGGTCAGTTGTGGTTTGGTTGGTGTAGCTGGTGTATCACTGAAGAGGACGACCTTGTCGTTGAAACGGGTCTGATACTTAGGCGTATTTTTTTATGAAAATGTGTGTTTGTTATACTGTATAGTTTTTCTCATAAGTCAAGCTCAACTTTTAATCTTCTCTGATAATTTAAAACCTCATTTTTCTTGTCAATATTACATTATTTGAACTAATATTATGAAAACAGATGCTCTTATTATTCGACGTTCTAAAACAAAGTCCAAATCATCTTGGAATTTTAGAGAACTAAAGTAATTAATTCTTTTTACAGTTTAAAGTTTGTACATAAACAGGTAATACATGATATGTAAATATTTAAACAAATAAATAATTAGTTTTTGATATATAATATGAAGTATTTCCTAAAACGACCGAGATTATATTTAGTATCAAAATAATATGACTTCCAACTACACAAACCTCAATACCGCACATGTGTGTTAAAGTACGAGCTTCAAATATTACTAAGTAATTACCTAATAAAATTGAACATAAAAAACTTTATTACTAAAATTTGTGACCAAGGGTGAAGTAATAAAGTGGTAGAGTTTGGCTCAAGTAACGGCGCAAATCACAGCCGCGCGCTTTTAATGACGAAGCTAAACCTAATTCTATAATACACTAAAACATAACGTGCGTAAACGTGAATAATTGATATTATTTATAAAATTCTTCTTTCATTTAAAATTACATTGAAAATATTGTGAAGTACGTGAATAAACCCAATAAACTTATTAATGTATTTAGTATGAATATTCAATTACCAACAAAAAAAATCATAAAATCAGAAGAAACTAAACTGTTCTGAATTGTTGTAAGTAAAATCAAGAGATAAACAAAAATATTATCATTCCCCTCCATTATTCAATAACATTATACAACAATAATAATAGTATTAGGTTTTTTTTTAAATAATGAGCTACGTTAAAAAAAATATTACTCTTTAAGCACTACAAATACACACACACACACACACACACACACACACACACACACACACACACAAGCACGCACAATCAGACCCACACGCACGCTCACGCACACAGACCCCCCCACACACTTTGAGGCGGTTTGGAAAAGCCAAAAGCCTCAAGCCAATTTAAAACAAGTTAAATTCCCGCGATAAAGCGATGTAGATGAGAGACGAGGGGGGACTGTGACGTCACGGCAACAGGGGTTGAACACTGCATGTTGGATCGTGTACAGTCGTTCTGTCTTGTCTCTTATTTTATTAAAATACTAAATTATTAAAATAAATTAATGTTCAGTAGAATCAACCGATTAAGAATATCGAAAAATAAATTTAAAAGCAATTAAAACAAAAAAGTTATTCAAGTTTTTATAGGGGCTCAAAAACCTAAAATTTGGAAAAAACTTAAATTCAAAATTCAAAAAACGTAGAGTCATAACTCAAAGGGGAACTAATAATAATCATAAATAAAAAATATGAATTAATAATAATTAACAGGTGAGAATGGACTTAGAAAGTCATTCTTGGGGAGTTTTTTGGAATTTTTGAGTTGAAGGGGGGATCATTTAAAAAATAATAATAAGTACTATTGTAGAGACCACAATAGGGCACAATAATAAGTACTTAGAATCAAATTTGAAAATAAAATAAGGGAGATATAATAATAACAAAACGTAAAACTTCAAAGCCCAAAAGCGGGTAAATAAAACGTTAAAAGGGTAAAGTAACATGATAATTATATGTATCTAGCCTGTAAAATTGTAAAACATCAAAGCAGAAGTAATAATACATAATGGGGGGGTTTTTATGAACATAAACTCATACGACACAAATTTAAGGACTTCAAAGGCGAATAACTCAACAACCAAACGAGTTATGTAAAAAGTAAAAACATAGTATTTCGTCGTAGTAGAAGAGGAACAAGATTTCGTCACAAGAATTTTGAGAAAGGACTTATCTCAAAATTTGAAAAGAGGAAAAATCAAGTTTAGGGAAAAGGGCGATAACTCGCGAACGAAGCGTAGTAGAGCGATGAATCAAGTTCCACAAGACCCACAAGATGGAAAGGAAGAAGAATCCGAAAGGAACTTTAAAATCGGTTCGAGCGTTCGAAAGTTACAGCGAGTTGAACGAAAAAACGTCAAAAGTAGAGATTTTCATGCAAAAACATGAAAAGTGGCGCGCGCATCTTCAAGCTGAGTCTAAAGTCGGAAACATCATACTGCCAACATGGATCAAAGATAACGTTAAAGAAAAAATACTATAAATTATTAATTAAAAGGTGTTTTAATTAATAATTAAGGAAGAAAACTATTCATTAGTCAAGAAATAGGACTAATAAAACATATAGTGTAAATATTTCAGACCAGAAGGGCCTGAAAACACATAATATATGGAAAATACCTTTTTCCCAAAAAGGGAGAAAAATTGGCTCCAGAAAAGTGGATTAATTCCCACTGACAGGGAGACCGAGATTTAATCGTCGAAAGACGGTTACTTTTGATTTGGAATCGACGCGAATAAGACGTTTCTTCTGCAACCGACTGTGAGCTGAGAGGAAGAATCAACTGTCACTCTACTAATTGGACTTAGAATAATTTCAACTTTAATCGATCTTCAAGGCGACTTAGAAGAATTCGATACCAGCATTCAACTACATAGCAGCTTACAGACTCTGGATAGAAAACATCACATCACCATCATCCTAATAATACAACAAATTCCAAATCCAACTAGAACTTCTATTAAAGTGTGAAGGTATCTTATACTTAAGGAATAATTCGCAAATATTAACTTCTTTTCAAATATAACGTCATTAGGGGAATTATTACAATTTAAATTCATTTTAAACCTCTGCTTTGGTGTTGATAATAATTAATAATTTAAATACGACTTTTTCAGTACAGGAAAAACTGTTTGTGGTTCTGTCTGGAAAGTCAAGCGCTTTTATTTTGTTTAATATATAGAGAATATTACATTAATTAATGTTGTTAAATAAATAAATAGTTGTGTTATTGTTCAAATAAATTGTTTTGTGTGATTAAAAAAGTTTTGAATATAAAATTTTTCTGTGCAAAAGAGGAAATAATATACAAATAATTCATTTCTAAATTTTGTTGTGTTTTTAATATAAATCCATTCTGTGTATGCTATTAACTTTGTTTTAACATGAATTTTATATATGTGCTCTGGTAATATAATTTGAAAATTTTAAAAGTTATCATCAGAACTTAAGAGCCGATTTCTCCCAAAAGGCACGACCTTGGAGAGAGAGAGAGTTAATCTTAAAAGAGTTAAATAATCGAGCATTGAGATAAAATTCAGGGAATTTTGCGTTAATTAAAATTTAGTAAGTTTATGAGGACAAGCTCATACTTATTAGAGCCAAGAGTTGCAAAATCTTTGATTTAAAAAAGTAAAAGTGAGCATCTTGGCCTTGCCCGCGCCTGCTCTGAAAAGAAAGGTGGTTCGCCCAGTCGGTGGTGATCGTACAGCGAGTTTAAGAGTTCGTGATAATAGTGTTCCAAAAAAGGGAACAAGAATCTTAAACTCGTCGAAGTCAAAGGGAGCGAAGCGTGGTTAGTGGCGTTCCAACGTGGGGCAAGAAGAACCCTACTCGAACTCACTAAAACACGTAGAGAGGGAGCGTAGCGCGGCAAGTGGCGCCCAACGTGGGGCAAGAAGAACCCTACTCGAACACACTAAGTCAGACAGAGCGTAGCGCGGCAAGTGGCGCCCAACGTGGGGCACGAAAAAGCAAAGTTTTGGAACAAATTTTCAAAATTTTGAATTTTTTAGTGTTTCATACGAACGAGAATATCTTAAGTTCTGATATAATTTATATGTACATGTGTGTTAGTAATAAGTTGTGCTGGTAATTACAACGACAAATATACTAAATTGCAAGAATAATAATAATTAAAAGTAGAGTCCAAATTAAACCGAAATTTAAATATTTTAATAAATAAAACCAAGTGAATAAGTGAAGTGAAAATGGGACCAGCGAAAGATCCAGCAAAACAGGAGGTTTCAAAGGAACAGGAGACAGAAATGCAGAAAATGGTGAGGTACCTGAACCAAATGGAGGATAGAAGAAAGCAAGAGAGGGAACAGGACAAAGCGGAACAAGAGAGAAAAGAAAAGGAGAAGGAAGACAACGAACAAATAAGAAGAATAGAAGAAAGAATCGAGAAAAACAAGGAGAAAGAAGAGATGGAGGCCAAGCAGATCCAAATGGAAGCCAGATGGATGAAGAGAGATGAAGAATTGGAAGCCAAAAGGAAGCAAGAAAAGGAGGAGATGGAGGCCAAGCAGAAACGAGAGAGAGAAGAATTGGAGACAAAACGTATCCAAAGGGAAGACGCACGTAAACAGGAAATAGGGAAATATATGGAGGAAATTAAGGAATCTATAGATAGTAATATGGCTGAAAATACGAGGCGAATAGAAACTTGTGAAGAAAAAGTGGAAGAGTGCGTAGGGGAAATTAAAAAAATGACGGACAGTTTAAAGGAACAGGGAAAGTCGACTATAGAAATTGGGGAGAAAGTTAAAAAATTAGAAGTTAAAATTAGGGAAGTTGCCAAAATTAAAGAAACCGGTGGTAATGCTAAAAATATAATTTATTTAGATAGGGCAAATTTAGAGTCAAAAACTATAGAATTTTGGGGAAATTCAAGAGATAATCCTGTGCAATTTTTGAAACAAATTGAGGAGGTATTCCAAGAAATAAATCCCGTCATGGAAGAAAGTGATAAATTGAAAGTAGTGGAGAAAAAATTGAAAGGAGCTGCCATGGAATGGTGGGAAATAATCAAGCGAGATACAGAAGAATATAGCCAGTTTAAATTGTTGTTTTTAGAGCATTATTGGGGTTATCAAACGCAACAAGTAGTTAGGAATCAGATAGAAAACCATAGATATAATCCTAACGGAAATATGAGTAGGGTTGATTATTTTTGTAAAATGGTGCGAAAGGCCGAGTATTTGGAACCCAAAATTCCGGAAGAGTTCCTTATATACCAACTAATGAGGCATTTCGACCAAAAAGTTCAATTAGCGTGTATTGGTAGGGCTAGTGAGCATTTGGAGGACGCTATCAAGTTTTTGAGGACCATTGAAAACGTAGACGGAATGACGAGAGAAGTTCGCCGACCAGATAGTTTCGAAAGGAGGGATGGACCACAAAGAGATCAAAATTTCAGGCAAAGGAATCAAGACTACTCAAAACCATCCCAAAACCCTAACCCTCGATCCTATGGTCAAACCCAGAATAAACCTCAACCACAGATACCTCGAAACCCTGGTCCTTCAAACCAAAAATTCCCACCCAAGGTCACAAAAAACTAAAATACGAGATCTCAAGGCAAAATTTTTGGCAGAAAAAGGATAATACAAACGGAATTGAGATCGACGATAAAACCAAATTTAGCAAACATAAAAGGGGGGATCTGAAAATAAATAAAATTAAATTGGGGATTTTAAACACAGAAATTAAGAAAGATTTAATGGAGGAAAGAGATAATAAAATTTTAAATAGTGAAGTTTACGAAAAATGTCCTGAAATAAGGATAGAAATCGAAAATATAAAAGTAAATATGTCCATTGACACCGGAGCTCAGATGTCCTGTGTTCAAGAGGATTTTTATAAAAATGTGCTTAAAAATAAGAACGATAAAATCATGGAATTACCAGTTGTAAATACGGAAATGGTGACAGCGATAAAAAGCCAACGACAGAAGATTAAATTACAGGCATTATTGGAGATTAGAATAAATAACCAATCAATAAGAGGGGTATTTATGGTGGTACCAAAGCTGGAAAGCAAAATAATAATGGGTTGTGATTTAATGTGCAAATATCGAAGTCGAATTAATATGGAAAAGGGTTTCCTACAACTAGTAAAGGAAAATGAATTTATTGTTGTAGATTTTCTTAAAGAAAGTAATTTAAGATTGAGCAATAGAGACGCGCTGACCGAACATCAAAATGGCGGCGAAACCGGTAAAATGGTAGAGTCGACAGCTGCGAATAAAGGAGGCTCAAATTCGTATAAGCGAGTATCAGGGGCTTATACGTTGTCTACCAAAACGCCGGTAGACATAAAACCAAAAGCAAAGGACGTGTCTAGACCGAGTAGTGACAAATCAGAAAGTGGTCAAAAGCGAGGAAGCAAGTTAAGTGCAAGGAAGGAATCGGCGAAGAGGAAAAATGCAAATTTTAACAATGATGAAGTGCTGTTAAAAGCGTGGGATAAAGGTAACCAATTAATTAATAAAGATGAAGGGCTGAAAGGAGCGGAGAATAAAGGAAATAAAAATGTGCCAAAGGCAATAATCGACGAAAATAATAAAATAATAAAATACGACGAAAATTTGCAAAATAACTCTGAAAACGATTCGGAACTTACACAAGACAGATTCGACGCCAGAGACGGGAGTGATTGGAGAGCTATAATACAAATGGCGGATCCGGAAAGACAAAATGGACGAAATTCAAGGTATCGAAAGAAGAAAGTTAAATTCAAAAATTCTACGAAGTGTAAGATGAAAGAATGGAGGCCCAAGGTGAAATATAAAAGGAAAGAAGAGTTTCAAGTAAAAGAATTAATGTTTGAAGAAAATAGCAAAATTTTAGGTTTAGGAAATAGTGTTTTAACAATCGATCAAGAAGAAAAAATAAAAGTTTTGGTGGAAAAATATAATACTGTGTTTAGCGAAATTCCAGGAAAATCTAATAAATACGTTCATGAACTAAAAATCACTGATAATAAAACTTATGTTAATAGAAATTACCCCATTCCAATAAATTATAGGAAACAAGTACAGGAGGAAATAGATAAAATGCTTAAGTATAAAGTTATAGAGAGATCCCGAACACCGTATATTAATCCGATGGTGGTAGTGTTAAAGCCGAATAAAACCGTTAGGCTATGTATGGATGCTAGAAGACTGAATCAGATAATACAGCCGGATTATGAAAGTGCGCCGCCTATAGAAGAAATTCTAAGGAAGGTTCGTAACAAGAAATTCATAACTAAGTTCGATCTAACATCTAGTTTCTGGCAAGTCCCACTATCGGAGGAGTCTAAAAAATACACGGGATTTTTATATAACAATAAAGTGTATAACTATACAGTGATACCGTTTGGACTTCAAAATTCTTTGGCAGCACTAATAAGGACAATAGACCTAACATTAGGTACTGAAGTCGACGACTACACGTTAGGCTATGTCGACGACTTGTTATGCATGTCTGAGACTTTTGAAGAACACCTGGAACATTTAAAAACGATTTTTGAAAAATTTAAAGAAGGAAATCTAACAATAAATCCCACCAAAACTTATTTTTGTCAAAAGGAGGTAAAATTTTTAGGATATGTAATTTCGCAACAAGGTATAAGTACGGATCCGGAAAAATTGCAAGCTATCAGTGATTTTCCGAGACCGACTAATAAGAAAAAACTGCAATCGTTCTTAGGGTTTGTGAATTACTATTCTAGGTTTACTTCACGATATTCTCATGAAATTAAACCATTATTAAAATTATTAAGAAAAAATGAACCATTTAAGTGGGACCATGTAATGCAAAACGCTTTTGAGAAAACTAAATCATTATTTAAGAAATCCGTGACAATCATGCATCCTGTGGAAGGCAAGGAAACGTTTTTGCAAACCGACGCGAGTGATGGTGCAATTGCCAGCCAGTTGTACCAGAAAAATGAGTTGGGCGAGTTACAAGTTATAGGATTTGTGAGCAGAACTTTAAAGAAAGCGGAGTTAGCTTACACCATCTGTGAGAAGGAGTTATTAGCCATAGTTCATGGTCTGGAGAAGTTTAGGCCATTGATTGAAGGGGCACCACTGACGGTGATAACTGATAACAAAGCTTTAAAGTTCCTAAGAAGCTGGAAATTAACTACAGCTCGTCTAACTCGATGGATACTGGCAATCCAAGAGTATGATGCCAAAATTGAACACTGTGCCGGAAAAATAAACGTTCCTTGTGACATCATAAGCAGGATGTATGACGGTCAAAACGAAAATTGTCCAAGTGGAAATAAAATTAGGTTAAAATTAAGTCAGTCAAAATTAGTCACAACAAGAAAATTTCAGGATATAATGCAAAATTTTAGAAATAATCAATTACAGGAATTAACAATGAAAGGAATAAACTTGCAGGAGAGAGATAATTTTAGAATAATTAATGATATTGTATATCAGGAGATTAATAATAAATGGAAAATAATTATCCCCGAAATAAACAAAAATGAGTTCATAAGCGAAGTTCACCGAATATATGGCCATTTAGGAAGGAACAAATTGTTAGCGATGATAAATAAATGTTTTTATATAAAAAATGCTGGGTATAGAATATTACAGGTAATCAAAAAATGTAGAATTTGCCAATATGCGAAAAAGACGAATAAATATTTGCAAGGAATGTCTAAGGCTATTGTTCCTAGGGACATCAACGAGATGATAGCCATAGACTACTTAGGTCCATTGCCAAAAGGACTTGGAAATATACAACATATTTTAGTTATAATAGATACCTTTTCAAAATTTATAAAACTATATCCAGTAAGAAATCCAACCACAAATAACAGTATCAAACATATGATAGATTATATGAACAATTTTGGGAAACCGCAGAAGATTTTAACTGATTTCGGAGCAGCATTCACATCTAGAAATTGGAAGAAGTGGATGGCTGAACAAAAAGTAGAACATGTGTTAATCCCGGTAAGGCATCCTCAGGTAAATTTGGCAGAAAGGGTCAACAAAGAAGTGGGGAGATTATTACGCACTTATTGTCACGATACTCAAACCACTTGGCGGAAGCAATTACCTTTTATAGAAGAGTTAATCAACAACACACCAAATGAAACTACCGGGTATGCACCAGTACAAATACAGTTGAATAGGGACCCAAATTATGTATGGGAGTCATATTTCCCACGAGACAAAGAGCTACGACAGAGTGAAACTTGGGCAGAAAAGAAGCAGAAATGTCTTCAAAGGATGACGCAAATCGGCACCAGGCGAGCGGAGAGAATTAACCAAAGAATACGAGAAACAAAATTTCAGGTAGGAGATCGTGTTCTCGTATTGAATGCAAATAGAGCGAATTTGGATAAAAGCGAGACCGAAAAATTAATGCTCGTATATGGTGGACCATATGTCGTGAGCAAAGTCATGGGGAGAAAAACATATGAAGTAATAAATATCGACACTCAAAAAGTTAAAGGTCGTTATGACATCAAAGATTTGAAGAAATTTCATGAATAAATTGTATAAATTGTAATGTTTAAAAGTTGTAATATGTAAAGGGTAGAAGCGAGTGAGGTAAAAGGGAAATAACGGACTGTCAGCTGAATTAAAAGAATGTAGCCTAGGTCAGTGAATAACAGGACAAGTCCCGAATAAATTCCTAAGTGTACAAGGTCAGGAGCCTAGCGGTAACACGCATCTGCAAGCCGCACCTGAATAAACAAAGTATAGAAGAGGAGGTGAAGGGGAGAACCGGACGTCGAATAAACAAATATTGAACGACAACCTGTCAAGCAAATTAGCTTAGGGGGATTGGAATGAATGGATGTTTAAATGTGTACTGTTTTGTTTTTTATTAAAAGGAAATTTCCGATAGATTAAATAATTTTTCTTTTTAACTGCAAATAGGATAGTAGCCGTTGTAGTTACCAAGTATTTTATATATATATGTAAGGCATAAGTTTAAATTCAACCAAAGCAGATAATTATAATCATATAAGACGAATTATTTCTTATATAAATGTAATATGTTTTGTGTGTGATAATGTGTTTAGTTACAGCAAGGACGTTTAGATGAAACGGCTGTAATGGACTAGAAAGAACGATTAAACAAATTTGTATGTATACCATTATGAATAAAATGTGATTTGAATATATAAATATTATAACATAATGAATAAAATGTGATTTGAGCATAAATATATGAAATGATGGAGGAGATGTTTTTTAAATATAAATATATATGTTTATGTATATTGTTAGGTTAATATGTCAAATTTTATGATGATGAGAAATGAAGATGAAATATAGAGATGATTTTGAATAAGATGTTGTAAAATATATATGAAGATCAATGCAAAATAATACATTTTTGATATATATGTTAGTAATGTAAAATGATAAAAGAGTTAATGAAGATAACCATTAATAAATAGTTAATATGAAATGTGATATGTCGAAAAAGGGGTTTAATACAAAAATTTTAGTTTTTTAAAAAAAATGAAAAATAGGAATTTTTCATTTTAAACCGAAAATTTTAGTTCAAAGGGGGGATTTTGAGGCGGTTTGGAAAAGCCAAAAGCCTCAAGCCAATTTAAAACAAGTTAAATTCCCGCGATAAAGCGATGTAGATGAGAGACGAGGGGGGACTGTGACGTCACGGCAACAGGGGTTGAACACTGCATGTTGGATCGTGTACAGTCGTTCTGTCTTGTCTCTTATTTTATTAAAATACTAAATTATTAAAATAAATTAATGTTCAGTAGAATCAACCGATTAAGAATATCGAAAAATAAATTTAAAAGCAATTAAAACAAAAAAGTTATTCAAGTTTTTATAGGGGCTCAAAAACCTAAAATTTGGAAAAAACTTAAATTCAAAATTCAAAAAACGTAGAGTCATAACTCAAAGGGGAACTAATAATAATCATAAATAAAAAATATGAATTAATAATAATTAACAGGTGAGAATGGACTTAGAAAGTCATTCTTGGGGAGTTTTTTGGAATTTTTGAGTTGAAGGGGGGATCATTTAAAAAATAATAATAAGTACTATTGTAGAGACCACAATAGGGCACAATAATAAGTACTTAGAATCAAATTTGAAAATAAAATAAGGGAGATATAATAATAACAAAACGTAAAACTTCAAAGCCCAAAAGCGGGTAAATAAAACGTTAAAAGGGTAAAGTAACATGATAATTATATGTATCTAGCCTGTAAAATTGTAAAACATCAAAGCAGAAGTAATAATACATAATGGGGGGGTTTTTATGAACATAAACTCATACGACACAAATTTAAGGACTTCAAATAAGTAGAGATTTTCATGCAAAAACATGAAAAGTGGCGCGCGCATCTTCAAGCTGAGTCTAAAGTCGGAAACATCATACTGCCAACATGGATCAAAGATAACGTTAAAGAAAAAATACTATAAATTATTAATTAAAAGGTGTTTTAATTAATAATTAAGGAAGAAAACTATTCATTAGTCAAGAAATAGGACTAATAAAACATATAGTGTAAATATTTCAGACCAGAAGGGCCTGAAAACACATAATATATGGAAAATACCTTTTTCCCAAAAAGGGAGAAAAATTGGCTCCAGAAAAGTGGATTAATTCCCACTGACAGGGAGACCGAGATTTAATCGTCGAAAGACGGTTACTTTTGATTTGGAATCGACGCGAATAAGACGTTTCTTCTGCAACCGACTGTGAGCTGAGAGGAAGAATCAACTGTCACTCTACTAATTGGACTTAGAATAATTTCAACTTTAATCGATCTTCAAGGCGACTTAGAAGAATTCGATACCAGCATTCAACTACATAGCAGCTTACAGACTCTGGATAGAAAACATCACATCACCATCATCCTAATAATACAACAAATTCCAAATCCAACTAGAACTTCTATTAAAGTGTGAAGGTATCTTATACTTAAGGAATAATTCGCAAATATTAACTTCTTTTCAAATATAACGTCATTAGGGGAATTATTACAAATTAAATTCATTTTAAACCTCTGCTTTGGTGTTGATAATAATTAATAATTTAAATACGACTTTTTCAGTACAGGAAAAACTGTTTGTGGTTCTGTCTGGAAAGTCAAGCGCTTTTATTTTGTTTAATATATAGAGAATATTACATTAATTAATGTTGTTAAATAAATAAATAGTTGTGTTATTGTTCAATTAAATTGTTTTGTGTGATTAAAAAAGTTTTGAATATAAAATTTTTCTGTGCAAAAGAGGAAATAATATACAAATAATTCATTTCTAAATTTTGTTGTGTTTTTAATATAAATCCATTCTGTGTATGCTATTAACTTTGTTTTAACATGAATTTTATATATGTGCTCTGGTAATATAATTTGAAAATTTTAAAAGTTATCATCAGAACTTAAGAGCCGATTTCTCCCAAAAGGCACGACCTTGGAGAGAGAGAGAGTTAATCTTAAAAGAGTTAAATAATCGAGCATTGAGATAAAATTCAGGGAATTTTGCGTTAATTAAAATTTAGTAAGTTTATGAGGACAAGCTCATACTTATTAGAGCCAAGAGTTGCAAAATCTTTGATTTAAAAAAGTAAAAGTGAGCATCTTGGCCTTGCCCGCGCCTGCTCTGAAAAGAAAGGTGGTTCGCCCAGTCGGTGGTGATCGTACAGCGAGTTTAAGAGTTCGTGATAATAGTGTTCCAAAAAAGGGAACAAGAATCTTAAACTCGTCGAAGTCAAAGGGAGCGAAGCGTGGTTAGTGGCGTTCCAACGTGGGGCAAGAAGAACCCTACTCGAACTCACTAAAACACGTAGAGAGGGAGCGTAGCGCGGCAAGTGGCGCCCAACGTGGGGCAAGAAGAACCCTACTCGAACACACTAAGTCAGACAGAGCGTAGCGCGGCAAGTGGCGCCCAACGTGGGGCACGAAAAAGCAAAGTTTTGGAACAAATTTTCAAAATTTTGAATTTTTTAGTGTTTCATACGAACGAGAATATCTTAAGTTCTGATATAATTTATATGTACATGTGTGTTAGTAATAAGTTGTGCTGGTAATTACAACGACAAATATACTAAATTGCAAGAATAATAATAATTAAAAGTAGAGTCCAAATTAAACCGAAATTTAAATATTTTAATAAATAAAACCAAGTGAATAAGTGAAGTGAAAATGGGACCAGCGAAAGATCCAGCAAAACAGGAGGTTTCAAAGGAACAGGAGACAGAAATGCAGAAAATGGTGAGGTACCTGAACCAAATGGAGGATAGAAGAAAGCAAGAGAGGGAACAGGACAAAGCGGAACAAGAGAGAAAAGAAAAGGAGAAGGAAGACAACGAACAAATAAGAAGAATAGAAGAAAGAATCGAGAAAAACAAGGAGAAAGAAGAGATGGAGGCCAAGCAGATCCAAATGGAAGCCAGATGGATGAAGAGAGATGAAGAATTGGAAGCCAAAAGGAAGCAAGAAAAGGAGGAGATGGAGGCCAAGCAGAAACGAGAGAGAGAAGAATTGGAGACAAAACGTATCCAAAGGGAAGACGCACGTAAACAGGAAATAGGGAAATATATGGAGGAAATAGGTGGACCAGACAGCACGTATCATATTTTCTAGGTCATTGCAATTCCTCCTAATGGCTAGGCCATAGTAGTTTTGTAGCTTGTCAATGGTCGCATCTGTAAGTCGACCTTTACCTGTTAGCCCTTTACCATCGGATAGTTTTTGCCCATTCTTTTGTTTGCATAGTGCTCTCAATCGACTTCCCATTCTTTTTTGTATGTGGCCTACACATTCAAGCTTCACAATGTTGCTGTCTCCATAAGGCTTGTCTTCTACAACTCTAGGAAATCTTTTCGAGTCTCCGAGATACTTAGTATACATGACGCCTCTTGTTTCAACCGATCTGCGGAAAATCGCGCTCGCGCCAGCAGACTCCATCCCTCCACTGGATCCTTAAAAGTTAGATTTGCATTCATGGGAAGTTTTCTTTACATTTTTACAAATATGGCAAAATTTGGTCAAAAATTCGTAGTCGATAACTTTACCGGTATCAAAGCTGGTAAGAGTTATCACACCGTTTAGCGAGGTATAGCCTCTTTTTTGCAATGTTCCATCGATAGCGGCTGGTATTTGGTTAGGCGTACCACTTTCTTCATTTTCTGATATAGCTTCTTTAGCTGCATTCTTCATGGATATCTCTGACACAGTTTCAACTGGAGCGATGAGGTTGGAAATCCTAGAAAACTTCTGAGGCGGTGCAGGAAGATCCAACATCGCGCAAAGCATTCGGCCTCCAGCATAACCCTTGCCGATTGAGCGAGCCCGTACACTATGCGTACATTTACCTCATAGGATTTTGAGGGTAATTGTTTGGAATTACCAAATGTTGTTTTAGCATCACAATTATCACATTGTAATACATAGGCTACTGCAAGACCTACTGAAATTTTACCTTTTTGAACTTTTACTTTATAATTTTTGTTTTAAAAAATGTGAAAGAAATTATTTACTACTTCATTAAAATATTATTTGCGAATGTAGCCTATAAATATTATTTTCTAAACATAATTACCGTATACACGTGAATAATTGTTTTCCACTTGAGCTAATCATTAGAGAGAAGAATATTTGTGGTTGTTATAATCCAAGATAGTTTTACTTCCTAATCTGTTTACCTTTCGTTTACACACCTTAGGGTGTACGAAGTTAGTACAATAAGTTAGAGAAAATTGATTTTCTATTAGTTATCATTTTTCATCTTCGAGCATAACATTTTCATTACCTTTACATTAGTTTCATTATTTAAGATTCATATCTTATCCCTTAGACACCTCAGCCTAAATTTTGAGTACTTTCATATTCCTATGAAGCTTTATAACTTCCAAAGCACGGTATTTATTTAGATTGCTCATATAAATTTCCAGGAGTACAAAATATACTGGAAAAATATTATTCAATTTTGTTCCAGACATTCACAACTTAAAGATACGAGACCCAATTATGTAATTAATAAGGAGTAATGAATCTCGAGAGTAATTCCATTTTAACAATCCTCCATCTCACAACAACTCCCTAAGTTATAAAGGTAAAAGAGGAAATATTGAATATAATTGTGTAAATTATAATTTGAGATATTGGTACTCACTTTATGTACTTACATATTATTAACAGTTCTTTTTGCTATATGTAAAAGCCTTTTTATATGAAACTTTAATACGGAATCTCATTTCGTACAGTATATAGGTGATTTCACACTAATACAATCCACCCCTTTACCATAGATTATGAAGTCACAATATATTCAGTTTTGACACATGTAATTATGTACAATGAGAGGAGTAGTCTGCTTACGCTTTTAATCAAGATTCTGTGCTCTTATCTCTAGTCAACACTCACTTATACATTATAAGCGTGAACTCTCTATAGATAGTTAACAATACTAAAATTTCAAATTGTGGTTAATATGAATATCTACTTGTATATTTTCATTTCAAATAAGGATAAATATTACCTTTGAAATGGTGTGATCTTCTTATAAAAAAGGTACTTAAACCCTCGAATGTTGAATATCAGAGTCATTATCATTTATAACGCAAGAATGATTTTATATCATCAATTTATACAGAGACTCATTTTTTCAATAAGTAAACAGATTGTAACTCATTAAATAGGATAAAATATTGCCATTTTATATCAATTAAACCAAAAATATTATTTAAAATAGATTCAAGAAAATTACTCAACAACGATAAATTATTTGCATAGTAATATATTCCTTCTGTTTATAAATTAGGTTTGTTTTTAAATAACGTACTAAATGTCCAATTATTCCAATAATCCATTAGTGGTTCGTTGCATGTAATCAATAATTACGTTTATTGGGTTTGTGTTTAGTATTGTGAATAGAGATACTATAAACATTTATTTAACCGGAATTCTCTCTTAACTCATTTATATAAATATTCGGTTTTAAATTAATTGCAAACATTGAATATTGATAACAAATAAAATATTATTCATTTGTTAAATTGAATGTAGAGGAATGAGTTTTTTTTAGATATTTTTTCATAGTAGTTTAGAATTTTTAAAAAGTACTGACATATTACTAACACTATATGTAATAGAATAAATAATATTATGATATATTGTGGACCTTGTTCAGTAACTTATTTAATTCCATTCAATTTCAATTGTATCGTTATTCTTAAAGGCATTTATTATTTATGTAAAACAAATATATTAGATTGTTGTAAGAAATAATTACTAACTATTAAAAGTCTATTATCAAATGAGAGCATAATTTAGAAGGTAGGTTATGTATATTTTAAGGTGTAACCAAAGAGTGTTTTCCTTTGAAACAAGACCTAAATTCTGCTTACTAGTTGTCTCTGTAGTCGAAAATATATTTTTATTTGCAATCTATTGCAATCCATTGAGGTTGAATCTAATCAAGTTTCGTCACAATATATTTCGCAATAATTTAATTAAGTTCAGAATTGTCCTAGTGTGTCTGATTCGGTAATATGAGTCACCATATGATTAATTTTAATTCTCAAAGAGTAAACAATTTTAAAATTTCATAATTGTAATAATTTCTATGTTATGTAATTCTATAAGATATTTTAATCAAAAAAAGAGGAAGAAAAAATATATTAATGTACTATATTATGAATTCATTATGTGACTGTTCATTCTTGTTAAATGATTATCTTTCCCAATGACTTTCGCTAAACTTTTCTTTCCTGTGGAAATTCAGATCTATAATATGTTGATAAAGATATAATAATCTCTATATGTTGATAAAGAGTTACAACACAGAGTCTCTTAGAATTAATCAGTCCCTTATAAACGGAAAAATAACAGATCTTACTTCCTATCTTCCACAGAAAGAACCAGATTGGTTTAGGATTATGAGTAATATGGAATCACCCAGAATTAAAAAGTTTTCAATAAAACTAATGAATTGAATAAACTTTCCAACGTTTATATTACAAATGTTTTAATGTCAATTATGTAGAACGTGTGACAACAAACAAAAAACATTTTAACTTAGATATTTCTGAAGTTAGATATGCAATTTTAATACTAGGTAATCCACACAGTATTGATAAAATTTTAAACTATTTATAAGACATTTAAAAAATTATAATTAATTATAGTTCGAATGTTTGTACTGCAATTTTTAATAAATCCAATATTAAACTGAATAAGAATGGGGGGAGTAATAAATTAAGAATAAGAATGTAGGGAGTAATATATGTGCGAAAAATGTAATTTCGATATGCCCATTCAAATTGGATAAGAAACTGGTTCAACAGAAACATAATAAATAAAATGTAAATTTTACTAGAGTGAAGTTTCCATAGAACATGCTGATTTAGAAATGAAATCAATAGTTCTTCAATATATTATTATTTAAAAAATTGCTTTCAAATATGATTCATCTCAAAGTCCCTGCCAATAGAACTTACCATATTTAGTTATTTAATGGTAGATACCCAAAAGTCAAAAGAACGCCTACTCAAAATCCTCCTAATATTGTGGATGACGATAATTCTGGATTTATAACTAGAATTACTACAAACACCAGAAAGAATGTTCACACTTCCTCGTATGGCGGCAACATTCTAAGTTACTTCCAAAAGAAAAGTTAATTTACCAACTTCTTGTTGTAAATTAATCCTTTCATCAATTACTCCTTCTCCTAAACATGCTATTTAACCAAATTGTAAATGTTAAACCTTTAGAATTGGTCAGAGAATGACTTTTTGAATTGGCTTCAGAAAATCGTGTTAATTATGTAGTAATCATACCAATCAAATGAATGTTGTTATAATATTGCTTTGGCAGTTGTCTCCTCTATAACTTACATTCGTTAAATGATTAATTTTTATTTTATTAATAAATCTGCCTACACAACTGTTATGATTGTATTTGAGATAAGATTAGGTTGACGACACTGCAGCAGTCTGGAGGCAAGACGGGTGTAAGCAGGTCGTAGGCAACAGCCTTGTCTGTAGATAGTACATGTATGTAATAAAGATATTGTAACAATTACAAAGTATAATTTTATTAACAATAACAACAAATATAACATGGTGGCAGTGGTGAACAAGTGAAGTGATTATTAATTATAAAATGCCTACTTTAAAAAGCATTATTATATAAGACATGTGAACAGCTGGCCGATTGTCGGTAAGTTTTAGTATAGACACGTAAGCCTAAAAAAGTGCAAAGCTAAATTTATAAATCGTTAGTGTTAGTCTATATGGCTAAATTACAACAACAAGAATTAGATATTCCTGAAGCAAAAGACATATTTTTTAAAATGGATTATCACTCTAATATTCCTAGTCAAATGTCATTTGAAGGAAACTTGACTGAAAATTGGACAAAGTTTAAACATAAATTTAATCTATATTGTGACGCTTTTTTAACTGAAAATGTACAAGATAAACGTAAAATTGCGTTATTATTACATTCAATGGGTGATCAAGGTGTTGAAATTTTTAATTCTTTTAAAAATCGTCGTTTCAACAGAAGCAAACAACAGATGTACAAGTTCAACGACATAATCGTGTTATACAAACTTCTTGCGGTAAATGTGGTTACAATCATAAGTTTGGTGAATGTTTTGCTTTTGGAAAAAAAATGTAATAAGTGCGGAAAAGCGAATCATTTTGCCAATATGTGTAGATATAATCGCAAATTAGTAAGTACTCTAGACAATACTCAAAAATTTAATAGTCTAGCATCAATAAGTGATCCTAGTTTAAACTTTATTATAGATATAGTAAATATAAATAGTAATCAAAATTCTGAAGTAGAACAATGGTATGAGAAATTAGTTATTAATGGAAAAGAATGCCTACTAAAATTAGATACAGGGGCACAAATTAATATTTTATCAATTAAATCATTTAAAGAACTTAAAATTAACCATAAATTTGTAAAAAAGACAAACACATCAGTAACGTCTTTTACAAAAAATTGTGTTCCTATATTAGGCACATGTAGTGTTAATTGTCAAGTAAAGGGTAAAACAGAAGTGCATAAATTAATATTTTATGTTGCAAATATTAATTGTTCTAATATACTTGGTTTAAAATCTTGTATTGAATTAGATCTCATAAAAAAAATTGAAACTGTAGAGATTTTTAAGTGTGAGAAATATAAGCAATTATTTGACGAAGGAATCGGTAAAATACCAATTGAAGTAAAATTACAATTAAAAGACAACACAATACCAGTTGTAAGTCCATCTCGTAAAATGCCAGTTTTATTATATGATAAATTAAAAGCAGAACTAAAAAGATTAGTTAAATTAGACATTATAAAAGAGATTAATGAACCAACAGAATGGCTTAATCAAATTGTTATTGTAGAAAAGAAAAATGGAGATTTAAGAATTTGCTTAGATCCATTTCATTTGAACAATGCAATCAAAAGGTCTCATATACAATTTCCAACTTTTGAAGAACTCTCTTCAAAGCTTACAAATGCTAAGTATTTTACTAAGTTAGATGCAAGTGCAGGTTTTTGGATGTTACCTTTAGAAAAAGAAAGTGCTAAATTATGTGCATTTCAAACTCCTTTTGGAAGATATATTTTTAAACGATTGCCTTTTGGTCTAAATTGCTCAAGTGAAATTTTTTATAAAATTATGTTACAAACCTTTGATGAAATACCAGGTGTAATTTTATATATAGACGATATTTTAATACATGCTGATACTATAGAAGAATTAAATAATAGAGTGAAGCTAGTGTTAGATAGAGCTAAAGACTCTGGAATTAAATTTAACAAAGACAAATGTATTTTTAATGCTAAAGAAGTAACATTTTTAGGTCATAAATTTAGTGCTAAAGGTATCGAAATAGATCAAAATAAGATAAAAGCGATTGTTGATATGCCTTCACCAAGAGATGCAAGGGCTCTTGAACGTATTTTAGGTATGGTAAATTACGTTTCGAAATTCATACCCAATTATTCAGAATTAACTAAACCGTTTAGAGATTTATTAAAAAAAGATAATGTTTTTGTCTGGAATAAAACTTTGGAGAATTTATATGTGAAACTCAAGAAATATATTACAGAAGCGCCTGTACTAACATATTTTGATCCCAATAAACAGAGTACGTTATCAGTCGATGCATCTCAATTTGGTTTAGGTGCAGTATTATTACAAAATGGAAAAGTAGTGGCTTATGCTTCAAAAGCACTAACAAGCGTACAAACGAGATATTCTCAAATAGAAAAAGAGTTGTTAAGTATTGTATTTGGTTGTGAACGTTTTAAACAATATGTATATGGTAGTATTAATGTACTAGTAGAAACAGATCACAAACCATTGATACCAATTTTTAAAAAACCTTTATGTGATGTTCCAATAAGGCTGCAAAGAATGTTACTAAGATTACAACCTTATAATTTAAAAGTTACATATATACCCGGTAAATACCTATTTTTGGCGGATACTCTATCCAGAACATGTAATATAGCTTCTAAAGAAATAGATCCTTTTGATGAGGAAATTGAAGTTCAGGTAAATCTTTTAATTAGCAATATGCCTATTACTGAGACCAACAAACTAAATATTAAACAAGAAACCATGAAAGATGCAGTAATGTGTAAATTAAAAAAATATATTCAAAATGGTTGGCCTAAATATAAAAAAGACGTAGAGATTGAGATTCAACCTTATTTTGAATTGCAATCCCAATTATGTATAATAGATAAAATCATATTTAAAAATAACGCAATTGTTGTTCCTAAAACATTAAGATTATCAATGTTAAACAAAATACATTTAGGACACAGTGGCATTTCAAGATGTAAGTCTAGAATAAGAAATATTCTATTTTGGCCCAACATGTCAAATGATATTGAAAATTTTGTAAAATGTTGTCAAACATGTGCTAGATACAAAAGAAACAAATCAAATGAACCATTAATATGTCATAAAGTACCTGAAATACCATGGCAAAATGTAGGTTGTGATATTTTTGAGCTAAACAAAAAATATTTCATAGTGGTAGTAGATTACTTTTCATACTTTATAGAAGTTTCCCACATATCTAATTGTACTAGTACAACAATAATTGATAAACTTAAATCATTCTTTTCACGTCATGGCATACCATTAAATTTCTATTCGGATAATGCAACTTATTATATGTCCGATGAATTTAAAAAATTTATGAAAGAATGGAATTTTAATCATATAACTTCTAGCCCCCACCATCCAAAGTCTAATGGAATGGCGGAGTCGGCTGTTAAAGTCATCAAAAATATTTTTAGAAAATGTTTAGATTCTAAGCAGGACCCCTATCTTGCGCTTTTAGAATTTAGAAATACTCCAAGACAAAATTTAAGTTCGCCTGCTCAATTATTAATGTCAAGGTCTTTAAGAACCACTATACCTAGACACATAAACCATCTGAAACCTAAAATTAATTTTAAGAAAGATAGACAAAAAATGATAAAAAACAAAAGTATCATGAAACAACATCATGATGTTAGAGCTAAGGATATGAAGGAAAACTTTTCTAGTGGCAACAATGTATGGTTTAAAAGAAATCCCAAATCATTGTGGTGTCCAGGTAGAATTGTAAATAAATGTGAACAAACCAGATCCTTTACGATCCAAGATCAAAATGGAAATTCATACAGACGTAATACTATTCATATTTCACCAGACAATACAATAAATACAGAACATGGCATTAATAATCATTCTGATAATTACAATGAATTAAATAATCAAAATAGTCTAAGTAAACAATTGCCCATACCATCAACTAGTACAGAAGACACTTCTGTAACAGACCCACACAAATATACAACTAAATATGGCAGAGTGGTTAATACTACTAAAAGATATCCTCAGGAATAAAAAGTTAGATAATAAGTAATAAATGAAAAAAGATTAAGTTATGAATATTTTGTTATTGATTAAGTTAGATATACAAGGAATTAATTTTATTTAAGTAATTAAATTGTTTTGTAATGTAAAGACAAAGAAGTTTAAAAGTGTAGTTAATTTAATTTTTAATAATAATAAGAGAGATGTTATGATTGTATTTGAGATAAGATTAGGTTGACGACACTGCAGCAGTCTGGAGGCAAGACGGGTGTAAGCAGGTCGTAGGCAACAGCCTTGTCTGTAGATAGTACATGTATGTAATAAAGATATTGTAACAATTACAAAGTATAATTTTATTAACAATAACAACAAATATAACAACAACAGTCAAAAGTAATGCATACAAAACTATGTAATTCAAAGTAAGAAACATAAATTCTTTTGTTTTATCACCCTAGAAATGGCGAACTCCTCCCATGAGTCCATGTAACGGCCTCTATTGCATACCTATATAACAGATTCCCGTTTTTTGTATTTGATCAGATTTTTTAATAGGCTTATTCAAAAATATGTTCCAGTTTGTTAGAAATTTAAAAAGTTGTAACAACATCTGTTTAAGATATTTCTCTGCTTAATTTGTTATTTAACATTGTTCCATTTTTTACAGACATATGAGATTGTTTTTTTTCTTTTTTGCATCTATACGTTAGGGCTGAAAAAATGAGTAAATATTCATTTCAATGTCGCATATACAAGGTAATTAATTTGGTAACTCAAAAAAATTTCAAAAAAGCATAGTTACGTGCGCCTCGACGTCTACGCCTTGTACTGGGAAGAGACTAGGATATCTCAGTTGATGGAGCAATGCCGCGTAAAGCCAAAGGTCATGGGTTCGATTCCCAGAGTATGCCGTATATTTTTCACTTGAAATATTATTGTATTTTCCATATTTGCTGGTAAAAAACGATTCAGCGGTAAAATCAATAAATGATTTAACACAAAAGTTGAATCAAAGAAGTAAGTATTTTTTTGACCCTAAGATTCCCAGCTCTGGTTCACTGTGTTTAAAGTCAACATAATTAATTTAAATTTAATATTCGAAATAATTTGTTTAGCCTTTTTGTAATAGGTTTAAGTTTAAAAAAAAAAAAAAAAAAAAAAAAAAAAAAAAAAAAAAAAAAAAAAAAAAAACATTTCGACTGTTAGACAGTCAGAGAAGTTAAAACGAATTAAATCGACCGTAATGCAAATAATTTTATTCTTCTTAAAAATAGTACTGATATTTCAAAGATAAATCAATGGAATGTTTCAAAGAAGAAAACATTCATATTTTAAACTTATCATGTCTATTTCTTTAAAACCACTATTTTACTATTAATTGGTTATAATTATAATTACTCCCATTTTATAAATAACTTCTAAATGTAGTTAAATAAGAGTTTTAAAACGGACGAGTCATCCTGAATTTATAACGGGATTATTATGGTAGGATCTAACGAGTTCAGAATGCATAATTAATTTTACGATATAAAGGTAAATTGAATTATACGGAGTAAAGTGTTATAAGGCCAGCAGCTCTTAATGAAATTAAAACTTTTATATGAGTTTTAAGATGTCTGACGAATTTTATTGTTACTGTTCTGAACTGAATAAAGTTTTGAAACAATTTGAACTATAAAATATAAAGTAAAAATAATACAATTTAAAATGTAAACAGCAATAAAAGATATAAACCAGGCCTAATCATTTGTAGAAGAAAATCTTAAATGTGATTTTGGTAAAATAAATAATATTCAAAAACAATAAGACTATCAACTATATCATAAAATTCCGTAAATATATATTCTAATGATAAATAAAATTATGAAAAGATCAGTTTTATATTTTTGGTGTTATAATACAAACTATAATATTATGAAATTCTTTAAAATAACAAATTTTAACATCAGAAGAAATATGTATACCCTGATAGAGCTTGAAAATCTGGGTACTAATATTGGAAATATTACATTTATTTTAGCAGCTAATAAATATGATTCATTACATAAAAATGGCTTTAGAGTTAATTTCATTATTACATAAACTTATTTATTTTAATCTCCAGTAGAGATTATTATTATTTTAAACTAGTTTTATTATTCTCTAATCAATATTTTGAATACCAGCAGAACTGTAGTCCACTGAACAAACCATTCCACTTCCTTCAAAGTATATTTTTTTAATAATTATTAGAAATAATAGTCTTCATCATGTATAAAATGAGCATATTTATATATGAATTTCCTATTTAAGTTATGTACACGTAGTTTAATCCGTATTTAATCTGACAATTATCTGGATCAATATTGTATTATTTTATTGTTACTACACTAGAAAAATCATTAGAATGTATTTCGACTCTCAAACATAAGTGTGTCTTTCAAAACCAAATAAAAATATATTTAAATGGGACCATTTATTATTAAAGTTATTACGATGGCTTTTTTTTCTTTCTAAAGAGAAAATACTGAACACTGGCCTAGAGCCAGAGAATATTGAAAATCTCTAGCATAAATCAAGCTAATGGTACACATTATTGGCCAACATGTATTGTTTTCAGTCTCTCGCTTCCTACATTTATATTTCAACTGCGGAATAAGTTTTTAGGTATATTTTTTTCATGCGTATTACTTTTATCTATTACATTTCGATATTTATTGATATAGTTTTCAAAAGTGGTTTTCATAAAAGTAAACATATATTTTCTTAACAAAATAACGCATTTAGATAAAACATTAATATTTTGAACGTACATATTTTAATAATTTTATATTTTACTAAGCATAAATAAGATCATTCCAAGAATTGAAACTCTTGTTAAATCAACGAACATAGGCTTATACATTACTTACTCATTGTGTCTTTTTAAACATTTTTTGTTCATCTCAACAAATAATATAGTTAATGAATTAATAGTGTGTGTAGTTTATTGTGTAATTGATACAATGAATTTCAAGACTGAAACAAAATATCGGATAAGGTAAATTATTTTTGTGTGATATTGTCTGAAACAAATTTCATAAACTGGAATTAGGCTAAGCATTTTGTCTTTGACATTTCTCTATAAACTCATTTATTTTAAGTATTACAATAACAAAACTATGACATAGTTCTCCGATTTATTACAAAGATAGAAAGAATACTTTATACATAGATAATGAAGAAATCGTTATGTCATGCATAATATATTGTTCTTAAAATACATTTGAGGAATTTTGCTAGTTGACAATTTTTTAATTATTTTTACTATTATAGATATTGTAGATATATTAGACCTATATAGCTAAAGAGAAAGGATTAGTATTATTTATAAAGCAGTATTAAATATTAGGTATTAAAGTATATTAGGTATTAGTAAAGCAATTGATGAGTATTATTTTTGTTCTTAAATAATACAGAAAAAGGATATGATTTATACCAGGTTTTGATTTTAATGGAATACATTAAAAATAACACATATACTTTACATTATAAATGTATTTCATAATTTCTACCAAACAATTAACCTACTCAATTTTTGACATGAACTATACAACCATCTTTACCCTTCTAATACATAATCAAACAATAGTAACTATTAATATTAGTTGATGTAATTCTGTAATATTGCTAAATAATTGGACAGCTAATAGATTTTATTTAATAATAATAACAATAAACGTATTTTGGACAATACAAAATGTATTTAAATAACATACCCAATACTTTGCCAATGGAGTATATCTGCGTTTCAAAAGAGCACATTTTCAGATGATTACTCTTGGTTATTTATAATCTTAGAGTGTTTTAACACAATCATGGTATATAAAGAAAACCTCACCTGTTTATGGAGATATCTCTTTAATTCAAACTATTTTGACAGTATACACAACATAAATAACAAGCATATCTTGACAAAATACAAAGTCTAAAACAAGAAGTGTGTGCTTCAACATGAAATATTATTATTATTTGTCTAGAATATTTGGTTATATCAGTGTATTACTTAATTTATGTAGATGTTGGATTTTAAATACAGTTTATTAGCAACGTTTAACAGCCGTACTAATTATAGTCCAAATTCTATATTTCATTTTTTTATGTATTGTATATGAAATATTGTTTTAAAACTGAAGTTCTAACTTTGGGAAACCTAACGAAATTATTAATTTCGCCTATATCTTCGACCATTTCATAAATATGAATAAATGGTTACTAAATTTTAAAATGAAGGTCATTATAGGTGGATTTGGAGCACAGTGTCAATGAAAGGATTATGAACCAAAACATCTTTGAAAGCCATTTCTGACTTTACGATATTAATATTTGATTCTACACCTGACAATACCAGAAATTAAGTCTTGTGTCTTGTTGGAAAATAGAGAAATTCCCCAATATTCCAATCTTATGAAACATTATTCGAAAGAAGAACTTGTCGGTCGGTCCATTGGGAGTAGTGATTCTTATGGATTGGGCGCTAGATCATTATCTCTAACAGAAAGTAATTTCTTTTTTTGGAACTATTAAAATGAAATAATTAATTCTCACACTAACAATATATATAAGAAGCTAACGACAAAGATTAAAAATTATAATATAAATATCCTACATAAATATTTTTGGAACTTTTATGAAGCTTAATATCGACGAGTTGTTATGGTTTTGTCTTCTTATTTTCATTTCATAGTTGTTTTTCCCTTAACAATAACCTAAAAGTGCATAGAAGTAGAAAAATATATGAAGCAACAATATCGTTGGTATTATAATGATATAATACTATAGCCCAAAATTATTTTTTAATTTTTATATACTCTAATTTTTGTTTCCATATTTACAATAATATTCTGTACTATACTTTCTTACATAATCTACAACGTTTATGAAAATGTTTAACTAAATCTGTCAAAAACAACTTTTCCGGGACAAGCTAAACATTGGAATACATTTACGGGACAAACTACATATTCAGAGAGGTTTGATCCTCACCATAAACTTATCAAAGCCGAAGTCGAGGTCGAAGTACATTTTCGTTTCTACCGATTATTCGTAAATACTAAATTTCATTCACTTACTGCTTAGCACAATGGATCGAGTGAATAATTTTAACATTTCATAAAACGAAATCAGAATAAATTAAGACTCCAATGCCAATATTCGATTTTCATATTAATTTTTAAGAGCACTCTCAAAATCGAGATTTATGACAAGATAGTGGCAAATACGTTTTGTTTAATTTCATAGCACCTACATTTTATACATAAACAATGTAAGAATCGGTAGTTAGTATTTAGAGACAGTTAATATTACAAGTTTTCGTTTTATAAGAGTTAGCTCAAACCATAGAATTATTAAAATAATAATTACCTTTGATACATCCTCATTATTTTGTGGTATTGATGAATGTGCAGCTTTTTTATTTTTATTTTTAATTTTTTTGAATCAACAACAATCACCTAATAATCTATTTACTAAAAAAGTGTGAAACATTAATAATTTTATACGTTTTATTTATAATTTGAAACATTTGTTTATACATATAGATGAGCTAGCAGTAAAAAATAATTATATTTCTAATCCATGACAAAAAAAAATAAAATAAAATGTATACAAAGTATAAACAGACTTATTTGAGAATTAAGCCTTTTATTTGGACTCTTTAAATAAGGTAGACGTCTTTATGTTGTAACATCTAAAATTTTAAATGATAATTCCTTAATCAAAATGTGTGAATGTAATTTTACTTTTATAAATTGCAGACTCCATTTAACAATTGTTCAAATTATAGAGATCATATTACCAACATGTCAGTACGATTATTGAATTACATGACACTAGTAGTTTATACAAAATACTTGTATGTATATATGGCCAATAGATCCTGAAAATGTATAAGTAATATATCTTTGCAACTCCGACAGGATGGCGACAATCAAATTGACTATAACCTTTGATATTAGAATTGGTTTTCCGTAATAATATAAAAGTGGACAGTTATACGCCGTGCATTTGAAAAGCATTTTAAAACTGTAAATACGTATAGACACGGTTGATGGTGAAGGATTTCTGTTTCTGCAACGTAAATCAAACCACCAGGTCTTGAGCCATCATATTTATTAAAAAGTGGTGAAATTTTATAAATAAATTACATTACATATACATTACAAGAGAATCACGTTTTCATTGGATTTTATATGTCCTACTTTGTTTCACAAGAGCTCCACCCTCTATAACATTTATCAGGTTGAGCTGTTTAAATGAATTCAGTTCTGTAGAAAAATATGATACACGCATACTAATTAAATCCTTCAATACCAGTCACCAAGGCTGCGAGTATTCGATTGATTGATTATAGGTAATATATTTTGTAAAATAAATAATAAAACTATTGGATTTATCTCAAGTCCGATTCTAGGTTCAACAACAATTTAATAAAAATATAATTTATTTTTGGAGAATTATGCATATTGCTTAATACAGTAGATTTGTCGTAACCTCATTGCCTCTAAAGGGTATTTTATCATTGCCCATTTGGAGATGATATTGTATGTGGAAGAGTTGCTACGTTTTTCTCCCTCTGTAGTCTGCATGATTCATATAATTTGTTTCTCTTGGTTAAGTGAACTAAGGTTTGTTTAGTGAAACAGCAAAAATATGACTTTTGTTACAGATATTTCAGTGTTAATTATTCATAAAAAAAAATTCAAACTGTTTTCTCATTTTATCAACGAGAAATATTTGCTGACTATTTGTCTTATCTCAAAAAAGGAGGAGTCATCAAATATAATTATTAAACAGAATACATTCACAATTTGCCAATAAAAGGGTAAACTTAGTTAATGTACGACATATTGTAAGAATTTCCATATTAAATTATTTTAAATCATACCTGTTATTATGATTTGATTGAGATCATTCAGGTTTTGGTTTTCGCCATTCTTGTAGTTTCAGGAAATTTAGCCTAAAAGTATTTTAGTATATTTTGAAAGGAAGAGTTCTTTGCTAACAAATTCATTCGATCCTTAGATAAGACGAAAATAAAAATATGTAAATCAAGATGTAAAAACAAATAAAATTAAAACAAACATATATTCAATCACGTAGTCAAAGGAATCTTTCTTACTCAGAAAATTCATGATCATCTCACATGATAAAGTAAGATACACAATTGTTATCATTAAGCTTATTGTTATAAAATAATTAGTGTTTGAATAGTTTCCTTTGTGGTGGAATTGTAATACCTCGGGTGGGAATACTATTGATAACGGTGAAATAACAGCGTCATGAATAATTTTCATGTCAAAAATAATAAGGAAATTATTTATTGCTCGGTTCTATATGTTAGATTTCTGGCAATAAAAAGTTTTAATCAAAATTTTCCACTACACTATGAAAGAAAATATATAACAGCTCAAACAATAAATTCTAAAAAGTGCTGTAGGCCTGATTGAAATAACGGTAATTAAGTCAACAAATGCACCTTAATATCGTTACACAAGAATTAATATGTATCGTATTGTTGAGGTTTATAATTTTAAATTAATAGTAATAGTTTTCATAAAGTTTAGTATACAAGATTGTATATTAAGTATTAAATTTTTAAATAGCTATAAAGTTTCACAATAAATTATCTTTATGACACTTTCATTGCATATCCTAGTTTCTAAGATATTACGCTCAGGGTTAAATTAAAACTATAAATCTAACACTTGTTTAGTCTAGTTTACGTACTAAAATACGGATTTTCATAAATGAAACTCCTTTATGTAATACATAATATAGTATATATCTAAACGTTTTAAGATTTATTTGTAGTTGGGTAAAATATTCGAAACTATTATTATTTTTATGATAATGTAAGTTATATTGATATAAAAATTAGTTATTTACGTTATTTAATGATAGTTTGTCTATCCTCTATATACCGATAGGAATTTTAGATATATTATGTCAGTGCTATATAATAATATATAATTTTATACAAATTTTAAAACACCTATGGAGAAATATCAATATACATAACTATGCATGTATTTAAATAACCTCCCACTGCATATTAATATTATAATAATACATTTTATAGTGTCTCTGCAATTTCTCTTTTTTAGGAACTCAAAAAGATATATGAAAATGGTTAATTGTTTAAAATATATATGAGATGGTTCCTCCATAATTCATAAGAGCTGTAATACAGTCAATTCAAATTTCGTAATTAACAGTTTAGTACTTTTATTAACCTCAGACAAAAAGATATCCTTACAAGCTTCTGTCACATACTTACCTATATGTTCACAAAATAAAATACATATTAAAAACTGGTAAACAAAGAGAGAGAAATGAGGTATACCCCCACCCAACATGGTAGCACTTATTGTATGCGGAATCCACGACGCGTGAAGTATTGTTTTTTACTAAAGTTCCTAAAGATCAGGGTAAGCTAGATTTGGTTGCTTTCGTTGCCTTCAGTATATTATTTAAAATTAATTTATTTTAAAAAGAACAATACCTTACGTGAAGGTATTTCATAAAGGTTTAAAGTATATAAAGTGATTTAGAATTACGTGAGATACGTGTTAAAGCCATAATAACAGGAATTAGTAATTATAACAATATAGGAAAATAGGTTCTTATTAATTAATAAACAAAACCCTTTGAATAATAGTATAGTAGAAAAAATAACCAATTAGTCAACTATACGTAAAAGAGATTTTTTGTTTGTAAAAGTCTATATTGGTATACTATAATTGATATAACATAAAACATGTGTTCCTTCAAACTATTTTGAGTCTAATGTGACTTAAAAAATTCATCCAAGGAGTTACCGAATTTGTTTATTGTAATTTATCTAATATAATAACAACTTTCAAGTAGGAAATAATCTGTGAAACTCAATCCGTAACGATCCATTATAGAAAGAATACAGCCACATTCCTTCACAAATGTGTTATATAAACAACATTTTAAACACTGTTTTAGATTATTTTGTAAATTGGGCTATTACCTGATAAATATATAATACTTTATATTATTCTCATTAAAAACTTACAAAACAATATTAAAGTATTAAAAGTTTCTGTTATATCCTCCCTTAATTCAATAAAATACATTTCAAAATAAACTAGTTTTAATTTGACGATCAAGAAGGATAATATCGATTTTGTTCAAATAATTTCATTTTATAAAAGCACATTTTATTCTTGGTTATATCATATATCTCATAATGTTATTACTGTCAAAATAAACGAATCTGCTTTAAACATTATGTCTGAATCAATATTAGGTTTCTTCATGCTTAGTGTCGTAAATAAAGTAAGTAGTAAGGTTAGGTTATTTATTAATATAAAATGGTACTTTCTGTGATTATCACAAACAGATGAATTAAATAACTTTTTAACAGAAATTTTGCAGTATAAATTTGATTATTGTACCCAAAATATATTTGTTTTATAATGATGTCTGACAGTGAAATCTCATTTGAACAAAATATTCTGAAATAAAATTAAACACAACCTATGTAAAATTAAGGTCACCACACTGCCTTGTGATAGAAAAAAGTAATTAAATTAAAATCCTATTCTTTGCTCCTTGATGTTAGAAATTATTTTCACAACAGTTACTGTAAGTTTGCCAAAAGACAGTTATTGCTGTAGAACATAATGCAACAATGTTTAATTAGATATTTTTATTAGTGAACTGCGTAAATAATACAGGTAAAAACGTTGTGTCCGGGTATAAGGGTCCTTGGGCATAAAAAAACAATTTTAGAAATGATGTGCTTCTGTCGTTAAAACGTAATAGTCGTTACTCATTTAAAAAAAGTAGATTGGAAAATAAAGATAAAAATATTGTCGCACTCAGGCTGCTTATACAAGATGTAATTTCAAAAAAATTAATATACCGATTACATTCTATTTTACTGAAATGTAAAAACGAATTACCCTAACTCTTGTGCAAAATCGTAAGTAAAAAGATATTGCATTTCAGATATAATTAGTAAAAAACAAAGCTATCCTTGAACGCATTCGTTAACACATACTTTTTAAACGGTGTTATTTATACTTCTTTATTTTGTAAAAGACACAAGCGATCCAAATTTAGGTCCTATTTAAAGACAAAATGTATATTTTTAATCTTTATCAATGGTTCCTTTTTAATTTTTTACTGATAACTATGGAACTGATATTTTCGTGATAGTCGTTAGGTTGTTTTTTTGTTTTGTTTTGAGTATGGGTGATTGAAAATGTTTTATGAAATATTGTTGAACCACGTTAATTAATTGATGTAAGACTTGATGTCTAAAATATGTTTTACTAAAATATTACATATTTTTTTAATATTTGTAATAAGTGATATTCAAAATTATGATAAATGAAATATGGAATTGTTAGTTTCCCAAACAAAATTTAATCATCTGAAATTTGGGTGTGTATCACGTTTTGGTTTTCCATGAAAGATTGAATAATTTGATTACAGTTACAGATCATGAATATAATGTTAATATACAATGTATGTAGAGTATATTTAACAATTGCATCCATTACTAATTGCGCGATAACCCTTAACTTAATTAATGATAATAACAAGTTATTTTTATAAAATCATAGTAAACAATTGTTTCTGTAATCTGAAATAACCCTCTTGAAAGATCGTAAACTAACGTCTACTCATTAGGCTATTATTAAGAATGATAAACCAATGTTAGAAGTTAGTTAAATTCATCATTGATATATGAAGGTATACAATAATTATGATTTAAATTTTAAAACAATGTAAATAAAAAAGAAACACCAAATATAATTTTATTTACTTAAAAGAAATTATATTGAGATTGAAAAAAAAACTTGATTTCAAACACTATTGTTTAAGCATCCTTGAAGAAGACCAAACAAAACTCAATATATACCTGAAATAAATACATGAAATCTGAGTATAAAACAATGAACCTATTTTAAATAAAGCAGTCAATTAAATCAATTTAACATTTTTTTGTTCTAAAATACATAACTTAGGAAATACAATGTAAAACTGACATACAATATTTACTTTCCAACCACTTAATAACAATCAATTACCGTGACGTCAACCAACTTTGTAAAACCGGACTATATTTACAGTAAACCTAGGAGAATTTCGGTGGTCCAAAATATTGTTATAACGGAGAGGAAACATTCAAAGCTAACAGACGAATTCCCTTGTGCAACTTGAAAACAATACATGGGGATTTCGTGATGGCTAGTTTAGCAAAGCGTTTTGTGTACAAAGTTATAATCAGTTGCTAGATGTAAAAAAATGTTGAATGCTTTTTCAAATATTGTGAATTTTACGTGTATATTAAAATTTTATTACATAGTTTATTTACATCCTTAAAACAATGTATGTCTTTGTTGACCATAAACATACATTTGTGAATGTTATTTAAAAAATAAAATAAAATGTTATACTTTGTCCGGAAATTGTTGGTGTTTTTTTTTTTTTTTTTTTTTTTTTACGTAACGTGTCACATTGTTAGTGTTAGGTTTAAATTGAAACTTCTAAATTAGGTGGTATTGATCCAAGAACTAGCTGATAAAATGACATATGAGGATAGTTTATAAGTAGATACTTTGTAACATGAAAGTCATAATAGGGTAACTTGATTTTATAGGGACAGTAAAACCATATATACTATTATTAATTAAACGCGGTTTCTTAGATTGTTATAGGATCACACTTGTTTTTGGGGGTTTATCAATAAATATCAAATAATTTTTAATGGTTTCATCAATTAAAGTATAAATCACTGTTTTCCCATATCTAAAATGGGGACCAATACAAAATTATTATATGTTATTTAAAAAAAATTTAATTAAAATTTTAGAAAAAATATCTTTCAGATATGAATTTGACAGTTTTCTGCGAATCTAGTTTTGTTGAAGCAATAGTTAGTTATAATAGGGAATAGTGCTAATATAGCCCGAACTGTCAAGATGTTGTAGAATAAACAATTTCACGCTTAAAGATCAACGGTTTACAGTACTGTTTTATAAAACATCGACTACATATTTACTTGAACTTTCATTTGGGTTAAACGTAAATAAAAAATAACATCTTTTTATACTCTGGAGCAAAAAATATAAATAGTTTCTCTGTCAACGACTACAACTTTAATCATTCTCTAGTTTCGTTGCCTAATTTGTTGACAAACCCCTTTCAAGTATATGTTAGGGTAGGTTAGGTTAGGATAGGGTAAACAAGGCTTACACGAACTCACTGTTCCTTGATTTTTACAAAGTTGTAATAAATAAAATACGCGGTTATCTTCTACTTGTTGCTACCATTTTTTGGCTGAGTTTTCAAGTGTCACCCCCCACCACCTATTTATTAACAATATTCAAAGGATAATATATAGCGGGCTTGCAACTTATTTAATTTTCTCCATTATGAAGATTTTGCAGGTATTTTCCTAGGCCATAGTTCATAGAGGTGAATTATCTGGGTTTTTGGCTTATTTCCATAGGAAAGTTTAGTTCAATTAAACCTTAAACTTGACAAAAGTCTTTATAGAATCCTGAACTTGTCTTGTATACTTGAACGTCTTAACGTTTTATCTTAATGTTAATTTTCTACATTTCTATAATTATAAAAATAATTTCGAATTAAAAAAAAAATATTTCGGGGTTAGCTATAGATCTCCGTACAAATGGTATATAATTCAGATAGAATAATTTTCAATTTTATTAAAACGGCTGGAGTACGAAGTTAATATTAAAATTTTAGGGAGAAATATTTGCTGGAAGTTTAATACTTCCGATTTCATAGTAGACAAAATTGGAAGTTACGGTATTTTACATGTTATATTTGTGTTCATTTATAAAAAAATTAACTAACAGTAATTTATAACTAGAGGTGGTTAAATAATTATTTATTTTGTTAAGAGGTCACACAAATTTATTCTAAGAGAGTATGCACATTTAAGGGGACAGTCTTTTATTGTCCTTAAATTAAAATAATTGGAATTAAATAGCATTATTAGGGTCTAGAAAGGTAAATACAACATATAGTAAGATTATCTGTATTGCGATATCATGAATAGTTAAGTAAAACTACATAGTCCGAATCAAGTGAAATAAAACACGACAGTAATCTTTTTTTATAAGATGAGTAACACATTTCCAGCTGCGTATTCTCAGCTTCCTTTGGTGCAACCGTCAAGATTGATCTCAGTACATAGGTTTATTATAAATATAATAAAATGGTAGTAACTTTATACACGGTAGATTTGAGTAAGAACATCGAAAGAAGAATTCTGTTTAAAATATCTAATTATTAGATGCAACTCTTGTTTTTTACGTGACATGTAAAAATTGTGAAGATTTTTATTAATGTTATAATCGCATATCCTCTATCACAATCTCTTAGTTTAAAAAAATATATTTATTTACATTACTGCAAATCGTACCGTACCTTGAATAGGAATGAAATTTATAACGAAATTATTGATTATACGTATTTATATCCACCATTATTACAATTATTTGATTACAGGGAACATCAATTTACATAGTTACTCGCGCAAATCATTACTCAAACAGCATTAGCATTTACGGTAATAAATAGTTTTAGTGTAAAAGTAGCTTTCAATAGTTAAGAAAACTGCATTTTTATTATTTTATTTTATTTGTTTTTGTTTCATGGTATAAAAAACCTTTGTTAATAAATAGAATGTGTATAAGTATATTTATTTCTCGTTTTTGCACTTCTGTTTTATTTAATTTTTTGTACTCGGTTTCTTTTTATTTTAAACATCAAACTTCATAGAAATAGACCTGGAAAATAAACAGGTAGATTCAAAATATAGTTTTTTTATGGATTCGAACTACTTTGCTAATTATTTTATATTTTACAACATAACTCTATAGTTGGAATTGGTTCAACCACGTCCTTGTGTCATTATTAATTGGTTCATGATATTTACAGATTTCATTGTCCTTTAGCCATGAGGACAATGTGACTGTATTCATTACCGTGATCGTAAATATATAACATCGTTTTACTCCAAAACAATGAATTGACTATTATGATACAAATTACTATAAACAAATTCCTTTAAAAACAATACAATATTTATTTTTCTCCAGAATTTAAAAAATATTAAATAACATTGCAGTGGTTTCTATTAAAGTTCGACTCCTATTGTTCACAACACCAACATGTGTAATATTGATGTATGTTGAACTAAAGGCAGAATTGTTCAAAATAGGCGTTAAGAGTTCACAAAAAATCAATAGGATTGTTTCCACACAAGTTCTACAGATCAGAAAGAGTGTAGAATAGTAGATCTCAGGGCTCGTTAAAGATCTTGAGTTTCGCAATCAACGAGTACTGTAAGAAAAGTATATTAAATAAAACAATAATCCATTTCAATAAGAATGTCGCACCATAATCTCTTTCTGAATGTCAAATTAGAGCTTCCTCCAAGACAATATTTTCGTTAATCTTTGGAACACTATGAAAGCACAATTTATACTCCACCTAAAATCGAGTTAAATTTATAGAAAAGAAGGAATTCATTTATTGAAAAATTAATTAATTTTGGTTTACTGAAGTGTTAGGTTAACGATGAACAATTGGGTTCTCCTGAGATTAGCGCCAAGTAAGTGAAATAGAGTATCATCAGATTATATTGAGAAATATTAAGACCTCTAATATAAACCATAAAATAAATAGAAGGAAATGACTTTGTGTATATTTGTAAGCACATATATAAGTATAAAAGCATATTTTTATAATTTTATTAAATTGGATACTGTATTTAATGAGATCCTTTCCTTTAAGAAATAAACGAAATACTTTACAAACCACTTGCACATATAAAAACTTCCTAATCGGTTAATTAAAGTATAATTTCAGAATATTTTCTATATAACTGAAGCAGAAATTTCAAATGGTTGCATTTAATTAGTTCAAGACAAATTAAATACATAATACTTAATTAAAACTTAAACAGTTTTTAAGGAAGGTAAAGATATTATAATATTTTAAATTTAATTTAGAATACAATGTAACAGTGTACCAACTACAAATAATAAGCTTCTACTTCATTATACTTAACATTATAAAGTATAGAGAAAACGTTTGTTTAGAATGGAACAATATATTTGAAGTAGCTGTGGTAGTTATTATATTACAACGCGTTTCTCCATACACTACCAACTTTGTGTATATTTTGACATTTGGTAGGTTTATATCCCCTTAAATATACTCACATGTTAAAATATCTTTGCAGACTTTGTAGAAAATAAAATAATAATAAATAAATTCAAATTAAAATAATAATAATAAATTATCACAAGGAAAAATTTATCACATCTGAAAATGTATAACATGATTCCATATTAGTATATTTCCAATGACAGTCCTGTAATAATTTAGACGTAACACGTCTAGGCATCCATTCTAAAATGCCTATATTTTTATTATTTCTTATGTGTAAAGGTATTACTTATTTTCAATGAAGCACTAGTAAGGAGTAAAAAAAAAAAGTTATATTCTGTATAGCCACAGTGTGCTCATAAAAAAAATATTATATTAAGTATATCAAAGTAACATATGTACTAAATTAGTTGTAAGATATATATATATATATATATATATATATATATATATATATATATATTATCTTTCTTAGTAAATTAGGGAAAATACAGATGTAATGAATTAAGTACTTACGTTTTTAAAGTCTTTTGTAAGGAGTAGGCCAGCTGTGCTCATTAGTTTTGTTATAGGTACAGATATCTTTCACACCACTCCATATATAAGTCAAAGGCATATAACAATTACTTGACGAAGGGTCTATCTTAATGGCTAACTGATCTGTGGAGTAGGAGGGATTTTAGCTTGAATTCAGGTTATGATAGTTTTAGATTTTATTTTATTTCATTAGTAGATATGCAAGTTTAGATTTAGTATAGAAGCATGACCCTCCGTTGAAGATAACCATGTTATCAAAATCTAACGTAGGGCGTTTAGTGAAAAGATTATATAACGAACAATTACTGTAATCAATTAATTGTGTTTTATTTTAAAGTTTCCAGTGATTGTGGTTAGGGGTAAATTCGAATCATTACCAGTACTGAAGTTGTAAATTAAATGGAACGTATGAGTATTATATTTATTACTTTCATCATTTAGTCTCCAAATAGAATACTAAATATATATTATACTCATATAAAATAATAGCCAACATTCAATCACATATATTATATGTAAACGTGGATTATTTTTAATTTTCCTTCACTTTGTTTCTTTAATTATAATTATTTAAAAAAAAAAAAAATGTAAATGAATAACCAAAAAGAGTAACAACTAAACGAAATGTCATTTAATTAGACACGTTAATTAAAGGCGCTTGTAGCCAACATCGTAACAATATTCGTTTAAGATTTAATTTAAAATAAATAACCTATTGCTTGGAGCAGGAGAAATTTATAATTACTTTATGTTCTTTGTAAAGCCTTATTAATCCTTCATATTCGATCACAAAATTCGTAAGTTGGTGTACAAATATTTTAACAGTAATAATTTAACGTCACTAGGATCACACTGGTTAAAACATAATTATATTATAAACTATATTTACTTTTATTATACTTATATTAAAAAAATATAAAAAAACAATATTTGGAATTAATGAATATAAGTAAAACATAAGCCCATACTAAAAATAATGACATTAAATTGTGTTTGCTTGTAAATATTCATACAGAATTTCTTGAAATTATTTGGTCTCATGCAATGTATTCACATACTCAATATGAAAATGTAATATTCATATTTATTGACATGAGACAAAAGAGTTCTAGTTAAGAGAAATAAATAGGGCCATTTGTATTGTCGTTTATGTTATCTGTACATTGGTACAAACTCTTTTAAAATCATCAAATGTGCTTTTACATAAATAATTTAAATATTTCCAATACACAAAAAATTGTAATGTTAAAAACAGTTCCTTTAATGAATGCAAATATAGTTCTCTTTATTGACTGTTAAAATGGGCTATGCAATTTTCATAAATACGGTTTGTATTAGGTATGAAGGAGGGAAGAATAAATTATCTACATTTCCCATTGATATTGCTTAAAGATTGTATATCAATACACTAGTACGTAGACAATTAATTTACAACCGAACCTCCTCCTAGCAAAATGCAATATGTTTATTAAATTTCTCTTCACATTCATATATTTTATTATTCAAATTATAAGAGGTGTTTCCCAAAGAAACTGAATTAAGAACTGAATTTTAGATCGATTGATGAAATTTACTGGTGAAAGTAATGAAAAACAACGGCGTAAGAACTCAGCTGTGGAAACTCTTCTTTTTCTGCCTCTCGGCCATTTTGTATTAAAAAAACATTAATGATATTATTCATTGTTGAAGAGCCCTAGAACTACATATATTTAATTTTATATATACTATTCGTATCTGTCAAATGTAGTCTTTATTTTTATTTTAACTTTACCTTCTATAGGAGGTATAGTTAAAATAAAAATAAAGACTACATTTGACAGATACGAATAGTATATATAAAATTAATGATAACTTCTGAAATCGGTATGATTATGAGTTTCAATATGGTAAGCACATATTTTATTGTATATTTATCAGTATACCAAGTATACAAGTAAAAACTTTACAGGTAGTTCATTTTGATTTGACCTACTAAATTGATTACATATTTACCTTCAAAAGTAAATTACTTAACGTTAAAGAATCAAATGGTAAAAAATGGTGAATGTTAGGTACACACAAAGTATTATGATAAGCCTACTAGTTATTTGCTACTATACAGTACCCAAAACCCATGCTAATAAGTAATATTTGGATATCATAACTCACTAAAAACTTCCAATGTATCTAGTTTAAAATTTTACAATATTATGTTTTACAAAGTTTTAATTACAAAAATTTAAAACTCCTCACGCATCAAAGATATAAAATTATTATATACAAATAAAATAATTTCTTTATTTCGTGAGTAAGTGGTGTTTACAGCTCTTCAGCAATCATAATTTATCTGCAAAATTAGCAGCTGATCAACAATAACAATTTGTAAACAAAATTAAATATTTTCGCACTCTTTTAAAAGTTCTAGTTAATACTAAAATGCGTGTGAATTTGAAGTGTTTTTGTTCTCATAAATCTGTTTCAGTTTTCTAATTAGGAATATGCTGAAATAATTTGTATTTATGGTACACCGCAATAGAAACTGTCCGGCTAAAAATAAGTAATAACTTATCATTATTTGTTTCCGGATGTATCATGCAAATAATTATCAAAATCATAACAAACTATACAATTTGTAAATTCCTTCAACTATATTTTAGTAATTTTTTAATTTAAGAGAATTTATAATTGTGAAAATTTTTGTCATTTTTGATTACATCAGATGTAAACTAATATTATATATATATATATATATATATAATAGATATAATGTTTATTTAATAACTCTTAAAAGCATGAATTTATAATTTAACAACTCAAATATATACAAAATAATATAGTTATAATGGATACACTTCTACAATACAAATATAGATTTCAATTTAAATAAACTATTATACTTATTTTCATTTTGTCGTTGTAGGGGAAAATTTATGACATCATAAATATACGGAACGAAGTGAGAACGATATAATATAAACAAATCCTTCCCCTCTAATTCTCAAATAAACTCTAGGTCAGAAAATAAAACGAGTTGAATGAGACGGTCATGATGGGAAGTTTAAACAAAATAAGTATCTAACCAAACACTACATGAAAAAAAGGTGTAGATCATCGATTATCAATGGTATTTTCACGCTTGTTCTAACTATAGTGACCCTCTGAAGTTTATCTATTATTTATATCAGTATTTGTTTCATAGCAGGTGTGTATGAAACTGACTAGATATGAATGTTTTTTTTTTAAACTGATATAGCAGGTATCTAACGTAGGCTCAAGAGTGTAATAAATTATAAAGGTGGAAATTTAAAGTGATATTTTTTTGTCTACTCTATTTCGAATAATACTGAATTCCTAAAAGATATCAAATATATTCAAATTAATAGATATTCATTATCTAAGTACTGATTATAAGGTTGAGGATGGTAGATATTTTTTTTATTATCTAATTTGTTATCGTTAAATAAAGTACATCTATGTTAATTTAAAGATGTTTTTTTTTATCGGAAAAAATGGTACCTACTTGATTTTTATATTTTTGTTTACTACGGTGGTCAAAATAATATCCACCCTCTGTAATACTTAACACTCCATGATTTTATACAATGGAATATAAGTTCCAATTATCCTAATAAAAAAAACCCCTTCATCTAATCACAACGAATTGTCAATAAATTGCTCAATGTTATATATTGGTTTCTTCCAATACAATAATGTCGATGTATTAATTGTATTTGATAAATATAACTTAGTTATTATTTACTAACGCTAAAACTCATACTCATTCTTTTGAGTATTTTAGTAACTTATTTATATCATAAAAATGTATTATTATTAAAAATTTATAGATATATAAATCCCATGTTGGACACAGTGTTCACTTAACATAACCATACAATAATTAGTACCCTTACGCAACCACAAATATGGAGACACCGGACAATTATTTTTTCCATAAACATAGGAAACAATTGATAATATCCAACATAGGAAACAATTGATAATATCCAACATAGGAAACAATTGATAATAAAGGTATTCAACGTAATATTCTACTTCATATTAAAAATTATTATAACACAATATCTAATCAAATATGTACAAACCAACTTTAAATGGGATAATAATTTGGCAGTTGGTTGGATAATTAATGTTAAAAGTTAAAAAGGGATAGGACGTACATAATAAGATAAATTATAAATTGTATAAACTTATTTTTAAATTTTGTAAACCTTAAAAAACCAATTGAGCTACTACCACAATTAGTCATTTTATAAGAGTTGAATGTAAATAGGTAAATGGAGTTTTCTTTCCATTCAGTAAACTATACAGTGTTATATCTAAAACAATAGTTAATATTTAACTGCATTTTTCATCTCCATTTTCAAAAGATTAAGATTTTAATGTTAGGAAATACTAAGCTTTGAATTTGTATCGTGAAACAGAAAACCAATACCCTAAATAGTTTTGTACGACAGTAAGTTTCTTGTAATAGTAACAAAGAGAGGAAAACATTAATAAATTATTTATTATTAATTAATTATTATATAATTCAGGTTCCCTGGTAATCTATCCTTATTATCCCTTACACTACACAACATCCGACAGATTTCGTTATATGGGTTCAGAAGAAACTATTAAGACCATATGAGTTAAAAAGTGCTAAACGTATGATAAATTATACTATAAGAACGTATACTATAACGTATTATAATGTAAACACAATATGATATCAATGTAATATAAAACTAAAAACAATATGATGATATCGAAATAAGGCAATCAGTTACTCTACAATTTATTCTCAATGTTGATATTAAGCGCTCATTTTTTGCCTTAATGCCGTTGTTTGAAACAATATCACTACTTACTACTACTACTTTTTAGCAAACAAAGAACTTTGTGAGATTATAACATTACAAATATCTAACACACACACACATGTGTATATATAAATATAACTGTTCAACAGAAATTCCCGCAAATATTACCCCTGTCTCTTTACAATACTTCACCATAGAGCTTCTAGCAGAACATTTTTAATAGAGCAGTATTTAATCCAAAAACCCTATAATTATAAATTAGTAAAATTAAAATTTACAATAATGATATGAATTTATTGTTAAATAATAAATATATTAGTTTGTTTTTATTTCGCGCGCATATAACAAAACAAAACAATGAGACAATTGTAATAAACGTTTTTTAACGTCAAATTTTACAACTTTTTTTCTTTGTAGTGATTAGTAAACTATGTTTAAGTTATTGTTTAAATTTCTTTAATGCCTGTCTTATAAGATTTTATTTCTAAACAATATTGGGTATTAACAGATCGAAAAAACCTGATGTTTGAAATGAAATCCATTGCGGTTTTAATTATGCTGGTTCTGAGGTTACACAGAAAAAATTTTGTTATAATTTCTAAATAATAATTTTGTAGAAAAAAAAACGGTTGAGCGTTACCCAAATTAATTTTCCATAGGTAAAATGTAGTAAAATTCGGTTCTCTATAAGTACTTACATTTATTATTATAAGCGAACATTTTCACGAGAGGATAGATTGTGTGTTCCGGAACAATAAGCAGTAATATTGCACAATTGTTATGAAATATTCAATAATAATAATAATACCAACGCTTTACTTTATTGATATATTTAATCAATAAAAAGGAAATTACCATTATTATTGGCTTTTTATAAACAATTGCTAATACGTCAAAATTTATGAATTACTAAAATATTTATTTGATTTCCTTCCCTATTATAGAACTAAACATATTCAACATAATTATCCTTTTCAAAAATACCAACAAAAGGGGAAGATATTTTCTTTTTTGTTTTTTTTATTTTATAATAGATAAAAATCAACCTACCCCCTCATATTACACTTCGTAATATATTGAAAGAGGCGCAAATATATCCTCAGAATTTCGAGAAGGTAAAGCAATACCTGACTTCATTACCACAATCTACTTTGAAGCGGGTACGTTAAGTGTGAATATGAATCGAACATATTGAACACAATTAGGAGTATGTATATGGTAACTGTATTCATAGATGTATTTGAAATATGTAGTTAGTTTATTTCTGTTATAAATATTGAAACTCCGATATTCGTTGTATGCATAACAGAAGTAAAGCACATAGATATTGACTTAAACTTTTAGATTTGGATTAATATTTGTATTTTAGAAAAATACCAATATAAATAAATTCATTTTGTATTTTGTACGGTTGTTAAATAATCGATTCATGAATTTAAAAGTGATTAAATATACAGTATATCATTTATATAGAAAATATTAGACTACATCTGATGTAATCAAATATGAGAGAAAGTGTATAGTAGGTTATAATTTTCATAATTATTTGTAAGAAATAAATAGTAATAAGATAGCCAGAGAGTATCTTTTGCAATACCAATAAATACGAATATTTCAGCTTATTCTTAATTTGAAAACTGAGATGAAATTTTGAGAACGCTGATCACAAATAATTCAAAATCACACTCACTGTAGAATTACCAAAAATTTTTTAAAGTGTACTAAACTATTTAATCCTATATACAAGATGTGATTGAATATTTTTTACTCAACAAATAATGAAATCTGTCTTATTTTTAATGCTATGATACGTGAGCAGTTGCCAATTTTTGTAATAAAAATGTCTAATAATGAAAATTGTAAAGTTTTAAATGAGTTAAATTCTTCATTTTGAGTGTGTTATTATTTAAAAAAATATATTTTTAACATAAGTTAAGGCTATTTTAAGATAGGAAATAAGTAGTAGGCCTATATTATTGGGTTTGTTCTTAATAATTTCATATTAGGTTTTTTTGACTTTCGCTTAATTATTTTTAAAAGTACAAAAAAAAAAAATCAATTTTGTTTGTCATTACATAATATAAATATTTTCTCTCACGACATTTTGGTATTTTTTAATCTTCATTTTACTCTAAAAATCCAATATCTCCATTTTGAATATCAACATAGTTTTAGATCTTGGTATACTGCTAAAAATAGTTTAAAAAATCAGCTTACCAAATAGAAACTTATAATCTTACAAATTTCAAAAGTTATCATTATGTTAACACTAATCAAATGATAGACAGAAAATAAACTCTTTCCCATGTGTTAATATGCTCTTTTTTCACTAATTTCAGGAGTGGAATTCTTTCTAAAATTCTAGCAGTTTATTTTGAAAAACCAAGTACCATTTGTATCATTTAAAAATTAAAATATACTGAATGTGAAGAGAAATTTAATAACAATAATGATTTTTTCCTGGAGAATGATGGGACGTAATTAAATGTCTATATACATGTTTGTTGATATACTATCTTTAGACAATACCAATGATAAATGTAGATAATATTTCATTCTCCCCGCGTTCAAAAAATATTTTATGAAAGTTACATAGCCAACTTTAATAGATAATAAATAGGAACTATATTAGCTTTGATTAGACAAACCAAAATTAAAGGAGTCATAATATAATTCTGTTTTTAATAATACTATTTTGTTTGTATATTGGAATTATTTAAATTAATTAAATAAAGTACATTTGATAATTTAAAAGAGTTTGTAACAACGTACTGATAACATAATCCACAATACCAATGCCAATTTTTTTCTTTTAACATAAGCTCTTTTATCTCATGTCAATAGTTATGACTATTGCATTATCACCTTCAGTATGTGGTGAAATTATTTCGTTATGATTATTTACAGTTATCTATTTTTAATATACGATTCAGTTTTAATGCTATACGTTAATTCCAAATATTATGTATTAGTATTTTATAATGTAACCGTAATAAAGATAAATATAATTCAAAATAGAAATAAGCCTTACGTGTTATTCTAGTGATGTACAATTATTACTCCTAAAATAATTGTATACAAAATAATAAATCATTTTGTGGAATACGTAAGTTAAATATGATATACCTAATGAACATAAAGTAATTATAAATTTATCTTGCTCCAAGCAATAGGTTATTTCTTTTAAATTAAATTATAAAATAATCTTGTTAGGATGTTTCCTGAAAGCGCCACAAATTAAAGTGTTCTAAATAAATGAAATTTTGTTTTTGTGTAGTTAAAAATTTACATTTACATTTTTATTTTTTAATTCTTTTATGACTTAAGAAATAGAGAGAGAGAGAGAGAGCGATATACATAATCCAAGTTTATTACTTTATCTCATAGAATGATGGCAATTATCTTCTATAACTATAAGGTATTTTATTATTTATTTTGGAGATTAAAATGACATAAGTAATGACAAAAGTAATAATACTTATAAGTTCCATTTCATTTACAGGCAAATATAGGTTACGAAAAGAGTCATATTAAAGTATGTTATAATGTTTATCTATACAGAATACAAATTATATACTTATTTTTGTGTATTCCATACTAGTGCTTCATTAAAAATAGTATTACCTTTACCCATAAGAAATAATAAAACTATAGGCATTTTCGTAAGGAAGTCTAGACGTGTTATGTTTATAAAACGACTGTCGTCTATCTTTGGACTAGCTATAATATTGTCTCTTAGTGTGTTATTTACCCCATATTTTTGAGCTTTTATTAATTTATCTAACTTTCACACATTATTTATGGTAAAATTTATTCTATCTAAGGGAATGAATACTACAAACCATTTTTACAGTTTTTTAAACGACACAAAAGTTCTTTACCATATGTGTATTTTCCCACAATATTTTGTTTATATTATCATGATTCGCAATACAAAATACCCATTATTTAATATATTCTAATACACACAAAAAACTGTTACAAGATCACTGCATGATAAGATAACCATTCTCTTTAAGCAAATCCGATAAATATATCTTAAGTGTGTTTCATGTAGTTCGTCCTTAATACTTGAGACGTTCCTTATTTGCAAGTGTAACAATTTTTGTTATTCAAGTATGTTGAGATGTCATGACTCACAATACTTGGCGTGAATATCCCATATGATGTAATTCCTAATATTTACAATTATTAAAACATATCATGCACCCCAAGAAATGTATACGGCATAACAATACAATGAAGATTTGCCTATTGTTAGTGTACAAAATAGATGGTGCTTTACAAAATGTGAAGTCCAAAAATTATATAGTTTGTATGATAATAACATAAATGAATCAAATTTGTGTATGTTTTGTTACTAACAAACAAAACATCTATTTTTATTTGTATTAATATGTTCAATCTAATTTTTTATATACATTCTGTTTGCTATATAATGTCAATTGTTTAAAAAAAATTATCTACTAATATTAAGTGGAAGGACCATTGTTAAGATAAAATATAGAGGATATTATAATTAAATATAAAAGGTACAGTACTGGCATTTTTCAATAAATGGTGAACTATCTGTAGAGAATAACATGTTTTAATAAATAAACCTTTGCGTGACGTATGCCTTACAATTAAGGTGCTATACTAAAAAATATAATTTTTAAATAATTAATAATTTACAAAATGACGAAGAATAGTCAATGATCCGTTGTCATACGTAATGGTGTACATCGCGACTTTCACATCATTGTGGTCTCTAATCAATGATGATCTGAAGTACGGAGGGACGTTCAGCGTCTAAAGACATGTATACTCAATATACTTAAATAATAGCATAAACAATTTATTATTGTAATACTTATTCAACAAAATGATTACCCTATGGTGGATATGTAATAGTGATATTCATCTTGACATGTATGTACGTAAATGTAGTATTTGAAGCAGTTAAAAAATATATGCATAATCAACGCCTTATTATACGTTTATTATCTGAAATTCCAGGAGTACTTGAAGTGGAAGAAAATCTACAGCGCCTCAAGAGGTCTATACCTCATAAACTGCTCTAATAATTCTAAGAAGTTAATTTCTTCATTAATATTCTACAAATATAATTACTCTGTGTTGATATGTAATAGTGATTTACATCTAGACAAGTACTTAATTTTGTAATTAAAGGCATAATAATAATAAAAACAATTAGCACAATCATAGCCTCCATACACATGATTAATGGAAATTGGAGCAACATTTCTTGAAGTGGAAGGGGATGCACAGAGCCACAAGTTGTATACTTCATAAATTCTCTATTAGGCTATCTAAAAGAAGTTTTGATTGTAATAATTAGTCTACAAATATGTTTACCTACCGCGCTGTGATACGAAACAAAGAATTATATCCTGACATGTACATAAATCTGGTTACTAAATAAGATATTAAAAAACAATAATCAAACTCAACGTCTTCTTACAAAACATTATAGTGACGTACAGCAGTACTGAAAGTGAAATGTAATGTGCGGCGCCAAATATTACAAAATATAATTATCAAAGTAATTGAAGTTTTAAGTAAAACTTATCCTTTCAGTTAAGACTGCCCATTGGTATATAACCAATCGTAATTTAAATCGTGACTTATGGTCACTGAATTAACTAATAATATGCAATTAACCACATTAACGATTTCATACACGTGAAAATGCTATAAGGCTAGCAGTATTCGAAGTGGACGGGAATGTCCCCTGCCTCGAGGGGATTAAACCTGCTGAACTATTGTTCCTACAAATGTTACATTTATAGATATCAAATTATAAGTCGATCTTGTATTGATAGGTTATATTAAAAAATAAATACAAACCTATAGTTGTATTTGATGTTTATTAATAGTTTGAATCATAATATATTCATTGTAATTTACCTAAATACAGTAAGTAAATAACAGTACTTATTATTTGCAATGCAGCTAGGGCCGTTTTATATGCAAGAAACTTCAAAAATGTATAACCACACATAAAAATTCACAAACACTCAAACATATTATATAAAAGAAACACAAGTATTAAACAGAAATTTTACTGAAACTAATACTTAAGAAATTATTTTAGTGTATTTATTAATAATATAATAACTATAATTTATCTTTATACGTAACAATAATTATTATTTTGAATGTAACGACGGCCGTTTCGTTTGAAGTAAACTACTTCGGGCTTTGCACGTTGTCACATAAAACAACACATAACAAATACAAGAACACTCCAACATAATTTAAAAACTGTTATTAAGTAGACCACTTTAGTCACAATAATTAAATTAATAAATTAGCCTTGGATAAGTGTATATCCTACTATCAGGTTCACAATCCATTAACTAATTTATTTATTGAATTATTGGGACTGCAGTGGTCTACTTAATAACAGTTTTTAAATTATGTTGGAGTGTTCTTGTATTTGTTATGTGTAGTTTTATGTGACAACGTGCAAAGCCCGAAGTAGTTTACTTCAAACGAAACGGCCGTCGTTACATTCAAAATAATAATTATTGTTACGTATAAAGATAAATTATAGTTATTATATTATTAATAAATACACTAAAATAATTTCTTAAGTATTAGTTTCAGTAAAATTGAACTATGTATTCACACCTTCTATATAAAGATACCTTAGCTTTCTGAGACATATTTTTTTTAAATCCTGGCTTTTATCAAAAACTTCGTTTATATTAGCTGTTTATTGTAAATTTATTCTATTACTTATAGAATTTCAAAGTATTTTATAAGTTAGAATGTTTCTATTAATTTACTCGTATTAAGTCGTAAATGTTACATTTGTAAACGCCCCATTTTATGTTACATTTTCAAATCGGTGTCATGAATATATATGTTTTTCTCGTTTGATGACACTTGACTACGAATTTGTGAAGAAAATAGTAATAAATTAAACCTAGTTAAATTGTACAGTATAACAAACACACAGAACACAATTCTCATAAAAAAATACGCCTAAGTATCAGACGCGTTTCAACGACAAGGTCGTCCTCTTCAGTGATACACGAGCTACACCAATCAAACTACAACTCAATATCTAATTAAATTGGTATTTGTAGTTTTAATATTGTGACCGGTACACACTAATTTTATGTCGTCCAAAAACCGAGAAAACAAGAAGATACCAATATATGTAACTTGTCCATTATAAATGTAACTAACCTAAGTGCACAAGCATAGAAAAAGGAAAATGACATATTTTTGACATGTATCCAAGTATGTATTTCGTTACTTTTAACATACGTCTATCTGTTCATGACATCTGTATTTGAGAAATCAATTGTATATTAATTGGTCAAAATAAAATCCAATTCATTTTAAAATCTGTACATACAGCATCCAAAGTCTTGTAGTTATTTCCAATATTAATGAAGTGATCCCCAAAGGAAACACAAAACACTATTACGTTTAACATTTGAAATTTTCATAAACGTTTAGGTACATTTCGGTAATATAGCTACCATCCTAAGTGGAAAAACAAATACTAAAAAAAAATAATTTTAAAAATAATAATTGAGTTTATTGTCTTAAATGTAAAATGAAGTGAAGCAGAAAAAAACACTTGAACTATTACTTAATTGTTATTAAATTATTATTAAAACTAGTCGTTTAGTCCAAACATGAATCTTGATTCTACAAACTCCTAAACGAAATCCCAAATAATTTTGAATTATAACAGATTGAAGTACCATTTGTTGTTATAATTTAAAGTTATTAAAACAAACGTATAATTATATATGTTCTACTGTTTAATATCAGAGAATATTTAATATTAAAAAATTATATCTGACATACAATATCATGCCAAATTTAATAACAATTTAATAAATTCCAAACTCTATTATTTAGATACAGCGCATTGTTGTTCAAGCTACGAAAATAACTGGTTAATTACTTAACGTATTTGTTCATAAAAGATCCTTGCGTACTAAAATTTGTGGCCAAGAATTCTGTAATAAAGTTAGTTATGTTGTAAATAAGGGCTAAAACTCAACCATGTGCATTTAATGACAAAGCTAAACCCAATTACAGAACACAATAAAATATATCAAGAGGAAACTTGAGTAAATCCTAATATTGTTTTGATCATATGTTATACGTTATTCTAAATATATTTTAATATATAGAGGGTGGGTTTTAAATGTGCCACCATTAGTACTTTGAAAACGTAAAATTTACAAGAAACTTTAAATGGGTACTACACCTTATTTTTTATGCCCATTATAAATATAAATTTAGAATTATTAAATTCGGCCGCCATTTTCCAATATGGCGGCCAAATTTTTAATTTGTTATGAAAATATGAAAAACCTTCTTTCTCAATTCGTTTTGTTCAGGTGTAGAACTTTAAGATTTTTTTTATTTTTGTGTATTTTTTTTTCATCATTTGCCGTTTAAGATTTACAGACACTAAAATATTAGAAATATAAGTGTTTGATAGGCCTATAAATGAATGATTCCCAACTAATTTGTAACAATAGCTAACTTTTGAACCGTTAGGGGTACACATTTTTTGAATAATGTGCTAAATTTAATTAAAATAGGGATTTGATTTTTTAAATCTTATTTGTGTATCTTATTCATAAGGTCTTATACATCCAGTAATAATTAAAAACTGTTTTAAGCCAGTAGATGTTTTATACAATTACCAGAACATGATGATACTTGTTTTTTTGTCAAAAAACCTAGGAAACTAGGACGTCACATGAATTTAACATGAAATTATTTCTTAAATAACGTATTAGACTTTTGAGAACAGTTAAAATTATTTATACATGGTGGCTAAACATAGGAAAAACAATGTATTTTTCTAAGTTTTCAAGCTCTAGCTCCGAAGCTATTGCATTTAAAAATATTGTCAAGAATAAAACTTTTATACAAACCTTTATTAGATAATGTACTGAATTTATAATAAAATCTTCATTCTAACATGTTAAAACCAATAACGTGTCAAATTTTATTAATAGTTATGGCAATAACGCTTATTCTGGAATGCATGTGAGAACGTACATGGTACATGAAAAAAATTAATAAAGAGGAAAAGAAGAAGCAAACAAAGGCAATTAAATATTTTTCTTTATTGTTGTCTACAGTATTCATCTAATAAGAATATATTGCTATGAAACCATCCATCTGTACAGATAATAATGCATGGATTACGTAACACCTTACAATAAATAATCAGTCAAATATATGTAAAATTAACGTTTTTCAAATTTATCACTCAGGATCTGAAAAGCCCATAGGCAAAAATCATTTATTGAATAATACTAATGCTAAACTAATTAAACAACATAATGTTAGCGGACATAGAAATAAATCTTATTTTAAAATTATACAATCTTAAAATTCAATATTTACAAGTACAAATAAACATACATACAAAAGACATATAATACAGTCATTATATTGCAACACGATTATTTACCGTATTATAATATATCACGGACAACTTATTGTCTATCATTTGAAAAGATTTATTTGTAATATTTAATAATTGCATTTTAACTACAGACACTAACACAAGTCAAAAATATGACCTAGTCAATTCAAATTCTAATCACCTTAACTGGAGCTATGTATTTATCATCTTACTACTTAAATTTGAAAGTGAAACTGAGGATTTGATTTGATAAAACGTTATTCTCGTGTCATGATACCTTCCTGATATGAAAAGATTTGTTTTCTCTAATAAGGAATTTGTGTTATAATATACACCACGATGTCAACTGTCCTCATAACAACTATTATCATTATATATAAATCAATACAACTCACACGTATTCAATTTATAATTTACATGTAAAACTATGACATCCTTTTCTCTTTCTTTACATATTCATAATTACAATCGAGTTTTGGGATACTCGATTGTCTGTGGATAATCTAAGTAATTATTGAGGTAATCACTTAAGTGAGACAGTGTGTACAAACAGTGTGTAAAAAAATACTGTACCATTATAAAGATAGTTTTTCTGGTTGGGAATTGTAAATATAAAAGCATACATATATCCACAATTCTAAGAGTAAATCTAAAGCAGTTTGGGAGATTGTATGAATAAGAGACACAGGTATCGTAAACACAACGTTTATTAATGACGTTCGGCCTCAAAGAGGAGGACATACTAATGAAAACTCACCTCTCAAAATGCTAGGATCTTCATTCAAACAATAAATAATCTACAAGTTAATTATGATGATATAAATAAAAAATTTAAAAAACCCCTTTCTAAATAGATTTTTTTTCAATTCTACAATCATAGAAGAAATTCCTAACATAATAAATGGTTAATGATTACAAAAGTTGTAGATAAAAGTGGTATTACGTAGTTATGTGGGGATACATCACACCATTCCAAAAATTAAGGAACAGCGTTGTCAATGCGTTAATATCATTATAGTCATGTACAAGTTTATATACAGTTAACATATCAGTTGATATATATCTTTTTCGTTTATTTCACTTTATATTTCATGTAGTATCACGCTGTATTAATTAAATTTACTATTCTATAAATGTATTCAAATTCTAAACAATTTGATTGAACAAAAAAAAAACATAACTGATTTAAAATTACGAAACAAATTTGATAAAAAAGCAAATTAGAAAAAAACTATGTATTGCAAAAAATATCCAAGAAATGATCGCCTTTCATTTTCTAGATCTCTTCAAAAGCACATACAATTTAGGTTTAAATTTAAAGCAGATTTTACGTTACACTTGATAGGAAGGTAAACTAAAATATACAAAAACTTTGCCTTACAAATACTGATAGATATACCAATGCGACTAACCAGTAATTAAATGTAGATGAAAGAGCAATGGATACGTTTTTATAGAACGTCTATCAGAGTATTCTACTCTATACATACAACAGATCAACGATTTATGACCAATGTCTACTTCGTTGGATTCTGACCAATGACACTAATAACTTACGTCCTTTAACTTTTCGCTACAAATTCATCTTCTTCAGTCTTACAGCCATTCCAACAATTATCTTAAAAGCTTTTTCACATATTATTTGACAACCTATTTCTTTATCGTTAACCAGTCGCTTGAAAATGGAGCTCTTACTGATATTAGAAATATATTCTTAACTAACATATTATGAAACCCTAAATAAAAAAAAAGAGATAAACCATATATTTTTAATTAGAAAACTATACCTCCTATGTATTATTTTCTAGATATAATTTGAACATATATATATATATATATATATATATATATATATATATATATATATATATATAAGGCAGTATAAAACAACCGTATGTCATGTTATCTGTATTTCTCGGAATGTTGTATACAAGAACGATAATTTTTTTAAATTTATAAAACTCAAATACTGTGTCATTTATAATAAAACTAAATGGAAAACATAACAACGCGTCATATATATATATATATATATATATATATATATATATATATATATATATAACGTACCGTAAGACGTATATAATGTTATCTTTTTTATAGTAATAGATTACTCCACCATTCCAAGTTTCATTAAATTGACTTAGAAGTGATACTTTCAATACAAATTACAGTAAACGAAATAGCATTAGATGAAGAATTTCTATAAAAATAAAAAGGAACTATTTACGTATGGACATTAAAAAAATATATATTGAAATAAATTATTAAAATAAAACATATACTATTAACATTAAGATCTCCAAGGTAAAGGAGTTGTGTTAGCTTTTTAATACATTATAAATCCCAGCCTATTGTTCATTTTATAACGTTACATTTGATGTTACTGAAAACTTAAAATTAAAAAATAATGTTTGAATGAAGAAATAATTTTATTTAACTTGTCGGTAAAATTCACTTATGCTGCACTAATACCACTTTTTATTAGGGGACATACAGGTATTACGATGGATATTTTAACAGGATAACAGTTAGAGGCGGTTATATGATAAAATCGCTTATTAACCGCATCTTGTTCGAAGCATAAATGTCAGCATAAATGAACAATTGACATATTTCAGTCATTGGATATTTATTACACATCACAATATGGCAACATGGTAAAATACTTGTAAAAGGTAATATTTTGGTGATAATTAAGAGTTAATGACATCACCAATTTACTTTAAACAATAAATAATACTTTTCATAAAATATAATTTTTAATACAACAAGAAATATACATGTAAAGGGAAAAAAAACTGCAAGTAGAACAATAAATGAAACACCTAAGTAAACGCAGTTTACAACCAAAATTATTTCGGTATTTATCTAGATATTCTACTAAAAATTGATCTCTAAGGTTCATTTTCACTGCTCTACCTATACATATCATAAAAAAATCATAAGTTTTGATTACACCTTTAATAGACACTTTTTGTATTTATTATTTTATTATGTAGATTTATTGACAAATATTGAGTTATGAAATCAAAATATAACGCCATAACACATTTTACCAATGTTTTTTCCTCCCACTGTGCGGAAGGCAGACAGACAACTTTTTAAATAATGTTTTTTCTTGACTAAAGTTTAATAAAATGGAAATGTCAGGAAAACTCTTAACTAAATGTCTTTTACATTTTCTCAATAGCTACTTCATATACCAACCGTACAGTCTAGTTTCTTATACCAGGATGATGCCATCGATATTTAAAAATTTCTGAGATATTGCGATTTCTTAGAGCATATACAAACTCTTAAATTAGCATAATTAAGTAATGATGGAGTAAAAGGAAATATGACTTATGGTTTTTCATTAATAGATATATTTCTTCATCATTGGATCAACTTGAATCCATTTACTTTAATTTGAGATAACCAAAATATTTCAGAGAAAGTTTATAAACGTTTAGTAAAATAAAACGAATAAACTAATTATTAGTACAAAAATGTTACGTTGTACACAATAAAATGTTGTTCCTAAAAATAGGTGTTCTGTGCCCTTAAACTCTTGTTATACATTTTCTAACTTACGCTTGTAATGTATTTATAATATTTTTATTTTAAATAGAACACGATTTTAATATACTTTAAATATAAGTTATTACTTATAATAATATACCAAATTTCGCCTATGAAACAACCCCAGTCCATATAATTTGTTTATGTGTTTATTCTAAAAGGAACATGTTTCAATAAAATATAGTTTAAGCTCTGTAACATAAGGAAAATAGAAATTAAAGTGTTAATGTAATTTCATTTAAACTTTGAGTAAACAAAACTATTTTTTGTTTACTTTTTCTTATTTCTACTATTCTAAAAAAACTGGTATCTCTATGAGATAATGAAAAAATGTACGTCCCGCAATTACTTGTTACTATTATTTATTGTTACTGGTAAACAAAGCTTCGTCACTATCTCTCTATACATACTCCTGTATTATTTGTATTATTATAATATATATTTTTTTCATTTCTTTATAAAAAATTTAAATGTAGCTAAGCTATATGCATCGCAATTGTGAAACAGTTTGTGAAAATACAGTGATTTAAAATCAATTTTGATAAGAACGTAGAATATTAAAACAATAGTTTTGGAATTTTTTTTTAATTATCCCTTATTATAAGTTTATGAAGCCATCGTCGATGAATCTATTGATTCCTTGCAATCTATATTACTATGTTCATTTGAGACGTGATATCTTATGCCACGCTGATGCCGCCGGTATAAAAAAAAAAATGAGGGAATGTTTGGTCAAACGTGATTTCTGAAAACACGTATCAAAGATTCAGCAATGTACAGAAATATCAACTGACTTATAACCTTAACACCAGTGGTAGTGGTAGCACTTACTGGTAAACAGATTTTTCTATGAATCAAAATTTGTTTCGTAAACAAAATTAAAATTTGTTTATCTTATAAGCTTTTAATATACTTGAATGTTTTGTTTGAAGTAGGAAACAGAATAAAATTAAATAAATGCTGAAGGTAAGAATTATAATCATTTAAAATGTATTTAGGTTATGTTAACTATGTATACGAATATGCATTATTTGTACCTTAACGTTTTCAAAATCAATAAATTTTCGCACTATATGAAACTACGATTTAAGTAAACTTGATGTTTCCTGATCAATTGACATAATATTGCCAAATTCTATGTGCGATCTAAATCCGAGTCATGATAGATGATTATCTGATTGTATGAATAATTATTTCCATCACTAATCATATGCATAGCTGAAATCACTCACCTATTCCTAACACTGCTCTTTGTTTAAATCAACTTTTAAAATTAATTTGGCGTTCAGTGTCAACAAGCTTTAAAAACGTCAATGATGTCGTTTTACATAATTTATGTTGTAAATGTCAGTTCCCTTGAACTAATTGAGAACTATACTTTCCATGTGTTTCGAATATAACATACTGTATCAATAGGTGTCACTTCAGAAACGACAGATAGAGAAAGGAGAATTTTTTTTTCTTTCAAATTAGATAAAACAACTCAGGGAACTTTAAAACGGGGCAAAAGTAAAATGAGTAAAATCTGTGGAAGAATGTAGTATAGTAATATAATTTAAATAGTCAGATTAGATAGTGATAGGGTATACACAAAGTTCATGTAAGATACTAATACTACAATTAACTGTAGTTTGTAACTACAAATTCCAACCTAATCGAAACCTAAAAGTTAATTGGCTTTCATATTCTTAAAATCTATAGTTGAAATAATTCCTTGAATATCTCATTTACCATCTATTCCAAAATTGTAATATTAACTATATATTATAATATAAACATGATTTGTTTTAAAATTGTAATTATAAATCTCTTTATTTGCGATTGGGTTCAAACAATAGAATGTTTAGTTACGTAAAAGGGGCTGGTAAATAATTTAGTAACAGACACAGTACAAATAATGTTAATTTATAAATTAAGTTACAAAATTATTTTAGTAAAGTTTTGAAAAATTCAAAGGGTTTATTGCGTTAGTTATTCAAAAGTTAATTATGCGTAATAATGCCAAAACAGTAATTCAAGGAAGACTGACGCTGGTTTTATTCATTATGTTCGAGAAATTCCTAAAATATAATTTATTCAGATTTCTATATAAATTGGAATTTCGATGCTCCTGAAAGTGTAAAACAATAACTGCTTCATTTTCAATTTATGTGTTAAAAAATAAATGATTCAAACGAGAATAAATTATATAAAGTTGAAAAATACATGCTCTATCGATGAAGAATCTTTTATAATTATCTACAGTTACGAAGTTAGTAATATCGTCAATTATCATTGATTTACAACATTGAATAGGTTTAAATATAAATAACAAAATTATACCTGTATATTATCCATAAAAGAGTGACAGTAATTCATAATATGCGGAAATCCGTGATCTTAATCTGTTGAAAGGATTTAATCTGTTAAATCCTGATAATCTGTTAAGGATTTAATCTTAATCTGTTAAAATAATGTTCAAATTTTGTGTTTTTAAAATTGGTTTTAAAACCATTACAACTGGAAAATACATTTTTTTCTCTTAAGTTAAACAATCAAAATGTTAAATTTAAATGTATTTATTACTCCATGTTAAATCTGTATTAAATTTATAAATTTCAAAATATAAATTATGTAAATACAAAGCATTCAATATTTGTACTCTAGTAAATTATGACATTTGTTAAATTATTTTCATAAATATCCAATTTTGTTTATTTTGAAATACATTTTGTTTTTTAAGTTTAATTTGAAAGCAATAAACTTTCAAGTAATGAGGAGTATTACACAATCACATCCAATTGGATTGGTACCAATATGGAGATTGTGATTAATAATAAAAAATTGTATTTAAATTTATGTTAAGTCAAAATTACGTGTTCTCTTTACGTTAAAACCTACCTAAATTAAATTATATTTTAATTTTTATCTTATAATTTAACAATAAAATATAACTCCAAAGTGATAATTTGATAAATATAAAAACACATTTTACTATCAAACAAATATAACAATTTTATATAAATATATAGATTTTGTTAATACTCAGGAAAAACGTGTTTACAATATTGGTTTCTAGTACACCACAATGAATTCAAATTCTACAACTCCAAAATAAAGACTTTATATAATTAAATGGTTATTTTAATGCTAATTTTGTATATAATTTATAGTGTTCACAACTATATATTAATATTTATTTCGAATTATAGTAGAATTATAGTTGTATTTAAATACCTAATATTTGTTAAAACTTAATATTTCCATCTTTAGTTATCTTAAAGTCATATTTGGTATTTAACATTCATGTTGTTCTTCTTTGAAAAATAAAGATATTACATTTACCATTATTAGGGAACACTTTACTATTGGAAATTCATAATAACGAAGCTAATAAAACACATAACAGGAAACTCTATATTAACCAAAATAAGTTAAGTAATAAAAATTTATTTATTGAATTATTATTTACTTGTCTTTTTCATTCAAATCTTTCTATAGAAATATTGTTTTAAAATAAACGGCTATTCTAGTATTGATAATATATAATTATATGGTACCTTGTAAATGATGTTCTTTCTCAATCCACTATACAAAAGATTAATCTGAAAGAGGCACGTTTAATGTATGTCAGATTAAACGCGAAGAAAAGCTGTATGACTCTAAGAATACTAATTCTGAATACAGAAACAGCCTTTGAAATATTTGGCCATTACATGGATACAAAACGTTATTACAAGATATTTCTCTATTTTATGCATTTTTGTAAGTAATCATTTTCATATATTACGGCTAACTTACGTCTTTCATAATTTTATTGATATAATTTTCTAAGAATAATGATTTATAAAACGTATTTCTGCTTTAATACAAATAAATTAAACAACGTACATAAAAAACTATGACAAGATGCAAATACTTACTTTAGAATATCTGTTTTAATAAGCAAGTAATTAGTTAATTTGTATACTCTTTTATATGATTACGTAATTTTAAACCATAAAATAATAGTTTATTAATTTTTTTTAATTAGCAAATACTAGATCATAAATATTTATTGTTTTGATTTAAATCATATAATTATTTTATAAAAATAAAACTGAAAACACTGCCTCAAAAAATGTAAATCATGTTATGTTTACTTTTAATACTGATATTATTTTAAAATTTGATGCTTTTATTATATAGAAATCAAGTATTTTTAATTACTTAAAAAAAACTTTTAATCCACAATGGTAAATAATGTATCTATGATCTATGATCAAGAAAAAATCAACCAAACAAATTAAAAGAATCTAACAATTAGGTGTCAGCAATGGATAGTGGATTATGGAAGTACGACTGAAAAATAGCTCAAGAAAAGTAGCTGCAGGTTAAATCTTTGTTTAAAAATTCTGCCAGCAAACACGGCCTTAAAACCAGACCTACAATTTTCTAAAATGGAATATTTACGTTTACTAAGTAGCAGTGTAGTAATTTTGATGACTTTCATGTAGGTGAAATAAGGAGTAGCTTCAGACAATATGAAATTTCAGACAGCATATGAAGTAGTGGAAAGATGGGGATACTAAATCGATTACTGTACAAAATAATATAGAAGTAATCTACACTATTGAATGGACACCATATTTGACACACAGAACAAAGGTTTACGACTTATATTCATTGAAAAATACAAAATATTAAAACATTTTAAACAAGTTAAAAAATATTGTTAATAACATTATTTATATATATATCTTCCATTTTAGATGGCATAATATTTAGAAAATGAAAATAAATCTAAAATGAAAAAGACAATTAAATTATCGATACTTCAAAAAATATTTATATACCCATATAGTCAAACAAAAATATCTCCAACCTAAAACTTGTTTGGTAATTATGCAATTAAATTTCACTTAAAATTTAGTTAAGATACTGGTTGAAATCGTTTATTACCCACATAATTAAAAACAAAAATCATATTACGTGTCGCCAGACACTTTTAATGTATCTAAATAAATCAGTTAGTTTTGCAGTACGATGTCCAAGTTTGGTTAATTTACGAATAGAAATCCAGCTCTAGACAACTCTGGAGACAAAATACCTAAGACAATAGTTATGACTACGTTATTAAAGTTAGTATTGAAACATATTGTTTGGAATTGTTAAAAGCATTTGTTTTATTAGGTCTAGCTATGTGCTAATAATCACCAATCACGTATTCTATTATATATATATACTAACATACCCAGACCTAATAAAACAAATACTTTGTCAATAAAAAGTAAACGATTTTGACGATTTTATTAGCTACATTTTAAGGCAAGGTCGATTGCATAAATACCAAATTTTGTTAGTTTAAAATTAACTAATATACTTTAAAAGTAAAACATCATGAAGTATATCAGCAATTACAAATAGATTAAAAATCAGCAACTAGTATTGAATTACTATTAGTTATTCACTCATCCATGTTGTAAATAAATTTCCAATTAACTTTTTATTGGAAATTGAATATTTATTTTAAACTTTATATTAAAATATCACATAAAAATATAGGCAATATGTAATGATTTATCTAAAAGTTATTCACTACTGTATAATTGACAGACATTTCTGTACGTATGGTTTTTACTATATGAATATGTTTAAACAGCTTGCATTGTCCCCAATATTATAGTTTTTGGGGAAATAATAAATTGTTTTTGTAAGTGAAAATAATTACAATTTTCTTATCACCTACCAATTAAAGTATAAAGCCATATCGTTATTTTACCAGCACTAAACGTCGTGAAATGTATTTTTAAACAATTAGAAAGTATGGAAAAATTCCCGATTGTGACACTAATGTAACTTGCATTTATATATGATATTATTTTAATCTTCGTTGCTTACCTGTGACATTACGGGCTTTCTTTTGGCGTATTTGATTAGATTCATCACTATCATCTTTTTATCAATTGTTATTTAACATATAAATCTTATTTTTTTGCAACCCTGATGTTGTTATTATTATTAGGCTTTGAGATCTAGGAGTTTTTATTGCATTTTCTTCTTTCTGTTTTTATAAGCAATGATGACCGAAAGGTTTTATGCCTTTAAGGGACAAGAAAATAAAGAATAAGAAAATAATATGATTTTATGAAGTAATAATAATAAATATATTTGAATAATTTTCTTCCTTGTGGTTTCTGCACCATAATTGAAATGAAACCTTTCCTAATTAGACGAAATAACAAAATCAGGCGTACATCCTCCATCATGTGACGACACACATGCCTGGTAGATGACATTTCCATTTGATTGAGCAAATATATAATTTTTCCTTCCCCTTATCATTCTTTCTTACATTTTTATTGTATCTAATGAATTATATTTTAAACTGAACATACTTATTTCATTATTTCAACACTAATTTACTTACATATACCAGAGAGTGACTTCAACTTTTGTCATTATTTTTGATGTTCATTCATGATAGTTTGAGTGGGTTTGTGACTATAAAAGTCGATACATGTGAAAACGTAATCACTATTCATATAATAAATTGTTTCATGGTATTCAACATTGATGATAAATACTGACGATTATGAAACACATATCATTCGTTAGAATGAGAAATCATTCGTTAGGATTATTTTAAACCTATTACTACAAAAAAAAGTATGTTCTAAGGTTAAATATAAAGGTTAAGTTAAAGAAAGTAACATCTTACTGATATATGGTTGAAGTAATTTTAAATACCAATAGACCTTCACCCAGCCAACGTCGATGGCAGTTTATTTCAAGTCATCAAATATAAGTTTGTATTTGACGGTACTCTCGAGTGTCGGAGTATCTACCTCGACAACCGTGGCAGTTCAATCTAAATAACTAGAGTAGTTGACATTATAATTAACTTATCGAATTAATGTTTCGTCATTGACACTATACACCAATAACAGAACTCTTAACATTCAATATATCTTTTTTAAATATAAACATAATCAAAAAATATTCTATTAAATTTATTATGTTTTTAAAATGTGAGATATTTATCCACTTATAAATCTTGTTTTGCCAATGACACCTTTTTACATACTTCTAACAATATGTAATAAAACAAAAACTAAATATACGTCATTACAAAATAAAGTACATGTAATAAACAAAATGTATTCAAATATTAAAATCGAATAATCTATTTTTTGCTAGAAAAATTCAGAATTCTAATAACTGATATATTTTGGATTTCATCAGTATATATGGTTATTTGTTGGTTACATAACTACGGCGAAACGCTTGTTTCAATTCTTACGAAATAAGCGACCATAAAGTAAGTACATTTTTTAAATTGTACTTTCTGTTTTCAAACCTCAGTGTATAAAGGTGTAAATGAGGCGCTTAGGATTCTTAAATAAAAACCTCAATTGAAAAATTTAATTTCAACGGTTTTCTTAAAAATCGATGTGTTGGTATTTTCTTAACGAGACACAAAAAATTTAACACGTCACCTTTTCATAATGAACACTGTAATATATAAAGACTTTTACGGTTTACAAAAGTTAGCAACATATAAAATTAATTATTAACTTTAGAGTATTTGGCCACAGATATTTATTTTAAATCGTGATATTATTTATTCTGTAATTATTACAATTATGGGGGGGAGTGGTGTAGGATAGTACAGTCGCCATTGATGGATAACCCCATCAACGTGATCAAAGTACATGGAATATCAAAATTAGAACAGAAGGAATAAGCCACCCTTAAAGCATGTAAATTTTAACATTTTTTTCATGGAGTTATGTCTGTTAATTTAGTCACTTTATCATGACTTACTGCTCCGTCTTCTTATATCAAAATCGTTGTGTTACTTCAAAACCCATATTGGGAGTACAGGAACGGGTAATTGCATATAATAAAACATAACAAAACCACTATTTATATTGTTTATATATATATATATATATATATATATATATATATATATATATATATATATATATATATATATATATAAACAATATAAATAGATATATATATATATATATATATATATATATATATATATATATATATATATATATATATATAGATTGTTCGTACATTTCGAATTACAAAAATATTACAGGATAGAATGCACATAACACTGTCCAGTTGTTTATGGCACAGCGTATATCACAAGTCCAAATAAAAAAAAAAGAAGACATTATGTAAAATCGATGATAATGGAGTTAATAAATGTTATCCAACATAAAGATCTGTAAACATATTTTGTTTTATTTAATTTTTTTTTTAAAAGATCAAACTAATGGAAGGCAGCGAGTGTCAAAAAATAAAAATAAAAACCAACAACTATATTTTGAAACTCTTGTCATTATTCAATGTTAATACTGTCATCATATATTCAAGAGAGATCATTTGCTTCGTGCAAATCATACGGAAATATCAGAAAAGAGCTTTTTGCTTGACAAGCTGCCACTTCATCACGTTCATGAGGAATAAAGCATATAGTAATACGTATCATCTTTGTGTCTCAAACCGGAAATATGTAAAAAATAATAATAATAATAATTAAAAAACCTAGTATGAATCGTGTCTATTTTAATATATTGACAAATAACTAAATCATGCTATTGATAAACACTTGAAACATATATCGAATATTATGGTTAGGATAGTTAAAAAATACTTAAAGAACTCAGTAAATTTAATTTATGTGGAAATTAGTTCATAAAATGAAATAATATATTTAGCAATAATTAGAGAATCTCTATAGAATAAAATATATTGAAAAACATTGGTAAATATGTAAATATTCCAATAATAATTTCTTTTAAAATATTCTATAGTAAGTCTGTTTGTGAAATACTTTGAAGACATAAACATTTTTATCTTATGTCAACGTTATTCAACACGACGTTGAAATACTAAATCCAATTCGTATCGAATACAGGGAAATATAACTTTGTAAATAATGACTTTTTTGTTTACTTATAAATATAACAATGTTGTGAATTTGTTTTTTTCTTCCAAGTGCCACACCTGAGGATGCTTTGTGTTAAGGCGAAACAGCCGTAGCAAGAATTAGGAAATTCAACTATTATTGACAAGTTATGCAAATCAATTTAAATTATTAGTTCTGTAACGTCGTAATAATACCCTTAAGGATTCTATCCTTAAGAATGGTAATAGTTCGTAAGGCTAGATGTAAATAATTAATTACTTATTAAAAAATTTCCACTATAGAAAAAGTTTGTGTAGGCTATAATGTAACACGAATCAAATTTTGTTGTTTACGATATTTTAAAATCAGATTCTGACCGAGAGAAGAAAGAACACCATTCAATTTAGATATACTTTATATGTACAAATAAAAATGTTTTCAACTTAATATAAAACATTCCAAACGTTCATAAACTGAAATATTTTAGCTCATGATGAAGTAAACTGCATAAAACTAGAATATATTGTTTTACTCATCTGTTATCATTTATTATCATCTCATCATTTATTATCTGTTAATTTGAAAAAATCAAAGTTTATTAAATTTTGAAGTGATACCATTTTATACGACGGTGAATAAGTGCGAAATTAGGGGAATAGTGAAAGGGAACGAGAGAAGACCGGAAAGCGGATAAAAAGAGTGAACTACTCTGCAGAAATATACATGCGAAAACGTGAAAGCAAGATGTAGGGGATATCTATTTCTTTTATAACGTTTTCAGACTCCAGACTAAAATTCTAACCAGTGGGGAAATATTACCCGACCTTTCTACCCATATTTTTTAATCTACCAAAAATATTGCACAAACTTTCTCAGACTCCCATATTATATAGTCAAAATAATAATCAATGCTAAAATATTGTATAAACATTCTCACATACCAATACATTAAAAAATACAAATCTACGAAATTTATTACATTAATATTCTCAGATACCCATACAAAGTCAAAATACAAATCTATGAAAATTATTGGACTAACTTTCTCAGACTTAAATACATAAACAAACTACAAATTTATGAAAAATGTTGCACTAACTTTCTCAAACTTTCATACATAATCAAACTAATAACCTACGGAAGATATTTTACTAACATTCTCAACATAGTAACTTGACTACCTCATAAAGTGAAACTAATACTCAAATCATAAATATAATCAGTATTTTTATATATTTATTGAATTTTAAAATTTTAATCATTTATTATTATTTTTAAATTGATAGTTTTCACATCTGTCTATTACCCCTCGACGGAGTTTAAAAAAAAAAATAGTTAACTGGATTAGACCTCTTCACACTCGATTTCTCACAATTATTTTATTATTCTAATTTATGTATATCTTATGTTAAATAAAAATACCACGTTCTACCACGGACAAAAGTCTATTGGACAAAAGTGTTAATTTGAGAGTGAATCATGCTTCAAAGATATCTACTATTCGCTTTCTAGTGTCTCGAATTACTTATATTATTGATAGTTACGTAACCTTAAGTCATAATATTGATAGTTGCATAACGTACCGTGTAAAACTATTTATTTAATACCTATGTATGATGGTTTTTATATCAACGTGGAATTATATATTTTTAAAATTATATTTTGATTATTTTAAGGTATGTGTTTATATTTGAAAAAAAAACAATAATCTATTTAATTTAATGTAATTTTAAAAGTAAAGTATGTTTATAAAAGTAATAGTATTTAACTACAACTATAAACATCAAAACCAACAAACAATTAAATATATGTACTATAATGTATCACGTAATTTCATTATTTTCTAAATTCTATCTAGATTATTTACAAATATATATGTTTGTAAAGAACACTTACTGGTAGTGTGTTATTTACATTACGAGTAAACAGAATATCAACCAAAATGTTTCAACTACTCACACATGAACTAATTGGAATATAATAAATATGTGATATATAATTTATAATACAATGTCATAACACTACAGATCAAATGTGTCATAAGGCAATATTCAAAATAATGACTTACTCTTGGAATCTCTTTTACCTATTACATAAATTGCTCATGTAACTTCAAAGTAACAATATACAATTTTTATTACGGTTTAATATTCTATATTATTATAAATTGTGTCATGTATGCGTTAAATTATAGATATATTCAGAACTTGTGTATAAAATCTGGTTTTACTATGAATGAAAACAACTCATTTGCTAAACTTTGTTATTCTAACTTGCAAAATGATCCTCACCTGGTAAATCCATTGTTATTAATTGCTAAGTGGTAAATACGCATAACATACATAGGTAGCACAAACGACATTACCATTTTAAATAAAATTTTATAAATATATTAAAGATTAGCGGGACTCTCAACAGAATAGAATATAATTGTTAAAAGAAATAACTACTGTATATTACTTTTATGAATTTACCTAATAGATTGAGAAATTGTACATAATATTTGTTAATAATATGTTTCGATATTATAATTCGTAAACGTATAAGGTAATATTATTTAGATTAATGTGATTTAACACATATGAGATAAAATGTATATTTTAAAATTTGATGTTTGTTTACTTTTATTTAAATACACATACAAACTCACATTGACATACGTTTAATAATTACTTCATCGTTTTTTTATTGCCAGAATCTTATTATAAAATACCAAGAACAACATAATTTGAACGGTCCTACTTTATCCTCAAATGTCTCTAACACTGGAGTATTGGAAATGAGTTATGACTCCTGAAGTAATTTCCTGTATAAAATATTAGGAGTTCACATTAACGACAGATGTTCGTATTCCCGTTTGTCGTAACTCAAGTGTACAATCATATTGAATCAAATCCATGTTCATCCATACAATGTTATTTACGTTTATTCTAGCGATTGGTGAGTATAACGTCTCATTTGGTTTATTTATTTCAGTAAACTATACAATTTCTTGTGTTTTAACTAATTTAAAAAAATTAGTAACATTACAAGTTCATATTATTACAATGTATTTAATGTATTTTTTTGGTCTGATTTCGAAGTTTGATATACATTTTATTATTTTTGTGTAATTGTTACGTTTTCTATAAGTATATTTACAGCTACAGTTGAAGTCCAAGAAATAATATTTACAAGGAACTATTTCTATAAAAATTCTTTAGAGATAAATAATAAAATAAGATTTCAATTAAACTAAAATTAAATAATAATAATAAATTTCAAAAAAAATATTTTTACAATAATAATACGATGGTTTGTTTAAAAAAGACATAAGGAAACCTGTAATATTAACCATTATTGTAAAATATTTTCTACACAAAATCTGAACTATTATGAAAAATTGTTAAATATACTTATATATTGGAGCATGAATGATTAATGCTCACTCAAATAAAAGACTAAAATTACTTTCGTATTTATTTATTTTTATTGTCCTTTGTAAAAGGATACACTTCACTGTAGTCATTACCAGTTTCAAATCCATCATTGCAACTAAGTCTTGCCCATTTCATGTTGAGAGCAGTAGACAATTTTGATTATACCATCTAGTTTATTACAAGATATTCAAATACCTTATATATTTAGCTCAGAGATAACTAAAAATTCATAAAACATGTCACCATATGCTTTGCGTCAAATCACATGAACGTGATAAAGTAGCAGTTTGTCCTAGCCAAAAGCTTTTTCGTGATAATTTGTATTATAAGCAGAAAGCAAAAAAAATATATCTTGAATTTAATAACTCAATAATTACAAAATACTATTTATTTATTTTACCAACATCATCTAGGATGCTTTAAAAAAAATAATAAATTAGCTCCTTTTTTATAAATAATCCGAAGGAAAAATCAAATAAAATAGTTTATCTTATATTAATTTATTTATCATAACACAATATAACGAATTAGCAATGTTATGTCTCAGCGATTATCAAAATTTAGTTTAAAATTTAAAAAATAATAAAATTAACTATCCAGATTACGCGTTTTTGTGTTAGTGACAAGTAATATATAAATATAAATTTAAAAATTATTGCAAAATATAAATTATCATAACTCCATCTGAGTTTGACTATTTGGTTTTTATCTACAATCATTGTAAATTGAATATAACACCTGGCGATTTCCATCATGATGTGTGCACGAACGTTATTTCGAAGGCTTTTTGAAGATATTGTTGGAATAATAATAACAATAATATTTCAAATATATTTTCCAATTGACTATATAATTTACTTCACGTTTTTAGAAGTTCTGGCGAAACAAAGCTCTTTCCGATTAACTTTATAGTGGCTATCTAAACTAGTAACAGTAGGATATGGATAAACAGTAGAATTATTTTATAGTATAATAAACTCAAGTCTTTCAACGATTAATATTTGTTTGGTTACTCGTATAATAACAATAATTAATAATTTGCTTGGTTTAACTTAACAAGTGTCACAATCAAAGTCGCTGAACAATATATAAACATCTACAGATAATAAACGAATAGAACAAAACCAGGTATCCGTAGCCTTTTATTATGGGGAAGGTTTAAATTCGAGTTAAAATGTTAGATACCGTAGCAGATCTGTAGGGTATCAGGTATTTGGTAAACGTCACTATTATCGACATTTTTCCAAGTAAGAAAAGTGTTTACGTTTTTTAATAATAAAAAGGTTTACAAGGTTTTTGCCGATTAGTGAGATATACTTAATCTTACATTATTATATTATATTTACATTTATTTAAACTTTAATAAAAACCAAAACTAAAATATTGATAGAAAACTACAATCCTGTTAAAGCAAATATATTCAGACACAGTTTTAAATTGAATCATAAAACTGATAGGGAAAAATAGTATGACTCAGAAAAATATACTAGATAGCTACTAAAGGATCCGTTTATTGTTAGAAAGGGTTTTGATATCCTTCTTTATATCTCCTTTTATTTTGGATTACAGAAAATCCTTCAAATTGAATGCAGACTCTAGTACTTTCATTCCTATCTGCCAAATCTTTATTGGGGATTTTTTCTATACAATTACGTAAAAGTGTAAAATGTTCATGTCCTAATTGATGTGTTATTTTAATGTTAGTTATTTTCTTATTACCATATATTTTATAAGGTAATATAAATATTACCTTTGTATATAAATATTATAATCTTAAATAAAAGTTTTGATTCACATAATGTTGCATATTTGATAATAGATGTTATAATAATATTAATTTACAAAATGTTACCTCAAATTCATCCCCTGATGTAGTAATGATTAATAAGTCATGTTTTTGTTAGTTAATATGAGAAGAGGAAATACTAACGAATTGGTATCGAGTTGCTAATATATTTACTTTAAATATATGTTACATTTGAAAAGAGTGTTAGCACTAAATTTCAAGGTGGTTCTATATTTAAGAACACTAACATGATTAACTGTTCATTGGATATAGAAATGATCTTTTTAATGTAGTTAAATTTTGTTGTTGAAGTCGTCAAAACTATTAGAAAAAATAAATTACATATGTGATATGAAAAACACTAGGTAATTTATTATTGAACGATAAAAATTAAATTATCATTTTTTTTTTTTTTTTGTGATTAAATGGTTTTTAATATATGTTATTTACAAAACCACATAATGTTGTAAATAAAAAAAAAACTTTATCAAAAATATTCAAAGTACACCATAGGTGTGACAAGTGACATTTCCACTGAAGTGCACAATTTTGATCTGTTGCTAACCATCATCTGCTTTTTGAACATATTAATTTTATTATTTAGAGAAGTGAAAAAAAATAAAAAGTAGACTATTTGTTAGGAGTAAAATCTAAAAAAGTATTAAATAATTTGTGTAGTATAATTTTAACTTTTTAAGAAGCAAAACTAGAAATTTACTGTTTAACATTCAAATGAATTTTTATGGGCTCTAAAACGGTTTCATGTTAGTAGGAAATTGATAATAATCAACTGGAAGAGTAAATTATATTCTCTAATTTCTATCAATGAATTTCATTAATCTAGCACATTTTTTGTATTTCTATGTATAACTTGTATTTCTATCAGTATAACTTTTTTTAGTTAGAATAGAGAATTGAATATATCAAAGTCTTGTAACATACCTATATAATATACTCAATTATAAACATTTACAATTTTATGATTGAATGTAGTTGTTAGGGTTCGAGGTAAATAGATTTTAAAAGAACATTTTAAGTAATATTATGGTAACAAATATTTTGTAAAGTAGGTAATATATTTCATAATATTATTATTTGATCATTAATCTATTACAGTAATTATTGTTCATCATAACCTCACGACTAATAGTGGATTGAGAACTGGCTTTACTAATGAGTGGTTCCCGGTAAAATCCCTTTGGGGGCTGAAACGTGGCGAAGTTGTCGCAGCTATTTGAGGTAAATTGGAAAGCTACAATTCGTAGAGATACATGATGTTGAATGTTATAATCAGCGACCTGATCTTTAATGTGCTTAGCTCGTGTAGCAAGGTTATACTCTTTACGGACTTGTGCGCAATGGATTATTTATGTTTTAGGTTAGATCGTACAGCTTATACATTTTTATTTTCACAAAGTCTCAAAAATCAACATGTCAAAATAATTATTTCGTAAAAAATAAAATAGAAAATATGTGATACTTCCGATCCTCGTGATAAATATGAATAATGGTATTGTGCAACATAATATATCTGCAAAAATTCTATATTTTGTCGTGTAATTTTGTTTTCACTTGTTTTGAGATTTGGAGAACTTTCATTCTTTCTTTTAAAAAGTCTATTAATGCTACAAAATTATCTTTAAAATGAATAACTTTTGTTGTTGTAAAACTCCATAAGTATATGAATTACAATATGTCACAAAAATAAATATACAAATTGAGACTGTTGTTGATTATGTTTATTTTTAAATATAAACAGTAAACCCTGACTGTTTAGTTCTCTTTTAAAAGAGTCAAATTTAGCATCTGTTTGTAAAAATCTCGAATTTCTTTCAAATAAATCAATTATATTTTAAAATCGACTTTCAGAAACATATTTCAAGGATGTTTTGTGTTTTACTTTGCTGAAATAACTTCTAGATATAATCAATAACTACTAAATGAATAATTTGGGAGATCAGTGTGTTAAAAGAATTTATAGACAATAAGAAATTTTTAGTTTAAATAAAATAAATTTTGATGTTGTTTATAGATTTTAATTTCGTTAGGAGTAATCAGATATTTTGTAAAATATATAGCAAACAAAGTATTGATAAGGTAAAATACATCATATGAGATATGTACGGATAATTGTAAATACATGCAATAGATTATCAGTTATGTATTAGGATCTGTTTTCATTCAAGGATATACTCAAGGTATAATTACAATTCAACTTTGCTCTGTACAGTTAGTGTAGAGTCATATAATTTATTCACATAACTATGTTATAAATGTTTTTCATAATTATTGAGTGTGAATTGATAGGTAGGCTATATTTTATTTTAGTTAATCTTCATTTTATGTTATTATGTTCTGCGTTTATTATTGTGCAGATTATAAGGGAAAAAAATTATCTAAGTGATAACTTCATTAAGGTGTTATATAAAGCTAATGTGTCTATTTTGAGTACTTATTTTAGTTGCATTTGCAACGACCACCATAAAACATAGTATTACTGTAATTATGTGAATAACGGGGTTGTAAGTTGGCAAATAGAAAGTTAATTATTTCAACAGTTTATTTCTTTAATTAGTTTTTTTTTTTTTTTACGTTTTCAATTTAAATATAAGCTCATAGATAAAATAATAATGATAATAAGACAAATTTGATTGATAATTAATTCCTAATTTATTAGGAATTGGTTTTGTATAATCTGGTCACAACAAATATAGACAACAAATAAGTGTTATAATGTTTTGTTCAATTGATTTAATCTTTGCCATAACTAAAAATTATTATTCTTATTATAAGTTATTCTTCTGAACGCTCATTTACATTACAACGACATTAGAATTAACCTGAAAGAAGTACGATATTAAAACATATCGTGCAAGATATATTATATATATCTTGCAAGTCAATTTGAACACTTTCACAAAGATGAACTTCAGATACTACCTGAAATATTTTGTAAAATTGAATAACATGCGTTATATGTTTAGTCAAACCTAAATCCAAACAAAGACTTATAATTAGCAAAAATAACCTGTTATTTGTAATGATGTAATTGAGCAAATAGTAAATTGAAAAACCTACTTGAAACAGAGGATGCATAAATCAATAATATAAGTTTAATGATAAGTGCATTATATACACCTTATTAAAATTAGTAAAACAGGGTCATTATCTCAAGTTTAAAATGTAAAAATGTTTTGTAATCACTTAAATTATTATTTTTTATTCACTTTTAATATACTGTATATATATATATATATATATATATATATATATATATATATATATATATATATATATATATATATATATATATATTATATTGAACACACACACGCACACACACACACACACACACACACACACACACACACACACACACACACACACACACACACACACACACACACACACACACACACACACACACACACACACACACACACACACACACACACACACACACACACACACACACACACACACACACACAGAATATATATAAACACACAGAATATTCTATTTGAAGATGTGCAAAATTAGTAGGTTGTAAAACAGTTCTAATTTCATAAATTCACTAAGTTAATCGTAATTAATGAGACAAAATGAAGGAACATATACAAAATTATTAAAATTTGAAACTATATACTTTAATTTCTGCACTTTCGTTAAAATAACTAATTCATCTATAATTTTGAGAACTTTGATAAAAATTTACACATATTACTATAGTCATTATTTTAAATATTCATAAGTAATATTCACTATATGAAATAATAAATTATTTATTGACGCAATTTTATCGTCATGGAATGAGCTAAATATTTGGGTATATAAGAGGAAATAATTTCATGAAAGAAAACAAATCCCTAAAATAATTAACAAATGTTTTCCTTGGTAGTGGTAATATTTATAAATCTGTAGACAATTTATTTAGAAAATTATGATATCGGAAACATTAAGTATTTTATTTTGTGATAATAATATTAAATTTTTAGTCGGTGCTGCTATTAGTAACATAAGATGTTTTTTATATGCTACATTTTTTATAAAATAAATCATACATTTATTGTTTGCGTTATTCAAAAATTGTAGAAGACTTTTTTTTAAAATGGAAAACAACTGTAAACTTACACAATAAAATACATATCTAAAACAAAACATTAAAAGAATAAAATAAATCTAAAGTTGTCTAGCATTTACACACACGAATTATTTTAAACGAGCAAAGAAAGATGTTTGCTCTCTTTTAAAATATATATATATATATATATATATATATGAAATGTGGTAATATTTTTATTATATATTTAATTTTGGTTTTTAAAAAGGCTGTGTTTTAATAATTCACTAACGCAAAGTGAAAACTATTTTTACCCAACTAGGAATTTTAAACGTAATTATGTTTTACTCTTTATTTTTAACATTTTTACAATAGGGGTTATCTCTTGTGTAACTTTCCAAATACTATTCCATAAGAATTAGATCCGTTGTATTTTTCTCTTTTTACGCTAAAATTAATAGTTACTAGTATTTTAATTTTTGGAACTGCGAAAGGTATTTTCTTCTTGGTAAACATGTAAGCAAAAAAAAAGTGACCAACAATCACGACCCATTAACTGGTTTTGAGTGAATGATTTTATAAGTAGAATTCGCTATACTGTAAAATTGTACGCAAACTTCTCACAACATTAGCCTTTGCTATATAAATTAGAGCGGCTCGAAAACATTAGTTGATACCTGTTATAATAAATCTGTCATTTTAATAAAATATAAAATAACACATCAATGTGGTATACTTTGCTCTAGCGTATTGTATAAATGTGGAATATATGCACCTCTTTCTTTTCATGTGTGTTTTATAAGGTTGTATGGTTTCAGCTGAAAATAGTATTTTTTACATAATATATGAAACATTGCACGAAAAGACATTATCTCATTAGTAACCAGAATATATATTTATATTTAATTAGGTTTAGTGCACCTTATAGAATATATTGTTTATTTAAAATTTTTGTTGGAAGAAATATACGTTCCCCATCAGAGTGAGTACGGTCGTAGCGAAAGAGCAGTATCTACATATTTTCTCATGTAATCCTAATTCCAGACGAAAAATTTATAAATGTAAGTAGGTTATTTATGGATTACCAGCTCCCACTTAAATCCGGCTGATTTATCCACTTTTCAACTTTACATTTGATTACTCATTTCCGTTGAAAATATTATTCAGTTTAGCGTACTTCAACACATTTACACCTGAAACTTGTCAGAACTTTTAAATATATATAAGAGTTTTATTATCATTAAATGTGGCTGTCTTCATAAGCTCTACTCGCTTAAAACAATTACTTTTATATCCTACATTTGATTATACATTGAGAACTCATTAGGTCTTATCATAATACACCCTTCATATATTTTGAAGTCTCACTCGTTATACACTTAAACCACAAGTTAAAAAATGAATTAATAGGAATGTAAAATTATTTGTTAAAGAATAATAAATAGTTATTAAGAGATAAATAGATACAGATTCTTCAAAAGAATAAAAACTTTAAAGAAGGGAGCACATTTTTTCTTTTCAGATAGAAAACTTAAGTTGTTTAAAAAAGTTATGCCTGTTTATTCAGAAAATAGTTATTTATATTACATACATTTTCGATATATTTCATCTTGTATGATATTTTCAACCATCATCAAACGTTCTAATATAAAAGAAAAATGTTGTTTTATGTTTACTATATATTATCTTTTTGAGGACAATATTACTATCATATACAAATCAGATTCTTTTGTTAACAGATCAGACTCTTGAATTACGTTAACACATGCAAAGATGCGATAGTAGGGTGTGACAATTTTTTTCAATAACTGCAATATCTATTGTGTTTTATTTTCTTTTTTGATTTCAGCTATTTACCATTACAAACTACGCAAATTTATTGTAGGCTAACATTCATTCAAAATAAAATATAACATAATTTTTAATATCGTCAAATTGATGATTAGTGATATTTTAATTTTTAAATATATTGTTACAATTATTTGAGTAAAGAAAAATTAATTTCATATTTTATATCTCAGAAGATATAACACATAATTGGAGAGATTAAAAAATTAGAGCCAATCCAAGCCACTCTTGGTATTTCTTATTAATATTGACCATCATCAGCTGAGATGCTCACTTCTCAGAGCATTGAATTCAAATTAAATAAACTATTTTGTAGTAAATACTAGTGAAACCCAAGTACCTAAAACAGAGGATTTCCTTAATAAAATTATATGTTCAGGAGAAATCTATTCACTTTTAAATCAATTCACTTACCGAGCCTATAATTACCACTTTTCACTATTATTTGAAATGTTGTACGCATAGATTACATAAAATATAAAGATTTGAAAAAATTGTATAAAAATATTATATAATAATTATATAAAGGTTACACTACGTTTATGTACAAAACCACCATAAAAATAAATGTAAAAAAAAATAATAATAATAAAAATACGTGGTAAATAAATAAGTCTAGATCGTAGAACTAGATCATTATTGAATGAAATAGTTGTTACAATTTTTAATTGAATTGTTTTTAAAGGGCAGATTTATATTTAATACTTTGATTAAAATAATATATGTATTTAAGAATTGAAACTAAGGCACACCATGCCCCAATGAAAACTTGAAGAGTTTAAATACCGTATACACATGAAAATAAGGGAGTAGTAGAGATGTAAGTGAAAACAATCTACCGAAACAATTCTAAACTTTATTTAAATTGAATTTAACGGTTTGGAAAACCAAATATGAAATTATATGTGAAATTTAAAAAGAGTTTGCATATTCATTTGAAAACATCAACTTTACCATGTCCAGACGTTCGATTAGTTTTATTTTATTTTAAATATTATTTTATTTGCTATTGGAAATATTGTACATGTTCATGGAATATACTTTATGATTAATCTGTTAAAACAGTATGGTAACAAATTCAAAACCAAGCCGAATATTCATAAAAAGTATACAAAGGCATATAATATAGGTAGTTTACAGTAATTTATTTTATTATCGATAAGAATTTAAAGTGGACTGTATTGATAATGTTACTTGTCTTGGCTAAATAATCAAATAATATACGTGAATTATTTTTCGTTGTAGAAAAACTAATATTATTGCGCCTTTGGACTATTAAATTTTTAGGTAAATTTTTTGGTATAGATATAATCCATTTACATAATATTATTGATTTAGTCCACTTTAAATTAATATCGATAAGTAATATAAATCACGTTGCACTACCTATATTTTTTTGCGATAATATCTTTTTCTGAATCTCTACCAAAGTATTTGATTTATTATGTATAGTATTTGATGTATAGATTTAACCTAATAGTTTAGTTTTAAAAATAAATTCTATAAAATAGTAATTGCAATTCATTTAAATAAATATTCATTGTAAATATTAACGCACCACCTATTTACCCCATATCATTATTTAATTTTTTAAAACCCAAGAATTTATTTAAAAAACACTTTTATGAATACCATTAAAATAACGTAATGTAAATATAAAATATAGAAATCAACAATTAGATGTTTGAATCTAACGTTTATTAAAATATACGTTTTCAATAATGTACATTGAATGTTAATAATTAGACAGGTTGTTTGTCTTGTCTACACATAATTTAATCTATTCCATTTACATTGTACTCATTAAAATTAGTATTTGTATTTAGCAAAGGTAACTATTACATTTGCACATTTGTGACCGTCTCCACTTCTTTTGACAAGCTGGAAGCTCCTGCTGGCTGGAGACCGCGTACACTTTAGCCGAATCTTGTCAAGATGGGCCAAGGAGTCGGGTTAGGACGCTAATGAACGCAAGTGAAATTAAATGTTACCTTTTATTTGAGCGCCGAATTAGATTACAGAAATATTTATAAATTATAAAAAAGACATAACGTCAAGATAAAGCCTTAATAGTGGCCGAAAAACATACCGTTTAATTTAGATAGCACGTGGCCGAAAATGGACTGACCTCGTCCAGTAGCGGTCTTCCTTCTCGCGGCTCTCGGAACAGACCCCAGCTCGGCTCGCTGGTTCAAGCCTCCACTCCTCGTCTCTCCACCTTCTACGTAATCTTGCACTGCTCATCCAAAGTGCCAATTCATATTTTATTGTTTAGAATTCCTTTACATCCTAATTTATACTCATTATAGTTTCGGTTTATTGGTCTCCTTGGCTGCGCCACATCGAGTGTATTATTGGTATTCTTACACTACAAATTTACCAAACACAAAGACGTTCGCACAATGAATCTATTTCAACAATATATAATCATTTCCATAAACATCACGCAACATATTTGTTATATTATCGTTGTAGTAATTCTCAATATATCCATAAAGTGAAATGTTTATGAAATCTTTTTAAAACCTTCTTAGGATATGATATTCATAATACCTACCTATAGAAAAAGGATCGACATAATTTAAAAAAAAAAAAAAGAAAAAAAAAAAAGATCTGTAATGCTAGGCATATCAATTTTGGATGTATATAAGGTTTTTCAAACATATTAAAATTTCATAGAACTTTCAACGAAATAATAATAATAATAACCTGTATTTCCACTACTAATTATTTTCACAGTTTGTTTATAATTTACCCATGTATATATAATTAATAATACTACGAAATTCGTCACAGTAGCTCCAATTATAATTGGGTAAAATATCTTACAAGTAATCTGAAATTCAAATGGAAATATCGTCTAGAACTATGAAATGAATAAACAAATAGACAACTAGGGGAATATGTGTCAACGTCGCTGAATGCAATATACAAATTACATAGAGGGCGTTAGTCTTTAACACATTGACTGCTAAAAGTCATGCAACAGTGGTTGGCACATGCTAAAAATTGAAAAAAGTAAATTTTTACCTAATATCAGATGTGTTATGATGGATAAACTTGCAGGAAGACAAATTGGGCAAAAAAATGTATTTTAGGGCATTTTAGTCTGCGTCCACTATCGTGGAGGTGAGCACCTGGACACGTGCACAAACACGTATGTTACCATGGAAACACGTCAACTGAAAACTACGATCACAAAAATGGAAGAAAACTATCTCCCTACATGCGCAAAACCAGTCGTCCATACCACACAAATGCTAGAAGCACTGACGAATCTAAGCAACAAAACTATGACGTCCACGATCGTAGACGCGCGCACATGGCAGCGCCCCCCTGAGTCCACGATCGTGGACGCTAGCAGTCAACGTGTTAATCTAGTTCCTATGTACATAATGTTCTTAGCCTAATAAAGTAAAAGGGATCATTAGAAACTCTTTAAACTGTTGTTTGCATCTGTTCCATAAAAGAAATTTATTTTTACAGAAAATAAACATTCATTTTAAGCATTCGATTCTTTTAATAAAAGGGTTACAAATATAAATTATGTTAAGACACAAAAATTTGTATGGCAGGTAAAAGATATACAAATTTGGTTTTATTGATATGGGTTTACAGGTGACATTTTATTTGTATAAGAATTATTTTCTTGTTTACAGATTTGAACAATTGACCATCAGAAACCCAAAATATTTGTTTAAAATGCCTTCATCTTTAAACCACTACCTTTTCAAGGTGTTTTTGGTGATATATCACCAACATCATTCGACAATTACCACAGAATAATATTCCTATTATTTATATTTTGTTAGCATGTAATGAAAATTATATTAACATATTTAAAAATTCGAAACAGTTTGTTGTTTTCTCCAGCATACAATACAAATATAAGTCAATAAATCAAAATGGACATAGAAAATAATCTCTTAATATTTGTCTGTACGATGGAAAACGTAACTTCAGCAGAGGAATCATTATAATGGCCGTCTTTAACTTCCTTTAAAACCGAATGAATTAATATAAATGCTTCTCTTTTTTCTAAAGTATTAGTGAAAAGCTTATTATTATAAGTTAATGAAGTTAATTTGAGATTCCACAACACACTGAAATTTACTTTAATATTATTTTACAGATTTCGCAATTAATTGTCACTTTTTTTAAATTTAATAAATCAAATATTATTTTCCTCAGCCGAGTAAAAAAGTATTTGTTTAAAACACGATTGTCAATACATTTATTTTACATTATATTAAAAATAAAACTTTTATAATTGTTACATATTTGTTTTTTTATAAGTTCACATCTCATTCACTCAGACTTGTAAAATGTTCGATATTTTTCGCACTTAAATGCCAACTAAACCAATATTTATGACGGGTATTACCTTACCGGGAAAGATTGCTGTGAATCAGTAATTTTATCTCTTAATTAATTATGTAGAGGATAATAACAATATATATATATATATATATATATATATATATATATATATTTATTTATATGTTGTTACCGGTTTTAAGAATTTGATAAATAATGAGCTCATATTTAGTTGTTACATGTGTATATAATTTTTAATGTATATATTATATGCTAACATAATATAAGCTACATATATTACTATATATATATATATAAATATATATATATATACGGGTAGTTCTAATTTTTCAAAAATATATAAAAATATAATCTTAAAAACATACTGTAAACGTGTAGTAATCTGAGATTAATTGTCCATTTTGGTAAAATAAAATGTAATATTATGTAATAACAATGAGATAAAACATTAATTATAGTAACTGTAGAACTTTTTATTGTGGTTTTTCAAATTCTTGTAAAAATAAAATATACAGTAAAATAACTAATGTTAGAACAGAGAGTGCATTTAACCAGAATAATTATTATTCAGCTACTTTATATATTCGTTAAGTTAGTTTGTGCATGCCATAACATCAAATGTGGACAAATGGCTAATCAGTTGTATCGCTTTATATTTTTAGTAGGTTTAACATAGTTCATATCGAAATCTCATTTTGAACTATGAACTGAATATAAAAAGAGACAACTAGCGGAAAAAATGTCAACATCGCTAAATGCAATAATACCAATTACGTAAAGGGTGTTGAATTATTTATACTAGAGGTATACAGTTTTAATAACTGTTTTAGTGTTGTTCCAATGTATGTACAATTTTCGAATTCTTTATGAGCGTATAAATACCTAATATATAATACTTATTGTGTAAAACTAACACTCCAAACCCTTCCTAATTTCACTAGATTTGTGAAAGAAACTGTGAAAGTTTACCTTCTCAACCAAAAGCCAAGAGATTTCCCTAAGGAACTTTTTAGCCATAATTTATTGTCAGATCCTAGTTGAGGAGCAGGAATATGTTTAATATCGTTCCAACATTTTTACTACACAAAGTAGAAATAAAATTATTTGTTGAAAAACTGGAATCATAAACTTTCATTAAGTACATAAAGAATTTATTGAATATTTATTTTTCTTACATATACTGCCGATAAGCTAAATTGCTAATTATTATTTTACTTCTTCTAAAACTATTGCACGTAACCACAAATATATTTATTTATTTGTATTTTGTATTTGCTTTTCATAAAGTCAATATATAAACGGAAAGCTAAAATATACGTTTAAATTTATAGCCATATTAATGTGTGGACCAAAAAAAGATATTTAATACAAATCAAATCTCTTTCACAGATTTTACTTTTTTTTCTTCTTTTTTTTTGTGTACATTGATTAACTGTGGTAAAATAGTAATTATTTGAATTGAAACATTTTATGTAACTCATAGTTTAGGACAAAACGTTCTTTGTCACTTTTTATCACTTCTGTGGATTATTCACTTTTCATCAAATATTTATAAAATGTAACCCCAAAAGAACAACGTAAAACTTATTCATTACCAAATATTTGAAAGTACTTATTCAGCAGTAGTTTGTCAAAAAGTTAAAATTTATTACTCATATATAAAGTGATTTTTAATCAAAGCGATCAGTTTTGTACATTCCATTGTCAAATAGTATGCAAAATAAAAAAAATTAAACTTTGGAAGAGATTAGGAAAATAAAACCTTCAAAAAAAAAAAAAAAAATAAAATACATTTTCGGTTTGTATAAATATTATGATTTTCCAAATTACTTTTTTGGGGCTTGATAAGTATTATGATGTTTAAAAATATTTATTCGTGTTGAGTAGTTACTATGATGAATAAAATATTTTTGAGTTTTGTAAGTTCTACGATGATCGTACATATTTTTTGGGTTGGGTATGTACAACAATGATTAGAAATACTTTGGTCGGTTGGGTAAGTAATATGATGTTTTAATCCTTTTTTTGTGGAATTGGGTAACTACTATAAAACGACTTTTGTGACGTCATTCGGGGCCTAATTGACACAAAAGTTATTGTGACGTCATTAGCGGCACATGTGCAAATTTCGTATTTTTGAAATAAAAAAACTACAGTGCATATCGCATAATTTAAAATAATAACTTTTAAATTCGTTCCAGTTGAACTCCGAACTTACCTGTCCAATCATTTATACTCATTATAGATGTTGTTCACGATTTATTAAATATTGAAACATCAAAATATATATTTTCAAATATACATTTTTTTAAAAATACATTGTAAAGAGGTTAAAATAAAAAAAGAGAAAAAGTAAAATCCCCACAGTAAATTTACAGAAATGTTGGCCAAAAACTCTCAAAATTCTCTATACTTCGAAATAATAAATGTTAACATGTGAATTTTAATAATATGTTTAATATAAAAAATCAAAAATAGAAAGTATTGATTGTATTGGTGATTTCAATAGTAAGCAGTTATAATTAAGTGGCTGTATATTTTAATAGTTGGATATTTGAGTGATTGGTTATTATATACACAAAATTCAACAATAAAATTAGATATGGAATAACTTCTTAAAGCAGACTTTAAAGGACTACCATACACCTATAATATCCTTCAATTTACTACAATGAAAATGTGGTCTTTTGCTTAAACTTTGTTTCAGTTATTGACCCCATCATATGGTATTGGTCTGGTCATCCGGCGCGAATCAATTACAGTATTGTCAAGTATTAATCAAATCCAGATTAATGGGATAAATGGATTTGAAGTCGTTACTCTTTATTGCAATATTTTATGCTTATTCTATTGTGGTAATATGATTATCTCGATTAAATTAATGTTTGGGTTGTACCATAGGACATTAACAAACCTCAGTAGCTCTTTATTTGGACAAGGTTTTGGCGTGACATGTATTTTATAATCTATCAAACTTTTGATTTGAAATATGTTACCTTTAAATCGATATTAAATATAACATATGATAAAAATTTTGTTGGGTTAAAACAATCGTGAAAATAAATTCAATTCTGTCACAAATTGAAGTAACTTTAAACTGTAAATAAAGTTATCTTTCATGAAGTATTTGTAAAAGAGGTTATCACGTTTCTGCTCTAATAACTCATGGTACGAGGTGACAATTTAATTCATAAAGAAATAAATGACGAGATGTCTTCCAAGCGTTTCTGGAACAAATGTGCTTCAGATATTCTTCGCCTATTTTATTATATTGAAAAGACTTAAAAGAACACGTAATTTTGATTTAAATATTTATATCAATTTAATTTCTGAAACGTTATTTCTGAATTTGATAGACAATCACATTAATAATAATAACATAAATAATTATTTCATGTGAACAATATATTTAATAAATAGACCAACGTTCTTGGGGAAGACTACACTGGAATATGACAGACAGTTTTTTTTTTTTTAAACCCAAGTTATATACCGACTAATGATCGACTGTTTACTACAATATAAAAATTCTTTTAAGAAAATGGGCGTTGAGTCTGAATGCACACATGCAATATCAAGACTAATAACAGAATAATAAATTAAGCAAATTTTCAGGAAAATTATATAATAAATCATAATTTATACATTACATATTATGATCCAAAACATATGACTGTTTTACTACTGATTACAAATATTTAAAAATTGTTTCTATTTATTATTCATACTTCTTTTTAAACTTAGCAGAGCGGTGCCGGGGAACTATTGCCGTCTTCTCAAATCATACTTAACTGACAGGAAAATTAGAGTAATAATAGAAGAATCTGAGTCAACTCTCTACACAATGAAAGCAGGAGTTCCGCAAGGTAGTGTATTAGGACCAATACTTTACCTGTTATACACAGCAGATATTCCAACTACAAATAAAACCACAATAGCTACATTTGCCGATGATACTGTCATATTGGCTGTGAATAAATCACATGCTGAAGCAATAGGAAACCTACAGTTGGCATTAAATAAAATAACTCAATGGACAGAAGACTGGAAAATTAAGGTTAATGAACTAAAATATTCTCAAGTGACATTCTCATTGCGGCACATAGATCCAGGCTTTGGAGTTTATCTTAATAACAAACTAATCCCACAGAGTAAATCTGCTAAATATCTTGGAATGCATCTTGATGAACGTCTCACTTGCAAGCATCATGTATGTATGAAAGCAGACCAAATAAAACAAAAACTGCGCGATCTGTATTGGTTGATTGGACGAAAATCCCAATTGGCTTTGTATCACAAGAGGTTATTATATATCTCAATTATTAGACCTATTTGGACTTATGGTGCAGAATTATGGGGATGTACGAAACCCTCAAATCAACTAATTATACAACGAATACAAAATCGTATTATTCGTACAATTACAAATGCAAGATGGTACCAAAGGAATGATGACCTTCATTCTGAACTAAACCTAAAAAGTGTGTATGAGGTAATTCAAGACTGCGCTTCTCGCCATGAAAAGAGACTTCATCGACATGTGAACGTGGAAGCTATCCAACTTTTAGACGTGGAATATGACAAAAGACGACTTAAGCGTCATAAACCGCAGGACTTAGTTAATATCTAGGTTTAATACATGTTATTTTATGTTATATGTATTACTTATTTAATCTATGGATTAACATTGTAATAAAAAAAAAAATTTAAAAAAAATAAATAAAAAAAAATATAATTATTATTCATGAAAGATAACTGTTGTTAAACTAACACAAAACACAATAATTTTATGTAGTCCTATTACATTATAATACTATTATGTATAGTACAATGAATATTTGTATTACTATACATTTGTTTATACAACATTATACATATGAGGAATGTAATCAATTCAACAATCTCACCCTAAAGCAGTGATTACCATTCTCAATAACTTGGAAAATAAACCATTTGCCATATGTACCTAAACCCTAACAATTACAATACAATATTATTATATGCATAACATGTAATTGAACTTAAAAACGTTATAACTACATATGTAAGTTACACATTTGTGGAGTTCATCTATATGTATTTATATAAATCACTACATGTCTTTATATGTAGATGTGAGCCCGTGTGTGTTTTAAATTATTAAGAAGTAAAAATATTTACATTTTAAATATCAACATGAATAAAATGTACTTTTATTATTTCTCTCTAAATGACCATTTTTTGTCGACAATTCATAAAACAAAATCTCCTCAACTTAAGTCATACATCGGAAATCCTTTGGACGTGATAGACATTAATGGTATTATTTACATCGGTGGTCAAATTAATAATTTTTCATTATTAAATCTTCAGTAAACTAATATAATTGTTTGTAATACTTCAAAAATAATATGTGTCATACAAATATTACGTTGTGCATCTGTATTATAAAATTTCATAACTTTTATAGAGAGTAAAGCAAATTTATACTTGAAACATAAAAACAATGTTATACTATTATAAGGAGTACATTATTTTTATGAAAGGCTATTAACTTCAGAAAACGTAAAATGAAGTTTTAGTAGAGAAATTGTCTTTAAAAAAAAGGGTGTTGCCCGAAGTTCAATATACGAAAGTCTTCGGTCTAAATAAAAAACATAATACTGACAAAATGTTCAATAATTAATGAGGAACCAATACATTGTTTTGGGGAAAGGTTGTTTTAAATGGCGAGGTATATGAACGTAACGTCGTAAGATAGCTATCGAGCGAGAAGGAGCAACAGGTGTTCATAGATAACCATCCTGTGAATTGATAAAAATATATTTTGTAATTTTTCAGTTAGTAGTCACATTTTGAAGGTAACGAAGATTTTAGGTTATTTTGAAAATTATGTTATCGTAATATTTGATTATGTTCGAACAAGATATATTACTTTATGTATTTAGTTAAAGTTATTAATTGTTTTTTATAAATGTTTAGAACAAATAATGTTTAGGAATAAATACATTATGTGGAATTTCTTTTGTGGTCTGTGTCACTAAAATAAATGAAAGACAGAACAATGAGCTAAAACGAGTTTACCAATAACACAGTAATGACGTCATAAAAGCAATGTTGAGTTTTGTTAAATTTTTATCACAATTTAATATGATTAAATGCACTATAGAATTCTAACATGGAATTCTTTATAAATGAATCTCCAATTTTATAAATCCTTAGACTATTTAATTTAAAAGTGAAAGTGTTTTTCATCAAAGAAACTATAAAATAATTTAAAACAATGAACATTTTTTACTTATTTGAATGTAAATATTTCTTTTTAGGAGATATTTTGTGTATAATATTCATTTACTTTGACTATTGATACGCAGTAGAAGAAAAAACAGAAACGTACTTCTTCAAATGATTACATCTAATTATATAATATGGCTTCGAAAATGTTTAACAACATGATACATAATGGTTTTTGAAACTGAAGAGAACTTGTCATCCGCCATTATTTTCGAGTACAGTGAGAGAGCATTGAAGTAGTAGTAACAAGCTTAAGCCAGCATATTATAAAGTTAAGAGAGAATGTGTGTTTGTATAGGAACTAAATTAATTAACTAGGATGATTATTCTGTCACAGTAGCATTCAATTAATTAGTTATAATAAAAAACGTTTTGTGTCATTACGGTTGACTCTATTTATATATCTCAATATTTTGTCTATAATGTATAATAATAAATTTATTGATTACAAAATTTGTTCTATAATCATACTATATTTATTGGTCTTAATTTATCGATAACTTTATATATTTTCAGGCAATAAATGTATTTATACATTGTTATAAAATGAAGTTTCTTATTAATATTCGCTTTTGAATACACATTAGGAAAAATTGTATAACAAAATACAAAACGAGGTAAAATGTGTTATTGCTAACTAATCAATCGTTTATAATTAGAGTTCAACATGGCTTCCATTTATCAATCGGTTAGTAAATTGCCCTAAACTTTAATTCAACATCCAGGTACAAAAGTTTTTTATGTAAATATCTTGAATTTAGTTATTCTAGTTTCTTGTTTTCAGCACGTTATACTGGTGATTTGTCTTTAGCCTTTAAAACCGGATTAAATAAAATACTAAAATATTTACAATTACTAATATGGCGAGAAAACGTTTTTAAGTTTTGATATGGTTATTTCTGGGGATACTTGACGTAATTACAAAATCCAAAATAAATTATATCGTTCACAATTATTAAAAAATTTAAAAATATATAATAATTTTTCAAATGCGTGGAAAAAGTTGAAATGTTAAAATCGTATTTTAAAAAAAAATGTTTGTATAAATATTATGGCAATCTATTTCGACTCATATTATCACTTTTTTAATAATGTATTACCTAAAAAGCACAGAGTGTAACCAATCGAAAATGTTTTAACTAAAGTTACTGGTTAATAGATTAAAGTTCCTGCAAAATAAAAAAAATATACTAAATTGATATAACTAAATAAATAAATATTATATATCATAAATATTGGGGAAAAAATGAGTTCTAGAAGAAAGTAATTCCCTTTAATTACAAAAAAAGGAAAAAAATTAATTTGAACTTTCAAAGGTAGCAGTAATAACACAATTTTAGTAGCTTTGTAAGAACTAGAAACTAGAAGTGCTTATTAACTGAGTATCTTGTCTGCTTGCCAGACACAGATCCAAGTATAATAGACCCATCTCTAAATTTATTAAATTTAGTAATCTAATATTTTTTTAACGAAAAGGGAATGCCAGAAGTAAGTGACTTTCTTCTAAAACAGTTTATTTTTAAATATTAATATTCATTGCATAATAAATGTATGTGGTTTGCACACAGTTAAAACGTTATTGAATATTGAGATATTAAATTAATCTTAGTAATAGCAAATGATTAGATTTTTTATTAATTATTTTAATCCTTACACGAGAAATATATTTTGTGTAGATTAGTTTATAAAAATATTGAGAAAATATCTTCCTGAAGGATTTTCTTTTATGTATTCCTTTAAATGTTTTAAATAAAAAAGTATTCTATATAGGTAAAAGAAATGTGACCTTAAATTTTACTTATTTTGAGTTTTATACTTATTTAATCTGACGTTTTATGCGGAATATACAACATGATTTGACTCTAGGTCAGTATTCACTATTTACTTTTCTGTGGGAAATTGCACAATTAATAAAAAATAAAAAAATTAACACATATATGTCGTTATTTTGTTGATAAAATGCATACTTTATTTATCTTATTATTATAATGTATAATCCATATTAAATAAAAGTATTATCAAATCCATAAAGTTCTAATAGTCGAATATTAAATTTAAGCAACAAAATGTAAGTCGTATTTTTTTACAATTGCTAGTATTATTTATTTACTTTAATGTAATCTACGTTTCCAAGAAAATATATTCATTATCAATAGAAGTGTGTCCAATAAGAATGTATAAAGGATTAGTTAGGGCCTAACCTTTCACTCACAATCAAGGTCGATGTATCTTTAATACATTTCTGTAAATTCCATAGAAAGTAGAAAGTCTTAGTAGTGCCGGATTTGTCCTCAGTGCTTGGCAGAAGGGAATGAAAGTATTAGGACCCACATTCAATTTGAAGGATTTCCTCTAATCCAAAATAAATGCAGATATAAAGAAGGGATATCCAATCCCTTTTTAACTATAAAAGGGGACGGGATAAGTTAAATCCTGTTTTAAACGTACTTTTATTATATTTACAAGTTGAGGTAGTGGAAAAAAAAACGTAATTCAATATATGGTCGATTAGTGTTTTCTAAATTACTAAAACAGTATGCTAAAACGCTAAAACTGTATCATATATTAAAGAACTAATTGGAATATATACCGGAGCACATGTACTTAATAATTCACATATGCAGTTGTAATTTAGTCTTCCACAAAGAGTATTAATTATTTAATTGGCAACTGGAAATAAAGCTAAGTTTCCTATCAACATTAGTTTTACTTTTTTTTATAAATATCAAAAAAGTGGCTCACATGATTTATTTTAAAATTTACCTGTAATTAACAATAACATAATATTTTTGGTTGTTATTTAGAAGCAAACGTTTTCCATTTATTTTTTTATTTTTTTTTTATTCTTTTATTACTTATTTGGTATTTCCAAATTATGAGTTATGAAGAAAAAATGATAAAATATAACACATTTGATAACTATCAGTACATCATTTTGACGCCCTCCCTACGGACGGGAGATAATAACCCAAAAAAACTTTGTCGTGATGTAACTCGTTAACGATTTTCCTTATACATTACACTTTTTCTCTATATGCTAAGTACATAGGTCATATAGCCTAAGTTCTTAATCACGAGTACGTCATAGATATTGAAAATTTTCTGAGATATTATGATTTCTGAGAACATGTATAATTCTCAAAGATAACCACATAATAATGGAGTAATTGGAAAAGTGGTTCATTGTTCTCCCCTACCATCTATGTTTCTTTAGTATTGGATGTATTTGAATCTATTTAAAAAAAATAGATAACCACAATATTGAAAGAAAAGTATATACCCCGCTCAGTAAAACCATCTAATAAACTAATTATTAGTCCAAAACCTCTTATTTTGCATACTTTTAAATTATCGTCCGAAATAAAAGTATTTTGCATCTATGAAACAGATAGAGTTTAGCCACAGATAATATAACAAAATTACACCTATTCAATATTTATAAACCTATATTTTTCAAACATGGGTTTATTAAGCTTAAAAATTAAGTTCTTACTATATTATTATAAGTATAAATTTAAATTTTGTTTATGAAACAAGTCCCAGGACCCAACATATTTACTTCTTTACTTCTGAACGGAACATTTTGCGCAATAAAATATAATACATTCTACAAAAAATTTCGGCAAAAGGGAACACAAGTTTTAAAGTAATTGCATTTAAAATTAGAAACAACAAAATTACATAATTTTAACTTATTGGTATTTTAATTATTCAAAACAATGGTTACATCATAAATTGTTACATCTGAAGAATTGTTTGTTATAAAATTTCTTGTGTTATTTTATTTCTACCCGTAATTTATATTAGTTTTTTTCAACCAATACAAGGAAGAATTAAACTGATTTATAGTAAATTTAATAATTACCCATTTTACAAATTACGAAGTCCACACACCCACCCACACACACACACACACACACACACACACACACTCATGGAAATTATAAAATAATAAAATTAGTTGTCATCACTTTCGGGTATTTGTACAACAAGTAATGTAAAACTAATTCAAGGAGTGGCAAAGAATTATGTCTTCAACAGGGCGGAAGGGAGTTTGATATTAGGTTAAACAAGAAGAAATGTTATCTGCGAGGCATGTGTGTCGTCACATGATGAATGATCTATACCATAATTACGTTTCGTAGATTGTAATGAGAGAGCGGCTTCTCTCATATTATAATAAAAACCCCAAGGCAGCTTTTTGAACTATATACTATATTATTATCCTGTAAAGTGTTCAAATTTAATTTTAATATATTATGTTTTGCATATTGTCTAACGATAACGTGATGAGGAAACATAAGGAGGTTGGCCATTATTGCTTACAAAAACCGGAAATAGATCACGAAATAAAACCCCTACTTCTGGATTACTGTAATAACATCATTATTGGAGTAAAACGATAGTTTACCAAGAGGAAAGTGATAGCAAAAATGAAAGACAGGGATCTAATACAAGTGTATATACGAAAGATGTAGAGCTAGGTTGTCTTGGGATTCAAAAGCCCGTACTCACCAAACTTTATATTTGAGGATTGATATCACAAGTACTGGTCACATTAATATTACTAGTGGAAAATTATTTTAATTTGTGTAGTATATTATCAACATTCTTTTAATATAATATATAGCCGTTGATGAATTTTAATTAACGCGATTTTTATATATTACAATCCAACATAATAATGATTTTTTACATAACCAGAGCAAATAAATTTATTTAAGGACGAAGTAATTGTTTCTTCCTGTATATTAAAAAGTCACATTAGTTACAATGGATAAAAAACCTTATAATAAGTCGTTGTAAATAGGTTTTTTTAGCTTTAATCCGCTTCCTGATTTATTTTATTTTTTTTCATAAATATCCTACATCTGTCTTACAGAATATTTGACAAATAATTTCTTGACGACTCAAGATATATTAAATATATAAAATGTACATAAATGTTAGTATTACAAACAATCCATACAAAAAAACATGGCCAGTATATAGTACTGAATACATTCTAAAGTAAGGTATTATATGAGTTATTTTGGAGACATTAAAAAAAAAAAATTTCTTAGGATAATAGGTAATGTCATACAAATATGTAATATATATTAAACAATATTTCTGAATAGTGGTATTTTAAACACATTTTGAATTTAATGTTAATATCATCTATTGGTAAATAGCTATAGTTTTTTATTAAAGATATATTGTTTATTGTATCAAAATGAATGTTAATATTTTTCATGCACTGTTAACAATCCCAACATAGCAAAATTCGTACAACTTCAATTGCAAATATGTGATATAAGGTTATATAATATTTAAAGGAAATAAGGATCATGTTTTAGATGATGACTACTCCAAATTTTAGAAAATATATTTATTATAATTTCATATAAATAATAACACAATATTCTGAGTTTTAAATGACACTTCAGGAAATATATAATCGATATAGTATGGTAGATTTAAGTAATTGAATTCTAAACACTAACTGCTCTATTGTAATATTAATGATCTTATTACCTGTAAAATACGAAAAAATTTTTATGAAACTGACATTGACGTTATATTTTATTATTCTATTCGAAATTGATAAACCCCTTCGTAAATAAATAAATAAATATTTCTAATCACTTAATGTAAAGATATATTTGTCACATAATTTCTGTTTTTTTTAGGATATTTCTCTTAGATAGTCTCTGACTTGCTAAGTAATATGTCTATATATGGCGAATTATACAAAAAGAATAAAAGTATACATAAAAGAAGAAATTATATATAACCATATCGTACTTTATAAAGTAAATTACAAGTCTTATTTTTCAATGTTTTTGGAATTGTTTAATCATTTGCTATGTGTTAATTTCTTAAATGGAATATATTTAGTTATTTTAGATGCATAAATTACAATTACTCCTATACACAATAATAAATTGTATTTTGTTTTATTAGTTGGTCTGAGTATTAAATTAATTTCTTAGTTTAAACTGACGAAATCTAATGTTATTCTTATACCAAGGGAAAGCCGTAATTATTGATTTCATCTCTATATTGTTAAATTCAAAGTATACAATTTATATTAGAGAACAGTTAAATATACGAAGTTATAGTAACATGTGTCATGTATGGTTCTTGGGTGATAGTAAATTAGTAAAACACTTGTTTAATGTTAAAATCTATTAAAAATACATTTATACAAATAAGGTGTCTGTCACTCACATATAAAACTTTTCTTCTTTTAAATTATTTAATATTTTCTATTAAATGAATGAATTGTTTAATACTTGTAAAAAATCTTGTTTCTAGAAGTTATGAAAGCTCATTTCATTTAACTGTAATATTCTAACTCGCACAGTGATTCTCAGTGTCCAAGTCTAATGTAAAGAATTACTCCGTTGTAAAAGTACATAACATACATACAAACGTAGAAAATTACCTTCACATTGTAATTGAAATTGAATATTTTAGTTGCCTATATTATATTTTTATAAGTTAACCTAAATATTCAACAGGATTAAATATAATCGTTAAAACATCATCTTCAGAATGAAAAAAAAGCACACTGAGTATTTTTGGCAACGTTATTGGTAATAATATGTTTTGACATTATAATTTGTAAACGTATACAATAATAATATATAGGAGTAGTTTAGCGGTAATTTAATAGTAATCAGTCCGAATGGTATGTCACAGTGCGTTCATTATCAGTAAAGTTATCAGATGACGTCATCCTTGGAATCCTGGCCGTACCATCATACGTTTTAATCGCGTCACGTATGTACTGATGTGGTCTGTGTGATGACGTTATATTATAAATACGTATGTCGGATGCTACCATACGTTATGTTTGTGATAACGTGACTATAGTGAAGATATAAATTGTGTTAAAGTGAATAATATGTATATCATAAATGATGTCACCTTTATTCCATTATAAACGTATTTCCAATCACATACGTAAGTGGTGACGTTAATTAATGTATGCCAATTCATTAAGTCAATCTTCACCTCTGTGGTACCGTTACGACATATTTGTTATGATAACATTATAGTGACGATACAAATATTGTTGTAGTGAAGTTACTGTTATATAATGTATAGTGACGATATTAAATTACGTTATTGAATAATGTTAATGAACATATTAAATAGGGATTAGTGTTTACCGTCATTTTTAATTATAACGTTACTATATGATGTCATTTCTACTCCATTTTGAGACCATTGTTATAATGACGTCACGTTTATCTAGTGAATATGTATAAGCGTTTGAGATTATGTATAAAACATCGGGATAATTTCGCTTTTTGTAGAAGGTAAACACAACAATAATACATTCATATTATATAATAATATATTTGTTATATTGTTTCGTGTTTTCAATTGTGAACTTGGTAGCAAAGTGTTAACACAAATAAGAGTAGAAATGGAAATAATGTTTGTTGTAACCGTTATTTTTCTTTCAATATATATATATATATATATATATATATATATATATATATATATATATATATATATATATATATATATATATAAATATTGATCAGTGTAAAAAACATTTGAAGTCTACACGATTTAAAATGTGTTGTCATTCCATGATTAAAAAGAAAAATTGAGTTGCTGTAGTGATTTTTCAAATTATATTTAAAACAAAAGCTTCATAGAAAATTATGTCTAGTACAAATTATCGATTGGCAATGTTGAAAATATAATGAAAGCGACACTTAGAAGTATCCTACTATAAAGTATTGCCATTTTTCGCATTTTAATCGTTAATAAAATCATTAATAATATTAATTTTATTCAAAACACAAGTTATAAATTTTTTTTTTCAAGAAAGTTCATAAAATTTATCTGTTATCTAATAAGATAATATATTAGATTTTACGATTTAGGAGTATGTATAGGAGGGAAAAGAGATTTCTAGTCAATAAACGCTTGAGCGAAGCGTATTGGTTCGTGTTTTCAGATAGAGAGTTAGGAACTGTCCAAAACTTTATCCAAACGTCAATCATATGTTTAAAACAGGTTTTTATTATACTGGAATAGGTGATTGTGTTACGTGCATAAATTGTAAAATTATAATTCATTGTTGGGTAGATGATGATGATGACCCAAAAACAGAATATACATAGGCCTAATGGTCACCTAATTTTAAAATTGCAAATTTGTAATAAATATATTTTAATAAATTTGTTTTAACAAAAGTACATAATATTTTGTGTTTAATATCATTTGTGAAAGTTTAAAAAATATTTCATCATATTTTTAGTAACCTACATCTCGAATATAACTTTGTTGAAATTTCCAATATAGGCTTGCTAATGATTCAACGTTGTCTCAAGAATCAAAGTCAATTAATATACATTGCTACAGATATTTTGTTATAGTGATTAATGCTTATCCCTAGACACCAACATCCAATTAGTGAGTTTTATCCATCAATACATTGCTTGGTATTTAATTATCTTGACTCTCATTAATTGCCGTGTGCGAAACATAAGTGGTTTTTAAGCTATTTCCTTATACGTTCAAGATTTCCTCCTCTATTTAACCTCGTGTGCTAAAGTTTTTATGATCAAATGTTAAGACATTGCAAATATGTAACATGATTGAATTTTTCTTTTTGTAACTACTCTGCAATCTACCTCAGCTCAGTGTTTTTGATTTACATCAGTTAGAAATCTATCATCATAGTATCAGTTTTTGAATACCTTAATTGTCTATACTTTCACGTAACTATTTCTAAAATATAATTCAGTTTGATGAAACTATAAGAAACAAATTTATTAATTTTGTTATTTATTTGAAAAATAATTAATTTTTTCTAGTGTCAACATGATGACAGTATATGAGAAAGTTATTGTATCACTTGTTCATCCAAACCTTCTTTTATGTCGGAATACAATTACACATTTATATACAGGATGGCTGAAAAGAAAACTGCACCCCCCCTCAACGTCTTTGTTATTTGATATATTTGAAAGCGGTTTGCGCCATTCTATTTTGGAGGTAGGGGACACTTTTCATGACAAAATAATTTTCAAATTTGGATAACGGGGCCCAAAGGGGGAGGGGTTACCCTGCAAAATATTCCAAATAGGATAGACATGTGTTACGTCATTTTGTTCGTAATGAAAAGACGATAAAGAATCTGTAATTGAAATATCAATCCGATTATCCTAAACAAAATGGCGTCACAAAAAAGTAAAATGGCTGAAAAGAAATCTGCAACCCCCCTCAACGTTTTTGTTATTTGAGATATTTGAAAGCGGTTTGCGCCATTCTATTTTGCAGCCATTTTATCTTTTTGGGCTCTTTTTGAGTAGTTTATTATTTATTTGTTTCAGAAATGATTTATTCCGTACAAGTAGAACACGCTTTTCGTGGAAAGTTAATAACATTTGATTTAAATAATGTTTTAGATGTAGCAGATACTTGCACATTATTAGAAAATAGCAATGAGGAAATGAAAAACCTTATTATTATCTTTTTAAAAGAGTATGGTGTTTTAAAATTTAATATGGTAGGGGAAAGATCGTACATAAAACCTTTAACAAGAGAAAGGCAGTTAAGGTATTTAAAAACAAAAAATGTGTCAAGGTATTTAATATCAAATTTGGATATAATTTTAGGAAAATTAACTAGAAAATTTTACAATAAAGAAAATGAATACAAGCGAATAGGGTGTGTGTGAACTTTACAGTAGAGCGAATCAATGGTATTATATTACGTTTTAGTAGATATACTCCATTGAGCGCGAGTACTTTCTGCCTTCTTTTATCAATATGATATCGATAAGATCTACGTTTTTTAACAGACAATACTGGTTCAAGTCATTATTGTTATATCAATGATTTCGTCCCTAACAATTATAGGGACATACACATTTCCTACTTGCTGGTGTCATGCCATTTTAAGAAAAAAAATTAATTGTCTTATTGAATTTATCAAGTGGTAAATTATTAGTCAATAAATGTAAACTTGAACTCATATATTTAAATGTATCAATAAATCTTATTGTAATTCCATTAACAGTTTTTCTGAAAATATTGTATATTTTTCAAAAGTATTTGGAATTACATTCATATATTGTGAATCACATCTTAGTTGCCGAACAATGAAATGACCTTCATAGTTTGAAGTACCGTATATAAATATTGGGAGACATTTTGAATATAGTCTTTGCAAATTACAAGAAATACATAAAATTTATCTAAATTTACCAGCATGATGGCAATGATCACATACATTAGTATTAAGCATTGTAAATTTACAATCATATGATTGACAATCGGTAGTCATTCTAAATATAAACATTTCATCTCCAATCAATTTTATAATCAATTTGTTAGACTGTTTATAAATGTTTCCAATTGTATTTGCCATTGATTTTAGATGAGACATTAATTATTTTGATGTATCTTTTCCAAAATATAAAAATTGGTTTGTTAGTTAGTTTACACAAAATTTCTCGAGGTAAATAAACATCAATAGCCAAATATATACCGAAAGACCATTGATATAATTGATTTTTTATTTCTATTTATTTTTTCATTTATATTTCGTAGTAAGCATCGATAATTTGCATACGTTACTTCAGGTACTAGGAATTTATGATGAATATTTTTATATTTAAAAATATCTTATCCTTCTGAAGCCATTTTTACATTTTAAAGGTTTATTTTTCTTACAATGTTAGACATGTTTTTAAACAAATATCTTCTATTTTTGTAAAGTGAAATGGCATAAACATCTTTTACAAAATACTATCTTTTGACCATTTTTACTTAACTGACTATTTACTAATCTACCATAATCACTAATATAACAATGATGACTTGAAACTGTATTGTCTTTTATGAAAAATAGATCATATTGATACCGTTTAACTTTATTGAATATTCTTAAAAGAAATGCATTTGGATCACTATTAACTCTGTAAACATTTCTGAAACTATTGTTCATCTAATGAAAAATATATTCATAAAAGGAACATTGCTGAATTATTTCATAACAATAAAACATTTAATTAATGTGACTCTTCTAGTGCAATCTAATGTAACACTCATCGATATTATTCTATGTAGAAAGATGGAAGTACAGAAACATAATCTTATTTTGCTTGTATCTATTTTCAAATTCTTATGTCAATAAACAAAACCATATTTCTGCTTATGTTGACCATGCGTGATAACTATTTTCATTGAAAGTAATGCATCTTATTAAAATGCAGATTTTAATACGGCACGAAACTGCGGTTTTATATACGATGCATCCAAAAATGGTGTTTATTTTATAAAGACTTGGCTCTTTTAGTCTTTGGTGTTTAAGAAAATAAGGATATTCCTATTTATAAAGGTGGGTTGACATATAATTTTGTTTCGCTAACAATTATGGTGCTTTGTATAGATGAAACATCTGTACATGGAAATGAAAATAAACGACGAAGCCTCATTACCTGTAATAGGTATGATTAAAATAGCCGAATGCGTTATATGACCACTGTTAATAGTATTCAAACCAACAGAATATTTACAGGCATGAAAACTATTTCATTATATACGTATTTAAATGTGATATTGTGTTCAAAATATTGTCAACACAGGACAGAATCTAATTAATTCATATGTAAGTAATATTAACAGGAATGTGACAAATCTACATTCCTTCTGGCCAGTGTCATCCAACAAATCACAACATACGATTGATAGTTTTTTGTATATTTAATCAATCGGAGGTTAAAAATATTTCAATATAATTTAATGCACAATACTATTCTTATAAATTTAGTGTTAAAACTTTAGAGCTGTAGTTTTAATATAATTCCTAATTTTTCACAAATCAATAAAATTTGGAATACATGTGCTTTATATTTCGTTTGTTTTACATTTTAAACGAGGTTTTTAGATATTACAAAAAATATCTAACCCACTAACTTTTAAATTTATAATTTTTTTTGTCGAAACTAGTGTCCATCTAATTTAGATAAAAACTCTCAAATTGAACAATGCTATATAGTTCAAACAAAAATTCAATAATTAATTATATATCTATATATTTGGAATCAATATATATTACGTAGTTGATATTTTATGATTAGTAGATTTGAGGGTTTTGCAGCTAATAATGATTTATTCTGCCACACAAACTAACCCTAACTTTGAATGACTCGTACACAAGTAACAACATATGCACACGTCGCGTTATTAGAAAAACGTAATTTAGTAATTAATTGTGTTTCAACTTGCAACAATGTGTAATGTACGTATCTCTTGCCTTTATAATTTATTATGTGAAGTCGATTTTTATAAAGCGATTTTCTGATGATGATGAAATTGAGTTCCGAAACGCATAATGACTAATTACATAGGAATACGTTCACAAAGCGGAATTACACGCGATTATATTACTTAAAATAAATGAATATATTTCAGTTTAAATTTAAATAAAATAGTTTAGAATATGTTTCGAACAATAAGAAGTCGACAGATGTAGAATAAACGTATAACTTAGAAATGTATGTAGTTTGTTTCAAAATTTTCTAAATTATTGCTTTATATATTGGTAATTCGGAAAAAAAATAAGATTGTAGGTCAATTTATTTATTTTAGTTTTTCTAAAAACCTGAACAAACATATAATAGCCTTTAATGGTTAGTGTGTACTATTTATTACAATTTTGGAATACGAACTCGGTTAGTTTACTCACTCTTTCTCTACTAACAACTAATATTACATAAAACTATACCAGAAGTTAAATATTCCAGTTATATAAAAATTAAAATAAATAGGCATCCCTGGTATTTAAAATGTTCATATTTGGTTGATGGTGTTCTACAATTTCAATAGATAATTCGTAAGATAACAATAATAATAAACTTTCACACTTCTAATAGATTGTATTTAAGGATAATTAATAATTTTTAGGTTAGGCATGTAATGAGCTAATAGGTAATGGGAACCAGAGGCTAAAATATTGGGCGTGAATATTTGTCATTTTATATACCCTAGTCTAATTTCATTTAATTGCTTAGTTTTGTAGTGTTTTAAATGCAGTAAATATTTAGGAAAAAATAAAACAAAATAAATAATTTTATTTTTTTTGAAAAGTGTGTGTTTTAAACATCTTTTCAAAAACAAATCAATTTCTCTGTGTATTTTTTTTTCTCTCATGATTTGCAATAAAGTGTTAAATCATATATATCCATGTCGTTAATAAAACATATTTCCCTATCATTGAAATACGGAGACAAATTTGTATAATATAAAATAAAGATTAATTAATAAATAGGCATAATGAGAAAAGTAGATATACTTAATTATATTATCTTCAATAAATAAGGACTCTATTCAAAAGTACGACAACACAATAAATTATCGGATTAAGGTAGACATTGAATCAATTTTGTATATTTTGAATCATATTAAATATTACAATTACGGATAAATATTAAGATTACATATATTCAGAAACGTCCCATTGAATTCTTAAATGAATATCAAATTTTAGTGAAACTATATATGGAACATTTTTATTACAATTATAAATTCTATAATAAAAGGGAAAGAAACAATAAAAACCTTATCTTGTAGAAATAATTTGGAAATAATTAGATATACCAGGAGTCTACTAAGTGAGTGAACTAGTTTACATAAGTAGAGTAAAAATAACAGTGAACTGTTTATAAACTTCTGGTTGGTATAGCGAGTAAACAATACAAAGTGTCTAAATTGTACATACCGTTTAGCTTAAAAGTTATTTTGATTGATTTTTATACCTACCGTAATATATAATTCAACATAGAACTTAGAAAAAATAAACTCATTCTAAAACCCAATTTGTATTAACCAAAATGTTATTTAAAGCGTAAATTGTAATAATAAGGTAATATAATTGACGGTATAATATGAAGTTATAGATTTAGATAATGCTAACGTTTAGAACGAAAGAATATAAGTAAGATAACATTTTATATAGCTGTCTTAAATTAAAAAACAGACAAAAAAGATGAAACTATTAATGCATATATATATATATATATATATATATATATATATATATATATATTTTCATCCCGCTAACAATTTGCCCTCCTTTCAAAAAACGTACATTTGACACTTTCTTTAATTGAAGAGTATATTTGTGTTTGTGTGGAGTATATATCTAAATGTTAGTATTACACCCTATGTTTTTATATTTATTTCTTAAAATTTCCAAAATTAAAATCCGTTTTTTTTACGTGCACTGACATATCATTTTTAACTCCTTTCAAGCTGAGGATATTCTACATCCTGTTTATAACAGTTACATTTAGCATCCGAAGCGAATATTATCATCAGCGATAAGGATGTTTAGGCTCCTACGTCGTTGCCAAGTCGTAAGCATCGGTTTCCGCCTTCTACCTAGATAAGTGTCTGCTTATGTTTCATTTTTGTCATACACGTGCGAGCTGATTTCAGTCTCTTGCTTGATCCTTCAAATCTGTGACTGTCTATATTATTCAACACATGTTTATTCTATATTTTCTAATACAGTTTGTTGTGAAGATGTTTTGAGTTCTATTTCGCCTACATGCAATTATTAAGGTAAGACAGAATTTATTACTACTTATTATTTAATTGAATATATTTTATAGGAAATAATAATAATATTTTGTTAACACATTTTTTAATTTTATTTATTAAAATGATCCGTTTAATAATGTTGTTTTTTTTCTTCTTAATTAAAAAAAAAACCGGTATGATCTTTTATTTTTGTAAATATATTATTGCAATTAAGATTAATAACAATAACAGTAAGCTAAAATAAATACAGTCTTTGTGCAGTTACTATTTTTTTATATAGGTATTTTGCTGGACGTTTTTATATTCGAACATTATTTTATTAGTTGAGAATAAAATTATTTTATATACTAAATGAGATAACGAAAAAGTGGAAAACTATCATTGCAATACAAAGTAAAGTTTGAATTATGATTAAAATAATAAATGCAAAAGTAATTTAAAAAAAAAAATTTTGTATTTAGTTTGTATAAAATATTTAAAAATCAGAATGAATTAAATGTTTCTGTATCTAAACCTTTTTATCATGTATGTTTAGCTCTATTTTTCAAGCGTTTACCTAGAAATATTATAGAATTTACAAGTGGATATACATTTTGTAAATTATTCAGAAACCATTTTTAAAAAACTAACTATTGTTGGTATACTTCTTCAATACATTACACTAATTAAAATAATTATCACTAGTGAATGGGTCAATTGGGTGTGTGTATGCAATTGTGTGCGTATGAATTTGTTTTCGATAGCTACGAGAGAGAGAGAGAGAGAGAGAGAGAGAGAGAGAGAGAGAGAGAGAGAGAGAGAGAGAGAGAGAGAGAGAGAGAGAGAGAGAGAGAGAGAGAGAGAGAGAGAGAGAGAGCTATCACAGCTACCTTTCCGAGCATACTCACTCGTCCTGTAAAGTACTTCTGGGGATGTTGTCCCTTGTGGACAACAATATCCCCACAAGGGCAAGCGGCCTAAATCAAGTTTATATGTAATATACATATACTTTTAAGCATATTAGATCGAAAATAAAAATATTTTTAAATATCCCCTAAAATAGCTTTTGGGACGACAGCTTTAGTTTTGAAGAGAGGCCACCAGGTCTGCGCTGAACGCAATACTCTCTCCTATAGAAGAGATTCGGGCTTTTGCCCTAAAGGTGACTTATGGGGTTCTTGAGTATGATTGGTCCATTCAAATTCGAGAGAAAAGAGCAAGTTGGTTAATGCCTTTGTGAGGATACCAAAATATTTGTATGTAGACTGCAACGAACGTCACTATGCCTTTGGGGACATTGTTGCCAGATGGAACAGATCCAGTGTTGCCGTCTATTGCACCTTTCATAAACTTAGAGTTCAGTCCGTTTGTCCATTTCAATTTCTTAGAGGTGGTTGTATACTTGTTGCTTCTTTGCGTTATTTGAATGTGTGCAATATATATTATAAATTACATAAGTTATTCGCCATTCTAATTAATTACTCCATTTAAAGAGTTCTACCTTTTATATGAAATGGAAAAACTATTTATCTGTTTACGTCGAAAAGTGTTTGTATATCAGATATAAATTTGTCAGATTTTTAAATAATATATATCACTAGTTTTAAAGAACAAAATTATCTTTATTAAATATTTTGTTACATATTTTATGTGGGAATTAATCAATTACGAATGGTTACGTAGTAATTTATCTAGTAGACCAATTTATATTGGAAACTTTGGTTACAAACTGAAATGAAATAAAAGATGTATATAAAATCCATAATATGGAATAGTTTTGGGTTTTTGGAATAGTAATATATTACTGTTCATATTCTTCCCAGAAACAATGTACAGTTTTATTAAAAATAATAATTGTTTTAGAGTAAATTCAACAATCAATACATTTTACTTAGTACAACTTATTATAAAATTGCATTAGTTTTAATTCAACCCATCCTACTTTTACTCCTTATTTCTAAACATCCAATGAAAATGAAAATGTATTTCATTTATATTTTTAAATGATATATGAAATGTTTTTTATTCCCAGTTATTCTTGACAAGTGGTAATAGAATGTACACATTCTCTGATTCAAAAAATGTGATGTATTTTAACTTTATACAATTAAATATTATACAGTTCAATTGGCAATGACAATAGAGGGTTGAGATGTTATTTCAAGGTTTAGAATGAAAAATTTTATAAATATGTTACACAATTATAACATATAAGTTATCATGTTTATATATGTTTATTTATACAAATAAATATAGTCTATAGTTCAATAGTAGGCCTATAGTGGATTCTTTTTATTGTTTGTTTTTAGTTATTATGGGGTTGTTATGCAACAAGGCATGGTTAATCATGTATAACTTGTGTTAACAACTGTTGATGGAATTTAATTGTGAATTCAAAAATGTTTTGATATTTCAAATCCGTTCAGTGGTTTTCGAGATACAAATGATTTAATAAAGTCGTGTCATCGCATTTCAATAAAATGCAAACGCTAATGTACGCGGGTTTTTAAATTGTGTATATTTTGGGAACTGTTGAACGGATGTTAACTATCTAAAGAAATTTGAATTCACAATTAAATTGTCTATAAATTGGTGTATCAGAATATTACTACAGCGATTAATAAACCAACAAAAATAGCAGTATTGTCCATACTTTTCTATCAGAAATACAGCATACAATTAACAGCTGATCAAGTACTAATAAGCGCGTAACGTACTCAACAAAAATTGATATATATTTTTAACCGTTTGATCGATTTTTGTTTTGAAAAAATATTTGAATTCACAATAAAATTATCTATAAAATAATTATGAGTAGGCTACTTGTTGTTAGGTTAATTTGTATTAAAAACCACGATAAATTGTATATAATTCGTTTTAAGTATACATTGGCGTAAATTAATTCAAATAGCTAAACTATAATTGTCCATACATAAAAACATAAAACTGACAATTTATAGTAAATTTTATGAGGAATCCGAATCCGTTTTAAAAAATAACTTCCGATAATTAGTTTTCGATATATAAGCGTTTTTGTACTATCGCCTGCCCAATTTTCATACTCTCTGTACGAAAATCAAAACCGAGTACGCGGGTTTACTAAATTGTGTTTATTTCTAGAACCGTGGAACGGATGTTAATTACCTAAAGAAAATTGAATTCACAATTAAATTTTCTATAAATTGGTATATCAGAATATTATCAAAGAGATTAATAAACGTGAGTAATAAACCAATAAACATAGCAGTATTTAGAAATCGTTTATAATTTTGAGCGATTACTATTAACGTTCATAAATCAAAAAACATTGTATATATCATTTTCAAATTTTTGTAGGTTTTTTATATAGTCATATAGAATATTTCCTGAAAATGTTAACAAAATCTATAAATAAAAAGACTAGGCCTATACAAGTTATAATTTGACGCTATTTTCAACCAAACCGATAGATGTAAACGGTTGTAAATTGTTTAATTATAATTATACTATTAGCATAGATCTAATAGTTTATAGAAAATTTAATTGTGAATTCAAAATTTTTTTGATATTTCAAATCCGTTCGGTAGTTTTCGAGATACAAATGATTTAATAAAGGCGTGTCATTGCATTTCAATAAAATTCAAACGCTAATGTACACGGGTTTACTAAATTGTGTTTATTTTGAGAACCGTAGAATGGATGTTAATATCTAAAGAAAATTGAATTCACAATTAAATTTTCTATAAATTGGTATATCATATTACTACAGCGATTAATAAACGTATGTAATAAACCAATAATAATAGCAGTATTTAGAAATCGGTTACTATTTTGCTATAAACGTTCATAAATCAAAAAAAATGTATATATCATTTTCAAATTGTTGTATGATTTTTATATAGTCATATAGAACATTTCCTGAAAATTTTAATAAAATCTTTATTTAATATAATCTTTATAACGAAAATTCGTTATCAAACTTCTTAAGAGTTTGAAAAAAATAATAAGTAGCGGTCCTATGATATGTACAAAACGCCGACCGCAATACAGACCGGTGTCGTATACAGCTAAAAAAAACTGTTTTTTCAGCGCTCGTTGATTCGACAGAAAAACTGTTGCGAGATTCGTCTGTCTATGGAAGTAAGGAAGGACAAAATTCTGCTGGAAGGACAAATCTAAAACAAACATATCTGGTCGGAAATGAATCAAAATAGGCCAAAAATAGTCTTCAGATAGTATGTAGACGATACTATAGTACTTTTCTATGGCAACAATAGATAATTAAAAACTCTGATTAACTTCGTAAACACAATGCATCCAAAACTCCAATTCACGGTTGAAGTGGAAACAAATAACAATTTAAACTTTTTAGACCTATCAATTTCAAAAATAAACAATAGTGTTAAGTTCAACATCTATAGAAAACCTACCACAACAAACCAGACTATACACGCTTCTTCCCATCATCCATGTCATATAAAAATGGCAGCTTACAATAATTTCGTTAACAGGCTAGCCTCAGTACCTCTAGACAAGGAGAAGTATAAACAGGAAGTAAACATAATTAAACCCATAGCAGTATACAATTGGTACAAGAACTCAGATATCGACCAACTCATCAGGTAACATACAAATAAGAAACCCATTATTAAAAAGAAAAAGCAAACTTACGTCTCCACAGAATATGGATCAGCATTGAGTCATACTCCAAAACGTAGACTGGCTAAAGAGAGCGTAACCGTTGCTTTCAATACCTCAAACAAACTATACTATTTTTTAAATAACCCAAAAAAAGACATACATAATGACAAACACGATAAGACTGCCATATACAATATCACTTGTTGTAGGCCTACAGTAATGAATGTCCGAATTTTTATATAGGACAGACTGCCCGCTCTTTCAACAAAAGTTTTAAGGAACACTTCCCTAAGAGGACTTCATATACAAACTCTTCTTTTGGTGAACATCTTATCAACAAAAACGATAAATACACAGATATCTAACCTAACATGGAGATATTGCAACAAAAGTTTGGTGTCAATTCCCAAACACGGTTACGGCTTGCCAACGACAAAGCAAGTGCCAATTCACTCAAATATCAGCCACAAAAATATTCCCGAATTAGATATACCAACAAATAAAATAAAACGTCAATTATTGAATATATTTGGCCACATTTTCTAAAAATTAAATTAAATTCTTGGTATATTTTCTTTTAAAATTTTTAAAGTTATTAATAGAAACATGTAGTTATAATCACTGACCATACCTGGTAATGATAATTTCATTATTTACACATAATATATAATTATTATGAACAAAGGCTACATAATGAAACAATGGTAGGCCTATATGTCGTGAAATTAAATTCAAGTTCGGGATGTTGGGGTATTCGGTAACGTAGGCTACTCAACATTATTTATATATATTTTTAACCGTTTGATGGATTTTTGTTTTGAAAAAATATTTGAATTCACAATAAAATTTTCTATAAAATCTTTATTAGTAGGCTACTGGTTGTTAGGTTAATTTGTATTAAAAACCATGATGAATTGTATATAATTCGTTTTAAATATACATTGGCGTAAATTAATTCAAAAAGTTAAACTATAATTGTCCGTACATAAAAACATAAAATTTAAAATTTATAGTATATTTTATGAGGAATCCAAATCCGTTTTAAAAAATAACTTCCGATAATTAGTTTTCGATATATAAGCGTTTTTGTACTATCGCGTACCCAATTTGTATACTTTCTGTACGAAAATCAAAACAGAATACGTTGGTTTACTAAATTGTGTTTATTTCGAGAACCGTTAAACGGATGTTAATTATCTAAAAAAATTGAATTCACAATTCTATTCATTTTATATAATTTGGTATATCAGAATATAACTACAGCGATTAATAAACGTATGTAGCCTAATAAACCAATAAAAATAGCAGTATTTAGAAATCGTTTACATTTTTGCTATACACGTTCATAAATCAAAACATTATGTATATATCATTTTCAAATTTTTGTATGATTTTTATATAGTCATATAGAACATTTCCTGAAAATTTTAACAAAATCTATAAATAAATAGACTAGGCCTATACAAGTTATAATTTGACACTATTTTCAACCAGATAGCGGTAAATGGTTGTAAATTGTTTAATTATTATTAGTCTAGATATGATAGTTATAGAAGTCTAGCTTTGATAGTTTATAGAAAATTTAATTGTGAATTCAAAAATGTTTTGATATTTCAAATCCGTTTGGTGGTTTTCGAGATGCAAATGATTTAAAAAAGGCGTATCGTCGCATTTCAATAAAGTTCACAAAAAGTTTAGGTTACTTTATTTATTTGAAAATTTATTTATATATTTTATGAAATTTATTTCAATGTTGTTTTGAAGAAATTTGTTTTTTCGTTGTAAAGTAATTAAATTTTATTGTATCTTGATGAAATTTTCACAACATGTACGTATATATTTTGTTGTCATAATTATTAAATTTTATTTAATTTTGTTAATTAGTTAAGAGAAATTGTTTTTTTCTTTTGTTGTAAATCAATAAAATTTTATTATATCTTGATGATTTTTTCACAAAATGTCTATAAATATATTAGTAAGAAGTGTGGTAAATTTTGTTTAAATCTCTCAATTCGTTTAAAAAATATATATCAAAATAGACGATGATTTGTATATATATATTTAAACGAATAAACAGATTTAAATAAATTTTAACACATCTATTAATTAATATTTGTACACATTTGGTGAAAATTTCATCAAGATACAATCAAATTTAATTACTTTACAACGAAAAAACTAATTTCTTCGCTACTTTTAACAACATTGAAGTAGATTTTAACAAGTAACCTAAACTTTTTGTGAAATAATGACAAATTTGTACATGGTTTTATTAAATTGTTACTAAAAATCCCCATAAGAAATACATAGTAAAATATATTTGTTGGTATATTTTTTTGGTTAATATACATTTAAGTTTGATTTGTCTCTCAGTGCAAAGCCGGATCGGGCAGGCTAGTAAACTATATAATATTACTATGGCAGATAATTTTAGAAAAGTAAAAATATCACTTCCGTCAGTAAGAAAAGTGTCAGTGGACTTTGGACCCATGAAAAGGACCACCTGTAAGTTGTCTAAACCATAAAGTTCTACTTGTTTACAATTATTTTACTTACAAACAACCCGCCGTGTAATAAATAACTTTCTCTGTAGACATATTTTTGAGTTCTAAGTCCAAGCTATTGTAATTTATTCAGGTAACACACACCCACTTGAACCTGTTTAAACCCCAGGCCTCGCTTCCGCCTTCAGCAAATTTAATATTGTGTCTCATTTATGCATCCCCACTATAGGAAATTAACATTCTTTTCATGATCGTAATTTGGAAATTTCCATCGAATATTTGAAAAGTACAGTAAATGAAAAAATTAGAAGAATGATACCAAACACGACATAATTTGGTAAAAAAATCATACAATATAGGCGCAGCCTGTTTGTGTGCAGTAACAATCGAGTTGGTTTTTGGTAACGATATTAAATTAAATTTTGTCAAAAATGTATACATAACAATAGTCGTAGTACGCCTAATGTTTAAGTTTTTTCTTATTTCTTAAGTGTATTGACAAATCAAACCTAGCATCCCTTGTGCATTTACGACCTACCAGTAGCCGACAAAGCCCTTAGTCCCAACCTTTTGTTTGTTAATGGGGGGTAATAAACATGACAGAAATTGTGTGGTAAAGTTAACAGCACTTTGATTTTTTATACAAATTAATTGTCCTTAGAGCTGTTAACGAATTATAAAGCCAGTTGTAGTTATTTTTTACGTTCCTAATAAGTAGGCCTATACTTAAAAGAGTTGATTTTATTATCAGTTTGTACGAATGTATTATTATTATTATTGTTAACTTCTTTACTGTATTCCAATTAGACTAATAAAGTCAGAAGAGATAGTTACACGCAGTAAAAAAAAACTTTAGTAACTAGGTTTGAACCTACGCAACTAAGTTGTAGGTCCATCTGTAACCTACCAGAATAGACGAATAGGGTTAATCGTAAGTTTCTTAATGCTGAACATTTATTTGATTTATTTTAACCTTTTGGTTAGTCATATCTTCAAAGAATTAAAAATGGCAGCAAAAATAAAAGTAAAGAACGACTTAACGTTTTTATGACCCATTTAAAAAAAAATGTTTACTATGTTTTTAATGGGAAACCATAAAAATATTACGCTACCGTTTTCGCATCTCGAGATCTGATTCAAATTACAGTATTTGTATACTTATAATTATTTTTATGTCTATGTTATATTTTTCTGTGTAAAACTTGAGCAGTACTAATAATAAAAGTTACAAGGTATTAATTCATAGACAAAATGTATTTTACCTCAGTTACATTTTGAGAAGAATATGTTTATTTAATTTTCATGTGTCCCGTTGAAAATATAACTTTTTTTGGTTGTAGTTTGAATAATATAATGTTCCTGGATGAGAGTGGGAAGTAACAAATCTAATTTAAATGTTCATCCCGATAATTATTAAATGAAATAAATAAAATTGTATGTTCGAGTATCGCGGTTTAATTGAATATATTTTATAGGAAATAATAATAATATTTTGTTAACACATTTTTTAATTTTATTTATTAAAATGATCCGTTTAATAATGTTGTTTTTTTTCTTCTTAATTAAAAAAAAACGGTATGATCTTTTATTTTTGTAAATATATTATTGCAATTAAGATTAATAACAATAACAGTAAGCTAAAATAAATACAGTCTTTGTGCAGTTACTATTTTTTTATATAGGTATTTTGCTGGACGTTTTTATATTAGAACATTATTTTATTAGTTGAGAATAAAATTATTTTATAGGCTAAATGAGATAACGAAAAAGTGGAAAACTATCATTGCAATACAAAGTAAAGTTTGAATTATGATTAAAATAATAAATGCAAAAGTAATTTTAAAAAAAAAATTTGTATTTAGTTTGTATAAAATATTTAAAAATCAGAATGAATTAAATGTTTCTGTATCTAAACCTTTTTATCATGTATGTTTAGCTCTATTTTTCAAGCGTTTACCTGGAAATATTATAGAATTTACAAGTGGATATACATTTTGTAAATTATTCAGAAACCATTTTTAAAAAACTAACTATTGTTGGTGTACTTCTTCAATACATTACACTAATTAAAATAATTATCACTAGTAAATGGGTCAATTGGGTGTGTGTATGCAATTGTGTGCGTATGAATTTGTTTTCGATAGCTACGAGAGAGAGAGAGAGAGAGAGAGAGAGAGAGAGAGAGAGAGAGAGAGAGAGAGAGAGAGAGAGAGAGAGAGAGAGAGAGAGAGAGAGAGAGAGAGAGAGAGAGAGAGAGAGAGAGAGAGAGAGAGAGAGAGAGAGAGAGAGAGAGAGAGAGAGAGAGAGAGAGAGAGAGAGAGAGAGAAGAGAGAGAGAGAGTAGTTGTATGAAAAGTTATATTGAAAAGAAGCACTTTAAAGTCATTAGAAAAATATCTATGTTTACATTTTATATTTAAATATTATGAAACATCTTTTGATAACTAAATTATGTTTAAAATAAAGTAAGTTGGTCAGTATGTTACATTCCTTAAGAAAGTGTTTATTTTTATAGTTCTTTAACTTTTTGTTCATTATGTAATTTCACCCAAAAACATAATATAATATTGGGTTTGTTACATTTCATTATGTAACATAATATATTAACATTAGAGGTTATTGTATTGTGTTATTAAGATAATGTTTATTATTTATAGTATTTGTAAACAAATGACCGATAAATTAACAATATATATATATATATATACAAATATACACCTATGTTAATTTTTTCTACACAGCACATTAATATTAGCTCATTAATTATTAAAACTGACCATTTTAGTAATAGAAGAAGAAAACTCCTTTCTCAATCAACAGAACTTCTGTTTTTTAAATTAATTTGTTTTGTGTGTGTGTGTACATACTTGGCTAAAATTGTGGGTGTGAAATTACACAGCACGTATTGTTGATAGATTTATTAAACGGTGACCTTTTTTGGAGAACTTGTGCGAATGAGACGAAGAATGTGCGAGGTAGAGAGAGATAGGTAGACTTTCCCCTTCCAACACGCATCATTTATCCTCTGATAACAACGTGACAGTTTTATTTGTCCTATGTTGTCTATACCTTCCCACAACTACTAGAAGTACAGTACGTCTGGTTGAATGCAAGGCATAATGCGGAAACTTTTGACCAAGTGAGAACGTTTCAATTACACCAAAAAATGTTAATGAATAATGTTTCAATCCATCAAAATATTTTTTTTTACAAAATTTAAATTGCACAGGATTATAGAATCATGTTTTTTTCAATTCAATACATATATTTAAAATCTAAATTAATTTACCAAACTTTATGGAAAAAAAAATAATAATAAAAATTCCGATCCGACTGTGACAACAAAACAGATTTTTCGTATTTTTTGAGTCTGAAAAAAGGTTTTTGCGGGAAAGACAACGTTTTATGAACTAATTTTTTTACTTGAAAAAGTTTTTTCTACGAATTATAGTTTTGTCAGAATTCTTTGTTTGACAAACGTTGCATGAAAGTTTACGCTCCCGTTATTGTTACACAGTACTCGTATAGGAAGTGTTTTTTTATATATTTGTATTACATATTTTCTTTTGCTTTATATATTATGACAAAGTATTCTTAAGTATAATATATATTTGAATTTTGGAAACACAATTACAATTTCAAAAGAGTTATAATAATTTATAAATGCTCTGAAAAATAAAATTTGTATAAGTAAAACTGCTGTATATTTAAATATTTTTTTCCAAATATGTTTAATAATATAGTAACCGCAAATGAAGTTATTAATCTCTTTTAAAGTTAAGAATTAGAAGAATAAAATTACTTAAAATAAATTTAGATTATATAGACTTCCGATAGTAAGATTAATAGTGTAGGCCTATAAATGGAAATTTTCTATAGTTATATTATCTTTCAGATGTACGTTAATGTACACACAAAAAAGTATTTAATGTAATTGCCATTGATGAATAAAATATATCCATTTTAGAAATTATATAATGAAGAATTAAACTTTTATTATTTCATTTAATTTTAGTCTATTTGTATCGTCCTTTTGGCTGAATTGATATCAGTTGACAACCGTTTCCCTAACTCAGACAATTCGTATTTGATTATTTAGTCAGAAAAGAATGCAATAAAATACACGATTATGCCTAAATTTTATAAAAATGAGTGCATTCTTCCCATCCTAATTCCAATAACTTTTATTTTTGCCGGTTTTAGATAGATTCCATTTTGAAACTGTTTGCATATGCTGAAAAAATAATTAATTATAGGCTTAAATCTTTGAGATCAAAAGATTTAGATATGGATAATTAATTCAATTCAATTAAAACTATTATTTTGTAACATATTATGTTTGTGAAATTAAATATGTATTAATCAATACGGCATACATTGTACAGTACTATTTTTAAAATATTCCATTTACTAATGGTAACAGACTTGACATGACCAAATTACCTCATGGAAAAGTACAGATTAAATATGAAACCTTTCTATGTAAAACGTAGCCAGTACTGTAACTTTTAATTTAAAAAAAATCGCCTCTCGAATGAATTTGAGTAGGCTAATTCTTTGTAAGCTACAACCTATTCAAAAATGTGTCTAAAATAATCTTTAAATATTAATATTTATTGTTTATTTCTACTAAAGAAGGAAACATACTTCTAAAATTAAAATGTTAGTCTTCGTACTTGTATTTTGGATATAAATGAAATACCTAAGTTTTAAACTGATGTCATACCGGTTTAAATATGATATAATCACAACTTGCAAAAATGTATTATGTAAAAGTTTATGTACGTTTTGTACATATATATATATATATATAACTTTGTATTTGTAGGATTTACTTATTATTTAATGTACAAATGTAATGTAAAATTAATAATTCTTTAAATAATTGAACATATTAAATTGTGAAATTGATTAAACTATCTCGTTAATTTTCTTAGATGCTGCCGAGAACAATAAGAATAATGGAAAAATTAAAGGATGGACAAAATAGGCATAACACACCGAGTAGTAGCGGCAGGCAGAGAGATGGAGATATTTTACAACTGCTTAGTATACCCAATTATGAATCAACAAAGGTACTTTCAGAGTTGGACAAAATCAAGGCCATGAAAGGTATGCAATACGTTATTTGTGTTATTTACTACCTGAAGATGAATTTGATGAAAACTATTTGACTTCCAAAAGTTTTATATTCCAAAAGTTTAAAAAAAGTATGTACATTTTGTTACAGGTTCGTCAACAGGATTACTCAACAAAATTGTATCCACTCCCCTAATATATCATAATTCTACCAATGATATTAATCTTGATGATTTGCCTATAAGAGATGAAACAGAAGAATTTCTTTTAAAAAATAAGTGTAATAACAGCACTAAAGTATCATCATTTGACAATAAAACCGTTTCTGTGACATCCCAAAAGTCTCCAAATGATTACGATTCCAAGAAAAATCCTAATTATTTGCCTTCTGCGGATGAATTATATTTTGAAATTGAATGTAATGAAAATTCTAGGGACTCGTGTATAAGTCAAAACGTATCAGTGTCACCTGATCTATCTCCAATTGCTTATAATTATAATGAAGATCCTGATTATTTGCCTTCCGGAGATGAAACTGAATCATCAAGTTTAAACAATACCTGTGGATCTGAAGAAAATTCTGGAGCGTTATCATTTCCACCTAAAAATACATGTACACAGAAAAATCTTGAATCATCTCCAATGCAAACTAATTTCGAAAACGTTCAAGGTCATTTACTCCCTGAAGATGAATGTGATGAAAACGATTTGACTTCCAAAAGTTTAAAAACGTATGAACATTCAAAAACCCCAACTATTACTAGCAGTTCTGTAAGTGTTCCGCGATCTTCCAATAATAAGGGCCCCGAGAAAAAACGGAGAACAAGAAATAAAGTTTTTTGTATCTATTGTGAGTCTAGTATCGATAACTTCGCTAGACATCTTGCTAGAAATCACCCTGCAGAAACGGAAGTTCAAAAGTTTTTGGCCATGAAAAAAAATAACGCGGAAAGAAAACAAATTATTGCAAAACTTAGAAAACAAGGAAATTATTTGTTAAATATTAATGACTGTGTTAGACCAGTAAAGAAACCTGACGTTGCACTTGTAACTGATTGCCAGCCATGTGAATATTGTCTTGGGTTTTATTCAAGGAAAAGTCTTTGGCGCCATAAAAAACGGTGCCCACAAAACACAAATAAAAATGATTTAACCCCTAATAAAAACATTTTATTTCCATTTAAAATTGACCAGGAACTCATAGTTGAAGTTTTCCCTCGAATGCGTCCGGACAAAGTGTCTGTAGCTGCTAAGAAAGATGCCCTCATCTGTGCCTTTGGATCTCGTTACTTAAAGTGCCATCGGGACAAACATTTTATTACCGTTACCAGCAGAAAGATGCGCGAACTTTCAAAACTTTTGATTGAGATAAAGACACTTGAAAGTAAAGTTACAAATCTTTTTGAAGCCTTAAGACCTCAGTATTATGATACAATATTGCAAGCGACTAAAAATATTTCACAATATTGTGAAGTAAATAATACATTTTCTTCACCTACATTTGCTCTAAACATTAAAAAATCTTTAAAAGATTGTTGCAATATAGCAATTAATTTTGCTTTAAAAGAAAAACACGTCTATCACTCGCAAACTGCAGCGGAATCGGAAGCCGATTTAAAGACCACAATTTTATTATTGGACAACAACTGGCTTTACGACATATCGAAGCAGGCGTCTAATGATATAAATATGAAAAAATGGAATAAACTTACAATTATTCCATTAGCAAGTGACTTAAAGATTTTTAAGGACTATCTTCTTCAAAAAGGAAAAGAGGCAGTGACCGAACTAGAGTCTAATCCACAAAATAGTAAAGCATATCTCGATTTACTTGAAACTGTTTATTGCAGAGTACTCCTACTAAACAGAAGGCGGCCGGGAGAATTGGAGAGGATGCATTTAAATACGTATCTTCGTTATGAGAAATCTTCAAATTATGAAGAATTTTCCGACGTTGTAACAGCTTCTGAAAAAATTTTAATGAAGAGATTTAGAAGAGTTGTGATTCGAGGCAAAAGAGGTAGAGGCGTACCAGTCCTCTTTAGTAACGATGTCCAAGATCATCTGGAACTTTTACACAAGTCTCGACCACACGTGTTTGGAACGATTGAAAATCCATATCTTTTTGGAAAACCTTTTTATCAAACACCAATTGTTGGGTATAAAACGTTACAGAAATTGGCTTTATCAAGTGGAGCAAAAAACCCAACCGCATTAACCGCAACTCGCTTAAGAAAGCACTTAGCCACCATCACTCAGATTTTTAATATGTCTGAGAGTGATATTGAACAACTAGCTACATTTATGGGTCATACTGACCATATACATAGAGGTGAATACCGACTCCCAGATGACGTTTTCCAGACGGCAAAAATTTGTAAATTACTCTTGGCGATGGAAGAAGGAAAAGCTGCTGATTGGAAAGGTAAAAAGTTAGACGAAATCAATTTAGACATGGACGAAAATTTACTAGATGGAAATTCTGATAAAGAAGAAGTAGCAGAACTCGCTAAAGAATATTATGATATTTCTCAAGATAGTGGAAAAGATGACGGTGAAAATGTTTTTTCAGAAAGTAGGCCTAAAATATCTTTTAAAAAAAAGCGAGTGTTAATACCTTGGTCTCCAGATCAAAAAAAAATTGTAAATGACTTTTTCAAGATGCACATAAAAAATAAAATACCTCCAAAGAAGAATGAATGTGAGCTATTAATATCAAAAAATAAAGAACTTCTAAAAAATAAAAATTGGTTAAAAATTAAAGTTTTTGTGCAAAATATTTATACAAAATTGCCTTGAGCAATTCAGTTAATTGTTAAAACATGATACGTCAGTTGTGTTTAAATTACAAATAGAGTAACGTGTTTTATTTCATAGTTTATAAGTAACTCATATTATTTTTATCTCTCTTTTGAGTTTTTAATGCCATTTGATAAAATAAAATTTAAAACAGAAAGTCAAGACTCGAGAAGGTAATGGTAATAAAAGTAATATTTTTGCTACTGCTAATGCTTAAAAAAAAATATAAAAAAAATTTAGTAATTAGTATAATAAATATATACATTACATTATAATTAATTAACTTTCATGTCGAACATTTGAAAAGTTTACCTGTTAATTTGAATTATTTGACATGTTTAGTACATAGTCATTGTACAATGTATTTATTATTTAGAAAAAAATATTGTTAGTATTAAATAATTAATAATCACCTATTATTTACTGTAACATTTTCGAATTTTACACATTTACCAATTTTATACATTATTTTTTTTATTTAGTTCATAGGCACAATACTTTCTTAGACTCGTTCATGTAATTAAAAATAAAAAATAAAATGTATATTTACTTATGTAAGTATGAATAATTTTGTAAGTTCATAATGTTATATTATTCCAACTTTACAATATTTGAAATTATATTTTTGTTTTATATTGAAACAAGTTAAATGAATATTTCTCATAATTGTTAATATTAATTAATTTAATCACTTATTTCTTACTGTTATATTTTTGTATAGTTATACTTTTTTTATATTTAGTTCAAAGGCTCAATACTTTGTTAGAACTTTTCATGTATTTTTTTCTTCAAAAAATGTAAATGTTATGCAACTTATGTAAGTTTGAATAATTTAGTAAGTTAATAATATTTTATTATTCCAACTTTACAATATTTAAAATTGTGTTTTTTGTTTTTAGTTGAAACAAATTAAATGAATATTTTTCATTTTATATTGCTTTTCTCTGTCATTATACCAGTTAAAATGTGTGGGTAAAAGTTCTTTGGCTTAAGTTTCTCTTTCAGCACACTTGGGTCAATGTACAACTGGCACATTGAATTTCCCAGAACGACAGGCCATTTTTGTGCATGTTGCAAGGTTTTTGTTTTACATGAACTGGAATTATATGCAGTTAAGTTATTAAACACATACTGACCAATATATAGAGAACAGAAGCTTGAAACCGTTGTAAATAAACAGTTCCATAGACATCGAGACTTACTAAGTAAACAAGATAAGGCGGTTGACTTATTGGACAGGGCAGGATTTTTTTTTTGGGAGTTGGGCCGTAAGGAAGGACGGTTGTGTTTGTCTCATGGAGAACTTTAGAAATCAGAGCTACATATCATTAAAACAGGTCATAGAGGTAAGTTCGTAGTTTTAGCCTCTACATTTTAGAAATTTTATGTGGGGCCTATACCTTTAAAACTACGTAGCGCCCTTGTCTTAAACATTTTGACACCAGAAACATGGTTTTATGAACTCGACCCCATACTCTACTGGATCTATGCCACTTAAAAAAAATACATTCTGGGATTCAGACGGTTTGGTACGGACGGTCGGGTCCGCCAAATTAAGATGAATTCTATACGTGTATGCCCGATTCGGTCCGCTTTGTTTCGTCAAGATCCTTCCATTCACATCCGAATAGAGCAATGTTTTTGGTATTTCCGATAATGTCCGGAGATTTCGATTTCTAAACCCTTAAAACACGGAATGATCGTGATGTAACGAAGCGGACCGGAGTAGCCACCTCCATTTAAAGAACATGTAGGCTTATAGCATCATTCTAATTCGGCCAGCCGGGCTGGACCGAATTGAATCGGATAACCTTAACAGGAAATCTTTGCGAATGAGCTCAGTATAATTGAATTGCAAATTTCTTAATTTTTATAAATTTAATTAATATTTTTTTCTAAATAATATAAATATACTTTGTTGTAGAACAGTATACTTTTTGCATAGTTTAAATACTTTACTTATACTTTTTGTATAGTTTTAGCCTCTACATTTTAGAAATTTTATGTGGGGCCTATACCTTTAAAACTACGTGGCGCCCTTGTCTTAAACATTTTGACACCAGAAACATGGTTTTATGAACTCGACCCCATACTCTACTGGATCTATGCCACTTAAAAAAAATACATTCTGGGATTCAGACGGTTTGGTACGGACGGTCGGGTCCGCCAAATTAAGATGAATTCTATACGTGTATGCCCGATTCGGTCCGCTTTGTTTCGTCAAGATCCTTCCATTCACATCCGAATAGAGCAATGTTTTTGGTATTTCCGATAATGTCCGGAGATTTCGATTTCTAAACCCTTAAAACACGGAATGATCGTGATGTAACGAAGCGGACCGGAGTAGCCACCTCCATTTAAAGAACATGTAGGCTTATAGCATCATTCTAATTCGGCCAGCCGGGCTGGACCGAATTGAATCGGATAACCTTAACAGGAAATCTTTGCGAATGAGCTCAGTATAATTGAATTGCAAATTTCTTAATTTTTATAAATTTAATTAATATTTTTTTCTAAATAATATAAATATACTTTGTTGTAGAACAGTATACTTTTTGCATAGTTTAAATACTTTACTTATACTTTTTGTATAGTTTTAGCCTCTACATTTTAGAAATTTTATGTGGGGCCTATACCTTTAAAACTACGTGGCGCCCTTGTCTTAAACATTTTGACACCAGAAACATGGTTTTATGAACTCGACCCCATACTCTACTGGATCTATGCCACTTAAAAAAAATACATTCTGGGATTCAGACGGTTTGGTACGGACGGTCGGGTCCGCCAAATTAAGATGAATTATATACGTGTATGCCCGATTCGGTCCGCTTTGTTTCGTCAAGATCCTTCCATTCACATCCGAATAGAGCAATGTTTTTGGTATTTCCGATAATGTCCGGAGATTTCGATTTCTAAACCCTTAAAACACGGAATGATCGTGATGTAACGAAGCGGACCGGAGTAGCCACCTCCATTTAAAGAACATGTAGGCTTATAGCATCATTCTAATTCGGCCAGCCGGGCTGGACCGAATTGAATCGGATAACCTTAACAGGAAATCTTTGCGAATGAGCTCAGTATAATTGAATTGCAAATTTCTTAATTTTTATAAATTTAATTAATATTTTTTTCTAAATAATATAAATATACTTTGTTGTAGAACAGTATACTTTTTGCATAGTTTAAATACTTTACTTATACTTTTTGTATAGTTTTAGCCTCTACATTTTAGAAATTTTATGTGGGGCCTATACCTTTAAAACTACGTGGCGCCCTTGTCTTAAACATTTTGACACCAGAAACATGGTTTTATGAACTCGACCCCATACTCTACTGGATCTATGCCACTTAAAAAAAATACATTCTGGGATTCAGACGGTTTGGTACGGACGGTCGGGTCCGCCAAATTAAGATGAATTATATACGTGTATGCCCGATTCGGTCCGCTTTGTTTCGTCAAGATCCTTCCATTCACATCCGAATAGAGCAATGTTTTTGGTATTTCCGATAATGTCCGGAGATTTCGATTTCTAAACCCTTAAAACACGGAATGATCGTGATGTAACGAAGCGGACCGGAGTAGCCACCTCCATTTAAAGAACATGTAGGCTTATAGCATCATTCTAATTCGGCCAGCCGGGCTGGACCGAATTGAATCGGATAACCTTAACAGGAAATCTTTGCGAATGAGCTCAGTATAATTGAATTGCAAATTTCTTAATTTTTATAAATTTAATTAATATTTTTTTCTAAATAATATAAATATACTTTGTTGTAGAACAGTATACTTTTTGCATAGTTTAAATACTTTACTTATACTTTTTGTATAGTTTTAGCCTCTACATTTTAGAAATTTTATGTGGGGCCTATACCTTTAAAACTACGTGGCGCCCTTGTCTTAAACATTTTGACACCAGAAACATGGTTTTATGAACTCGACCCCATACTCTACTGGATCTATGCCACTTAAAAAAAATACATTCTGGGATTCAGACGGTTTGGTACGGACGGTCGGGTCCGCCAAATTAAGATGAATTATATACGTGTATGCCCGATTCGGTCCGCTTTGTTTCGTCAAGATCCTTCCATTCACATCCGAATAGAGCAATGTTTTTGGTATTTCCGATAATGTCCGGAGATTTCGATTTCTAAACCCTTAAAACACGGAATGATCGTGATGTAACGAAGCGGACCGGAGTAGCCACCTCCATTTAAAGAATATGTAGGCCTATAGCATCATTCTAATTCGGCCAGCCGGGCTGGACCGAATTGAATCGGATAACCTTAACAGGAAATCTTTGCGAATGAGCTCAGTATAATTGAATTGCAAATTTCTTAATTTTTATAAATTTAATTAATATTTTATTCTAAATAATATAAATATACTTTGTTGTAGAACAGTATACTTTTTGCAAGATAGTTCAGTATAATTTTATTTAATTTAATGATAAATTAAAATATTTTATATAAGCATGCTTTAAATAATTTTGTTGAACAAGCATATTTTTGTGAGTGAGCTCAGCATAATTCAATAGGATATTGAAATAATTTCGTAAGCGTTTTTAATTTAATTCTGTTAAAAAAAAAAAAATTGCAAGTGAGCTCAGTATAATTTAATGGGATATTAAAACAGTTTTTGTAAGCGTACTCAATATAATTTCGTTGAAAAACAGTATAATTTGTATGCACAAGCTCAGTATAATTTATTGGTATTTTAAAATATTTTTTATAAGCCTGTTTAATTTTTTTTTTTGTAGAAAAACAGTAACTTTTATAAATTTGCTTAATATAATTTTTGTAAGAAAGCTCAATAATATTTTATGGTCCACCAAACATCTACAGTCACATCAATAATGAAAATTGAAATGATTGTGTATTTCAATCGGCGTAAACAAAACTGAAACACGCGTTTCCTTCTGAATTCTGTCTGTCGAGAGTAGTAATACGCAAAGCCAGCGAAGAATTACGATTGCGATGTTGTCAAATCATTTGACGCGAAATTGATAGATGAACGAAAAGATTTATACACATTCAAGACTATACGGGGCGACGCAGCTGCCACGTGGCGAAAAAAGCTTGAACTAACAAAATATACGAAATTTTCATGTTACCGCCGTTTCGCGTCCGAAGACAAATCTTTAATAACTTTATACTGACTCGTGGAGTGATAATATAAAGGGGGGAAATGAAGGAAAAGGTTAATTGGTCAGCAATACTCCTTATAAAAATTACTTGGCGCGAAAGTTCGAAACTGTTATTATTTTAACGAAGGATTGTCATCGGGCGTCCGTATACGGACGTCAAATTTCTGAGGACGCAAAACGTAATGCAATTTTTCAATGGAAGGACGCGAAACTATAGCGTTACGAATATATATATGTCTATATATATATATATATATATATATTGAATTCAAAATTATACTTTTTGAAGTCGTTATAGTATATTATGAAAAATAAATTAATATCAAAATACTATTTTCTTTGAATTTATTTTTCATTTTAGATATAAAAGATGCACAGCTTTGAAAAATCTTCTTAGAATTTGTTGGTAATATGAACAAATGACTAAGTTTAGAGTTTTTTGTCACTATTCATTTTCAATTCTGTCGTCATAAATTCAAGATATGTCATTTGCTTCCTGCATATAATAACGAAATATCAGGAAAGAGGTTTTTGCTAGACAAGCTTCTACTTCATCACGTTCATAGGATTTGAGCAAAACGTATGGTGACATGTTTTGTAAAATGTTTGGTATCTCTGAACTGAATACATAAAGTATTTGAAAATATGTCTAGAAAATATCTACTGCACTCAACAAGGGATAAACGCGACTTAGTTGTAATTGTATATATACCAACAGAAAAGACGGTAGTGTATTCAATGAATGATTATGTATCCAATAAAAAACATATTAAAGGAATTTTAGGGAAAAAATTTCACTTTTTACAGGAATACAATTTTAATATAATTTAAGAATTAATAGTGCCGTTTTAGGTAAAGAACATTGTGGATTTTTTTAATGGCCATATGTTTAATAGATAACCTGTTAAAAACACTCCTAATGTTTATGGATTCCTTATTATGTCTTTAATACACAATTTTTTACCCTTTTACATATAAAGTTCTTTTTAAACATGCAAATAACTCCTGTTTATACATATATGATTATGGTTAGACGAATCAAGAAATTAAGTGAGTTTAAAATATTAGATTTTATTTAAAATGTGAGATTTAGATAACGGAATAAATTTACTAAATAATCTACTAACAAGACCTAAAATATCATTAAATTTAATATTTTTTAATCTCAAAGATATACACTTCGTGTATCATAATTTACAATAAGGTAAATCAGTAACTTAATAATTAAGAAAAACACCAAAAATTTTAAAATTCTGAATTAATTGTTTTATAGTAATATTGTCACAATTTTATTGCAAAATGGAAATGTAATTTAGGATTTATGGTTGGAGTAATATTTACCTCTAGCAGGATGCAATCGTAAAATATTACTAACATATTAGTTCACGACTTGATGTAGGTAGAATCACATAAGTTATAAAATATGAAAAAGAAAAAAAAATCATAAACGTAACATTAGTTTATCTTACCTGTAACATTTTCTTTATAAACAATATAATATCTAACGCATTAAAGTGGTCATTTTTTTAATATTTAAATTGATTTTCTGGTCAGTCCTTGTTTATGTATCGATCTTAACGTAATAACATTTTATAAACTAATATTACATTGTTTTGTTTGGGCTATTATACAATTGTAGACGATTATTTATTAATTTCTAAGAAACTTAAACCTAATAAACACATATCTGAAACAAAACAATTAGGTAAATGTGTAGATGGAGAGAGGTTTTTTTATCTACATCCAAATGGTTCAACTGATATTATTTCCGTTTCACATAATGTCTTGTTTAAGTACCCTAGCTGCGCACTATGAAACAAAATCTTCGGTTTTAAATTATTTGTTTAATCATAAACTTGTCAAGGTATTTAACAAACTATAACAGTAGACGTTTTATTCAACTTGTTTTCAATTATAAGTTTAGGAGTTTGATTTCCTCTTTTATTATAAACCTTTGTACTTTATTCTCATGTACAATATGAATTCAAACAAATATTAAGATACATATTTCTAAAATTGTATAGATTCTATTAAGCAATATTTACTCGTGTTATGTGTAATTATTTTATTTCTTTGCCAATTTTTTTGAATGTCATTATTTTTATTTGCAATTAATAACCAATATTTACAAAATTATGAATCATACTATAATATCATAACACAACGGGGACACAATAACAGTCATGTTTTAAATTTATTCAACTATAAAAAGAGATGATCGTTTATTGTGAATTTTTGTCATTGATAGAGCCTAAAAAAAACTTGTGTTTTATTTAATATAATCGGTGAAATATAAAAAGCGTAAAAAATAGCGGAATTACACTTAGGTTTTGAAAAATTTATAATTTTATATAGTATTCGGTAAAAATTCTTCACAGTATCCCTACATACAAAATCATTTTTAAAATCAAAGGAGAAGTGTATTAATACACGTATACAATCCAAAGACATGTTTTAAAATGACTATTCCTCTAATAAAAGCAAAGCGACCATTAGATAAATGTTGGAAATAAATATAAACAATATTTACATAAATTGTTGAATTTTTATTAATTGTGCCCTTGTAATATTTTACACAAAATTGAATGTGATTCATAAGTAGTAGTTTACACCACTTATATATAAATTTATAAATAAATAAATATTACAATGTAACTTTCAATACCGTTGTGTAATATTTTGCTTAATGTGTTGCCCTATTATATATTTATTAATAAAACTGTTATATATATATATATATATATATATATATATATATATATATATATATATATATATGTGTGTGTGTGTGTGTGTGTGTGTGTGTGTGTGTGTGTGTGTGTGTGTGTGTGTGTGTTTATATTTTGTTTGTTTGTTTTTTCAAAAAAAAAATTAAGTATTATGCAATTCAGATACTTATTTTACAAAGTAGAAACAAATATAATAATTTCTATTTTACATGAATTTGCTGAGTTGTGACAGAACATTATCATTTGCTTAATTTGTTAAATAGTACTTATTTCCTACAATAAAAGATTCTGGTATTTCAAATGGATGTTTTTGTGAAAATATAAATAATATCAAAGTATATTAAAGAATAATTTTTAACTTGTACTCTCTTTAGTTTTGAAAAATCTAAAGATCATTGAATCCAATTGCATATAACATAATGTACGGAGCAGTTGATATAATTCTACTTGTAATATATAAGTAGCATCAAGTTAAATTAAAAAAAAGAAAGAAACAACTTAAATATAGGTGAAAATATAACTTTTGTTATTTTATATTGTATCGGTCCAAAATTATTAAATCGTCATTTTGCTGACAATTATGTGAAAAGAAACGACTTTAAATGAAAATTTATTGGTTATGAATATTCCATATGAGAGTCTGAAAGTAAACAGTAGGAATAATATATCATGAGGAACAGTTATAATTATTATGACTTATTGTGTTTATTTATTATTATTATTATTTAGACTTCAATTTTGTTTACAGTTACATTTGTTTATCACAGAAATTTGAAAACCATAAGCTGTAAATATTTGTTTAATTGTTTTTATTCCACTTTTAATCGGCTGTATTTATGGGAATTAAGGGAGCTCTTTCTGTAATTCAAACAAATTTATAGGGCCTATTTTTGAGAATGAGTATATCTTGAATTTGTGTTGGATGTTTTGGTTTGTTTGGGTAGATTTTCTATAAATCTTTAAATTGTGTTTATTATCCAGTTTGGCAATCGTGATGTCTTAGTAATTTAATTTATTTTTGTTATCTATTTCTGAAGTAAAGGTAAGAGAATGGTAGATGTTGTTTAAATATTTGGCTAAGTAGGTAATTTGGAGTTTAGTGCTGGTAAATAAGGAGATTACGTCATATCATCATATATATATATATATATATATATATATATATATATATATATATATATATATATATATATGGTAATATGATTTGATTGTAATTTTTTTTGTAGAGTTGATTATGTATCGGTTTTCTATTTCATGAAGAATATATGGTCAATCTTCCATATTGAAGGGATCCCATTGCCGGGGCATTGTTTTGCGTTTATATTTCATTTAAAATAAGAAATCATTTTGTGGATTCATAGTTATAGAAATTCAGTAATTCAAATATTGTTCTTTTGGTAATTTTCTGAGGGATATGAGATTACTTTGGAGAATAGTTATGGTTTCGTTTATTGGTAAGGTGGTGTTCAAATGCAATACGTCAAAGGAGCCAAATTTGTAGCCTGTGTTAATAGGAATATCGTTAATTTTATCAATGGGTTCTCTCATAATTTTTAGTCTATATTTGTTGTGTAATTTGATTTTTTTAATGATTTATTTAAGGAGTTTTGTTAATTTGTATAATAGTAAAATGGTAAAATAATTAGTGTTTTTATAGGGATGTTTGGTTCATGATTTGTATGTAGTGCTTTAGTTGAGGCGTTGATGGTTTAAACATTTTTAAGTAGTCTTTATTGTTTTGTTTGATCAAATGTTTCCTTTCATTGATTTTCCTATTTACAGACTTGAGGTATATATAACAATTGGGTCTTTATTTAGTTTACTCATTGTGTTTGTTGGGAAGAACTCCTTTGATTTATCATTATATCCTCTTTTGCTCATTGTTACCACTAAATTTCTTTTATCTACTTTAATCATAAAATTGCATTTTTCTTTAGTTTTTTGTGTAAAAAGGGTCTCTGTTAAAATCATGTATCTTGTCTATATTAGGTTCGATATGTATGCTACAAAACCCATAATCATAACAATCGTAAGTAGAGACATTATGTTTTAATCTTTGTTCATTCGTTTTTTTTTTTAAGTATTGTGGCAATATTTAGATTTCAGTTAAGGAATATAACCTAATTTATATGTGGTTAGATAAATTATTTAGTTATTTAAAAATACATAACTATAAACGTGTCAGTTATTTTATAAAATCATTAACAAGTAGACGTAAATAAAATTTATTAGACTCTCAGAATGACATTTTAATTTTTGATCATACACCGTTTAAGATATATTATTGTTATTTTAAACAATATATGAATTAAGTTTTCAGGCTCAAATGATCTTAGTAAAAGAGTATTGCATAATTTCAAATGCTAAAGAATATTCAATATTTATCAACTACCATTTTTAAAATTTAATACTAACGGTTAACATAATTATCATTTTATTTGATCCAAGTGTAGTTCCTAAGTTTCCAAACAAAAGGTATGGTATACCCGAAGGTTTTCTTAAACTTAGTGTCTTTAGCTCAGTATAATTTTTTACATATATTGGTATAATTGATACTTAAAATTATAGATATTTTATTTAATTTCTGTCGTTAAAAGACACTCATTATTTTGTCTCTAATGGTTGATACTTTTTTTTTTTTCATAATACTTATTTAATAGATTTATATTTTGCCAGGCATATAATACAATTATATCTCAAAATCTCTTGCATTCCTGGTACACTAGTAACAGATTAAATCTTTTGCTAATTTTATTTATTACGAGCGACGTAATTGGTACTATTGACTTAAAGTGATTTGAGATAAAATGTTCTTAATAGAACTGATTTTCTAAACGTTTGAATGTATAGACGGAAATTTTTTTTAAATAAAATAACGTAAGTGAATAGAATATATATATCAAAAGTAACTTATTGTTGCATATTAATATTTAATTACAAGTCCGAAATGTCAAACACCAATTCGCGTGACCTTATTACTTTTATTGATGGGATGTTTCCAATATCCACGTCATAGGATGTATTGGCAACATATTTTCATGTGTAACAGATATAACGTCTCGAGGCCGATTTTGATGTTATGAAATATTTTCCACTTAGTAGATAGAAAGATCCTCCCGTATACAAGGAAAATCCACTCTGGGACGTTCAAACAATTATTGATGCAGGTAAAAATGTTTATTTGAATCTACCAAGAGATTACAAATACTATATATGAATAAATGATACCATTCACGCGTAGATACCCTTTGAGACAATTTGTGAAAAACAAACCCCGACCTGTAGGCATTAAGGTTTTTGTTGTATTATTATCTTCCGGTCTCGTTTTAGATTTGGAAGTGTACCAAGGACAAGCGACCCCATTACTAAACATTGAACTTGGGCAGGGTCCAGAAGAAATAGTGAAATGAGTTAAAACAATCCTACTTCCAAGTTTTGTTTTCTTTGATAAATATTTTACTTCAATATCATTCCTTGAGAAATTAAGTCCATCGGGATCGACGGTTTTGACTATCATGAGTAATCGTGTTACTGGAATGCAGGCGGAATATGAAGGAGAACTTTCTGTGGCATGTCGTGTGGCAAGTTACCATGAAGGTTTTGATGGCGTCAATATTGTTTGGGGCAACACCATCAGCAAATGTGAAACGGTGCTCGAAGAACGGTAACCAACCCATTGATTTTCCTTGTCCCACTATTGTTTAAACCAAATCAATGTATAGGGGGAGTTGACGTATTATATCAATTGGTGGAGTATTATCGTACATAATTTTTAACCAGTGAGAGGACATTGGAAGTAATAATTTATTTTATTGACTTTGCAATTGTCAATGCCCAATTGATGTATTTGAGAGATGCTAAAGGTAACAAGATCCCAAGTAAAATCGACATGATCTATTGAGCTTTCGCCTCGCTACTTACAAATGGCTTCTGAATTCAGAAAAAAAGAAATGTATATAATGGTCTACCATCTGAGGAATCAGATAAAGAGCCACAGATCAGACGATCTCAATTTTACCACCTTGTGGCGATAATAGATTCGATGGCTTTGAACATTAGCCAAGAGTTGATGACATCGCTGCGACTAGAGTATTACAAGTTATCGTTAGTTGATGTACAAATAGAAACATAATGTACGAAAAATGCAAAACATACTCGAGTCTCTTCAAGCAAAAAAATTGTTTCAAGATATTCCACTCCAAGATGTAGGCGCTTTGAGAATGTATGTACACACACAAGTTTATAAAGTTAGGTGTTTTTTAAATAACTGTTTTACAACGTCAATTTGTTTGTATAATAAAAAAATTTATTTTAAAACATAGAAGTTGAATTTTCTTCACATAAAAACAAATCAAATTTTTACTTAATTAAAACCTAACCATCACAGTCAAGACTGTTGCTTTTCGGGACTTAGACTCAGGTTAGGCCTAATCGTCACAATTGTGTTGGTTGAGATTTTAACCCCTGAGAGTCCAAAAATTTTAAAATTATTTGTTCATATTTAAAACAAATCAAAAGTTATCGAAAATCTAAAAAATATTAAATTTACAGCGGGGAAAAATCCAAGTCATAAAGGCTTATACAGAATATAAAATAAAAATGAGATGAATATTTTGTGTATAGAAAATATAGCAACACCAATACTTATTGTCGTCTAAACTTATTTTCAGATAAGTCTGATAACATAATAAAGGAAAACATTCAGAATTATATATTTATATATTTTTGCGTTAAACTATAATAATGATTGCGTCATTTATAATGACTGCTGTTTATTTCGAATAATACTAAAACACTTTCTCAGTTTTTCTCAAAAGTAAAAAATCCTGCCATAAACCTGCCAATGTTTATTTAGATAAAGTTATATCAATAATGGTTATTACAATAACAGTATGTAATTATATTTAAGCATAACGTCAACTCTTATAAACAATAATAGTAACCTGGAATAACAACACTTAGAGTGTATCTTATGAAAAAACTTATTTCAGTATGTAAACTAGTCTAAACGCAAAGTGTGAGATTTATAGTTTTAAATTAAATCTTTGGAGCAAGAACAAGCAATGAAAGTCTCGTAAACATAATTTATTGAGAATCTTTATCGTTATTAGAAATGTAAAATTTAATATACAACCGGATGTAGAAAATCTAATAAGAACTATTTCTAAAACATGGGTATGTAAAGTAAATACACACAACACATTAGATATTATGCACAGGTATAAAGTTTCATTACAGGTTATGCTACATTTTTACGTGAATTGACCATCATGTTAAAATGTATTAAACATACAGTAATAAATGTTCTATACATCTTCTGCTGTAGAATATTTTTGTATTAGCTACACACACCCGAAATTAGTAAATTATTCGAATTTTAAATTCGCTTCATTATTTATAGCAAGTAAAATTATGCAGCCTTCCTGATTAAATACTATTAAATATTACCTTGAAAATTGCATGTTTTGTCAGATTGTATTTAATACCAGGGGAATATTTAAAGTTTATAATTACACTATCGAAAAAAATGATCTGTGTTACAATACAATATAAAATTGTAAAGAACGATGTAGGTAAGACAACTTGGTCTGGCTGTAAGTCACCTTGTGATATAATTATATCCAATTTAATTTTATTTTGTTTCACTACTTAAAAGAAGTAGATATATTTACGAATAAATTCGAATTATTTATATATTTTTGTTCTCTAAATTTTATTTTGAATGTAAATAAGTATATAGGCCCCATATACTTATTTACATACAAAATAAAATTTAGAGAATAAAAATATATAAATAATTCGTATTACGGTTTATTAGAACTTGTTTGTTTAGGTACGAAACATTTCACTATATGATATAAACATTACTTTATAATATTTCAATAAATGATTAAGTTGGTGAACAAAAATACCATTAGACAGACATATCAAAAAATTAGTCATAGTTGTAGAAAATAACATAAACGTATAGAAGAACCCATATTTAAAATAAGAAATATACGGAATAAGTGAATCTGCTCTTTAGGAAAGCTTTAATTGCTATTTACTTTTATGGTTGCTTTTTATCAGTTGTTTTAACAGCGCGAGGTCTCTTAAGCATTATTATAATGTTTTAGAAGATTATGACACAATAGGTAGCAGTGAATCATGTTGAACGTCAACAATAATAATTAAAATAAGCTTTTTACCTGTGTCTAGGTAGCATTATAATATAGTGTTTCATAATTATCTAATTTTCAGTAGCTTATTAAAAAAAATCAACAAATAATAAAATCTGTCTTTATTGTGAAATGTTACTGAAACTCCACCTATAATTATTAATAAAATAGAAACGTTTAATGAATGTATTTTTAAAAAGCACTTTGTACTATTTACACTTTCTCAACCTTAGGGTGTAGAAAAGAGAAACAATTACGTATGGGTCAATATCGATTTCAACTTTGTAACTATCTTAATAATATATTTCCACTGGTTATGTAACTCCCAATGTGTCAAACGAGTGGGCCGATTTGATTATGTTTGATATGTAGATAAATTATGAGCAAACCTTGGAATAAGTGATAATTTCTTATATGACTTCAATATTTTAGATGTAATTTAGAACGAAAACGTAAAATACATTTAAACTTAATCGGAAGTAAAAATAATTATAAATGTAAATTCAAATACAAAATAGTTACTATTAGTTCCTAACTCCACTAATAATACACTCCCAGACTTATAGGTTAAAATAGAGCAATTAATAACATAAAGATATAAATATTTTTTAAGAGATTAGGTAGGATCTGTGCGTAATTTGGATAATTAAACATGAATACAAGTGACCGTTGTGCACAATTTTTTTTTTTTTATATAGCATAATAAATAATAATCATGCCTTATAACTTAATGGTAAAATAATAATGTGTAAATACAAATCTTTATATTAGTGAGGTATATTAAAAAAAGATGCAAAATAAATTTGTGTACTTTTGGACTACAATTTTGTGAAAGTCCTTCATAAATTTTACTTCAATTAACTGTGTAAAATAATTATTACTTTCGATTTCCATATCAGCACATTTCGTTTCATATAATTTGTAATTGTTTATCAAGATAAGAGCAACACTAAATATATATTGTTCTATTTTACAGAGTACTTAGAAAATTTAATATTTACAAATATAAAAAATCGAACCATTATTACGGACAATTAAAAAAGGATGCGTAATGTAACAAAAATTAGCACCTGTAATGGAATATATATATATATATATATATATATATATATATATATATATATATATATATATATATAATTACTAGCAAAGATAGAGGGAATATGTAACGAAAATCAGTTAGGTTTTAGGAGAATTATTGTGCATACAATCGTCCACACACTCACGTTGTTTACGATTTTATTTCAAATATTATCTTTGAAATATATATTAATGAACCTAATTTTATTTCCACTATTAAACAAAAGTAATAAACATACCTAAGTTAAATAGTAACAATCATGCGGAAAATGTATTATAGTTTCTTTGTAAACAGACGTTGTCTTCAAAACATAAGTAAGAAGTAATCGATTGAATGTTTAAATAGGCTGGATCAACAGAATATTTGCATGTTGTTTTCACCATGCATAAACCATTGATGTTTGCATTATGTACCATGTGTTTAAATGCTGATAATTCAATATATTAAATATAATTATCTGAGATTTATGCTTCAGGTACATGGAAATGACCCTTACCAATATATATCATAATTCATGTTTAAATGTTTATTTATTATTCTTAAAATTACTTTTATCAACACAAATATGAGGTGCAAGTATAAAATAGGCATTGAGTATGATGGATAAATTTACACAGAATACGTCTTGTATTGATTTATCGTATAAATTTGTCCCTTGGTGTGTAAAACATCGTTGCTAATTAATAATATATGAAGTTAATTCTCTACAACAGATTTTGTTGTTGAATTCAATTGATTTGTTGATTATATGGCAAAGATATACTATCTAAAATATACTTTATTATGTTTTCATATAATATTGATATAATAGTGTATATTTGTGTATGTTATAAATTATACCCAATTTGATTTAGATTATCCTATAATCATCGATGTTTTTGGTGTAGAATGAATTTATTATAAGACTGTAAATATTTGGTAAAAATCATTCAGTTAATATAATAATTGCATTTTTTAAAATTAGTAAATTCTAAAATAGCTACAATAGGTTGTCTTTATATTGAATAATTTACTATTGTACTTATATTTTCAAATTATTAAAGAAAAGAAGTTTATTTGTTGTAATTTTAAAGTTTTGTATCCAGTGTTTTTTGAAAGTCACTTTGTATGGTATTAGGTAAACAATTAGGTAGACATATTGGATGTTGAATTCGCTATCATATATATGGTGAGAAAGAGATATGGAAAACAGATTACCATTTTACCAGAAAAAAAACTTTTAAAATTATCTGTTTCGATATGACTGTCTGTGGTATGTTTTGTTGCAAACAAGTTACAGCGACAATATGTAAGAATGTCTCCTTTGGTAATTTAACGTCTCATTTTATAGTTTTAGTGTTTCATTTCATCAACGTCCTCAATGTAAACACTTCTGTACTAACTCCTAAGTTTCTATATCGTCTCCTATCTGTGTTTTGAGAAGAACATTACATCCTGTTCTCTTATTTTATTCGATACTTCATATGGTATTATTTTTTTCACTTTCCCAAAAGTAACTACAACTTTACCTCCAATTCAACTAAAAATCAGTCCGTTTAGGTCTATTCAGATCGCGCATTAAGTGTTCTGGGTTATGAAAAAAATTCTTCAATTAAAGTTTAATTTGCATAGAATTGACGTTTTTTTTGTATTAAAAAATAACAGTGTTTCTTTAAGTATATTGTTTTAATATCGTAAATAAATTATGCCTACTTCAAACAATCTCGTCAAATATTCTTTAAAATAAAAGTCTTTGAGCTTAACATGTCTTTCTTTCGACGCCTGGTAAAGTCACCATTTCTACAATGCAGACAGTGGATTATTGTATTACACTAGCCATTCTCATAATTGATTCGAAATATTTTTAAAGTTTACTTTCATTGTAAATAATTTTTTTTTAACATATTGAGACATACTTTTTCAATAAACTATGTGATCATAGGCAGGTATAAATCAGTTTGATCCTGCGATCCCCAACTTTGCTCTGGTGTAAAATAACGACGAGTTTTACTCTCAAATAATACTTTCTACACTAATGTCTATGCAATAAAATAAATAAAAGATTTGATTCTAAAAATTATTCAAAATTTTTCTTAACGGTTTATTAACTTGTTACAGTAAAATTAAAGATTTGTAACATAAACAAAAAGAAGAAGAAGAAGAAGAAGAATTGTTTTTAAATGTAACATTTTTTAAAAATACATTTATAGATACTGTCTAGGGACCTTTTCTTATGTTTTTATTTTTTATAATGTGTACTTTTTCAAAAATCCGAAAACACGTATGTGAATATGAGTAATACATACATGAACAAGATTCGCATTTTTTTTTGACTACCTATAAAATTATTTCACACCTCAAATCATCAAAGCAAATAAATAAGATAATCAGAGCTAAAAAAATACATATTAAGTATGTTTAGGTATAATAATGCAAAAATAAAGGCATTAAATGGTTTTTCACCTTAAAACAACAAAAAAAAAATTCTATTAATTTGAATTATTATTGTCATTTTATTATTAAACCTTAAGGTGAAGCTAACCATGAGGGAATAATTTTGATAATTAATTCAGTAATTTCTTTTATAAATTGATTTTTGAACAACTATTAATTTGGTCTCTATAAAACAATAACTATTTGATCTCTGTTGACCAAATTAAATAAGTAATTATTTTACAAAATTTCTTAATTTTGTTATCATTTTATTAAAATGGTTTACCTTAAATAACATTTTAAAATAAAATAGTTACATGAGACTTTGTTCTCAATAGATATGTTAGGTTATGATTTTTTTGTTTCCGTATTTATAAATTAATCTAAAATGAATATGTATTAAATTTTGTTTGATTTAACTCTCCATATTAAAATTTTTTTATATATTTATATATATTGGATTACTTTTTTGGATGGAAATAAATTGTGATCAGAATTTACTTAAAATTTTTTAAATATTATTTTATATTTATTATTGATTATTCATGCAACTTGGTATCTCAACTTAGACATTAGCAGTACCTTGGTTCCAAAATATCCAGTTACCAACTTTCGTACAGAGAGGTAAGCTTACAATCTCATATCACTTGTCTATTCCAAAAAATATGTAAATGAGTTCGTTTAATTTAATTTTATAAATTTATAGCCCTTTGTACAATAATTGGTATAATCAAAATAATGTTATAAATTCATTATTGTAGCATAATGTACTTGATATGTTAAAGAAAAATTTAAAAGAATAAAACCATTTTTATGTGTTGAGCAATTTAAATCTAATGATGTCTTTCAATAAACATAATATATTATGTCAATATAAATTAAAAAAACACAACTTCAATCATGACATACTGAATTTAATTTATATATAATATTTTTAGATAGAGTTGAATTTAAAAAAATATATAGATGGTAAAATGAAAAGAACATTATTCAGTTTTGTTTCTTAGAAACTGTTGACACAATAAAACACCTTCGAAAACGGCCTGAATTTCTTTCATGTTTATTATAATGTATATAAATAAACATTGCAACATTTTTTTTAAATATAATAAAAATAAGTTTCTCCAGAGATACATTATTTTATATATTCTCTGTAAAGAGATTAATAATTGTGATAAAGCATCTTAAAGCGTGTTATTAAAAGAGACAAACTTTTAAGATTTGAAGCTCTTGTCGTTATTCAATGTGAATTCTGTCATCATAAATTCAAACATGTCATTTGTTTCCTGCACATAATACTGAAATATCAAGAAAGAGCATTTTGCTAGACAAGTTGCCACTTCATCACGTGCTAGGGTTTTGAAATAAACCATTTGGTGACACATTTTATGACATATTTGTATCTCAGATCTGAATTCATGTGGCATTACAATGAAAAGATTATTGTTAAGAAAGATATTTTTGTACCACTTTACTAACCACAGTATACTCTATAGATCAATGGAACTTTTCACTGGAAAGGAATACATTGTAATAACAAACTCCGAAGTACTATTCAACAAATATTATTCTCATAATCTACTTCCTCAAATGCAGTTCAGGGAAAGTAATGTAAAAGGAGACACATTTTTTAATTTAAAAAAATAAAATTATACTAAAATATTATTTTATTACCCTCGTTTAAAAGTACTTCTTTATGAAATTATTTTGGTCTGTCTTCACTCTCCTGTTAACTCTACAGCCAATATTATACTAATGTTTTTTGGTCTTATTTTGTATGCTACAATATTTTCGTCGATTATCATTGTTTTTTTAATGATTTCTTAAATTTTATTAATGTACTATAAAAGTAAGGAGTCAGTATTATATTTTTATATATATAATATATATTTCTATAAATTGTAATTCAAAACTAAAATATTTTAAGGTTTACAATACTCATTAGGTCGTGTCACTTGTATGAAAACCTTTTAATTTACCCAAGTTGGTTACACTGATTCCGTTATATTTACGTGCAATTTTGAATAATAATGCCCTAGTCATTGAAAATATTTCAAACAACAGGACAATTTAGTTCAAGAAAAAAAATTTTTAAAATAAACTTTGATCGCGTTCAATCAAAACTCGATTTCTAACAAAAATTCTATGTTTGCTTTATTATAAGTTTATAGCTAAATCGTAAAATAGTAAAAAAGCAATTTTAACTAAAACGCATCAATTTTAATTTGTTATTCCAAAATATTATTTGACTTTGGTAATTGACATTGTACTCTATAATGTCCATAAGTTAGAAATATTTTTACGCTTAATCGAGAAATTGCCTTTTAAATGTTTTCTTTGTTATATTTTGTGTTAAATAAATGTATCCGAACCAATTATTACCAAAACACTTACTAATTTTAATTGACATATGTACAAGGAGTTAAGTAGAGAAATTTGCAAAGATGAAAAAAAACTTTTTGTGGTTTGATTTGACCCTCCCCCCCCCCTTGTAATGGGTATACTATTTAACATCAATCCCAAAGTGCACCTTGGAAACCAAAGAAACACTGCAATAAATAATTGTGTCAATATACCTTTTAACGTCTGTCTTATTTATTATTATGTCCACAAATCTCATCAACTACTATATCAGCAGGTTGTTTTTTGAAAAAAATAGTATATTTCCCATCTTATTACACACAAATATTTTACTCCTATTCTTAATTAATTTTTTTTATACGCTCTCGCATTCTTTTGTTCTACACTCTACATTATATAATTTCAATTATTTATTTTTACATTCTTAAATCCATAATCAATTAATTACATTTAAATTTTAAATTATATAAAGCTGTGTCTCTGGTCACTAGTACATGAACGACTATGGGTGTGTCAACACTCGTGTACGTTTGTTACATAATAACCAAAAAGAAAGCCACGGATAATTTATAATGCATTTATGTGATTTTTATGTTGTGATATATTTCATTTAATTGTTGAGTCCAACAGCTGATGAAACAGTCCGTGATGGGTGAAACAAACTTTTAATGTTCCACATAAATAACGATATGCTTTCTCTACAACAAAGTAAACAATTTATTTACTTATTATAAGATATCATTATATTAGTCAAATTATAATGTAGTTAATATCACAATAACAAAAAAAAATTATCAACTGCCAACCACTCAATGACTTTGTGTTGATACAAATGTTTGGGTTGTGAGCTCATGAGTGAGTTGTTAAATCATTGATGACAAGTCAAGGACGAAACAACAATTGTGGATTTTAACACTGTTTTATTATTTTTATCATACAGAATGGTCAAATATATCAATAATAGAATTCATTGTAGCCTAATGGATTGTTTTATTTATATATGAATGGTTACAAACACCTTGTTTGTCAAACAATCCTTATTTTTTGTGCGACATGTTTCGCCGTTACACAGACGGCATTATCAAGCTACACTTTACAAACACAAGGCACTAAATATTAACAACATTTATCAACACTAAAAAAGAAGAAAGAAAACGTTATTCTTGTACATTTGTACACGTTATATGAATTAAAACGGTCTTAAAATAGCCACATGTTACTCCAGCTGGTTCTACTACTTGACTGGATGAAATCCAAGGTCTTATCTAGATTTGTGTAGATATGTCTACCCTTCTCTGTTATGTTGTCTGAGCTTGAGATATACAATTTATTAGATCATATATACAGTTAGAATTAAATTTTAGTTTCTCATTTAATATATTATTTGGGTTGTTTTTAGTATGTTTATAGATCTCACATTCCTCTCGTACATCCATAATTTTTCCTTTCTGTGTTTTATGCAGTATTTCCATACGTTCTTCTATGTTTTTGTATGAATGGTTGCTATCAATCAGGTGTTCGGTAAATGCGGATGTGGTTGCTTTGGGGTTCTTTTTGGGTAGATGTTCCTTAAATCTTGTTTTAAATGTCCTTCCAGTTTGTCCTATGTAGTATGTGAGGTAAATGTATTTTGTCGCATCTTTAGAATTTGTGATTTTAAAAAACGACATACTCTATATTGCGTTTTTGATGAAATATACACGATATATACAAAATATTCTTGAACAGATTGGAAATCAAAAACTCACCGCGCTGTATAAAATGCGTATCATTTACAACCTGCATCGGTGAAACAATTTAAATATGAAGTAATTTAACAACACACTTCCAAAATTATTACCAACATTCTATCCTATAACATCATTACTGAAACTTCAACAATGAAGAATTTGTCATTCATTGTGTATGTTATCATTAGACACTATTCTCATGATATTTAAACAGCAACAATGGTTGGTTTAAAATTACTAAATAAAAATGTTATGACGACATTTAATTTTGGATAATTATATATTTAGTTCACACTTTTTACTTACACTTCTCTTTCATCATATTATCTTGAAACCGAATAGTTAATAACTTATTTTCCAATATTTCTGCAATATAACCACACAAAATCACCCACCACGCATATCAGAGTACACTCGTAGGTATTATTGTGAATAATACGTGGTTTTCCTTCAAAATACTTTTATTAAGACATTAAGAGATCATAGAATCTGAATAAACCAAGTTAGACAAATATCATGTTATTATTTTACGTTAATTATTGACTCAAAATGTTTACAAGCAATGTGTTAACTGCAAACACAAACGACATACTTATGATAATATTTTAATTTGATGTGTTGCGTGTATGACTTGATCTGAAATGTTACGAGCATTGTCAAAACTCCATGACGTCAAATCTACCTCCTTCAAAACTTTCAAACTAGTCAGATTATATAGCTAGGCTTGTATTACAGTCGAGAATTTACCAAATACGAGTAACAAATCAAAGATGTTATGAATTTCACTTATTTATGAACAACGTACTACATATATGTTAAAGTTGGGCTTGCGGTAAATGTGAATACAAGTCATATTATAAGCAAACATTATATCTGGTAATATAATCTCTCAATATAAAATTTAGGTTTAAATTTTTAACTATGAATTCCTCATTAAATCCGTACTAAATACCCATTTTAGGTCTACATACCTTGAATTATTTCACACAACAGCCTTCCATTTGTTTATAAAAAACAAATATTTACCCCACAATAAAGTACCCACACCAAAACCTATCTTGTAGGATTTAAATTATATTTTACAATGACTTTACAAATATGTTTATTAAATTATATATACAAAAACTCTAGTTTGATTGATAGATTAAATCTCGCCATACCAATATGTTGACAAAAAATATAAAAATAATTGTATTAGAAATGAAAAAAAAAAAGTTAATATTTGGAATTGTCTTAGCACATCTAACACCATCACTAGATGTAAGACAATTTTTTTTTACCTACTTTTGGTACGAAGGTTGTTTATCTCGGTAATGCTGTCACACGTGATACACAAGTCACTGTTCATGATGCCATTTCTAAATACCTCTTAAATAATTTCTGCTAAGTTATGAAATAAATGCCCAACCTCATAAAAAGTTAGCCACGGCTATGATTATTTTACAGTCAATAGAGACTGTTATATGTCCTCAGAAAACAAATACAAGACATCACCTGTTGATACGGAGATTATATACGGTGTTGTTTCTCCAGTCGGTTTTTTAGAGTTCCGATCAGTGTCCGTACCCCCCCCCCCACTAAATTCTGTTTGTTCAAATAAAATCAGGTGTGTTGATTTGTGCGTTAAAACTGTCCAAGGGTGAAAAACATCTGTTGTGTTTCGTTAAAACGAAACAATGTCTAATTTTACGAGACGCATCATATATAACAACTCTTACTCCACTTGCGGATTTATGAATATAACAAAAACCTAGAAGCCTCCTTAATTTGATTTTTGAAGCTGTATATATTTTTTTAAACGGTGACGAAAGGTGTATATCTTAGGATGATAACAGTTGTTTTGTGATGGAGGGTATAGTCTCATAGTGACTATGAGTAGTTCTAGTACCTCCCTAAGAAATTCCCTAAAAGAAAGATGTTTCAATACACGATAATTTATAGAACAATGCATATGAGTGATTAGGATACTCAAAATTCTCATACGAATGTCCAGGTTAATGTAAACAAATTCAACAAAACATGTGTTTGTGAAATGGTAGATATAAGTTTTTTCTATAGAACGACTAAATCTGTCATGAGAAGTATCTGTTAAGATTTGGTAGTGGTTATGGACAGTGAAGGTTTGTGGGTTAGAGAAGGATGTAGTAGCAGTACCTAAACTACCGGTAAGTGTTAAGTTAGTGCGTGTGAAGGTGGTAGAAGGAATCAAGATACGATTGAAACGGTAATTTTGCTCTTAAAGAACTCTGGTTAGCTGAAAATCCCTTTTGATAGGTGGCTAACGCCTCCTTGTAAAACATTATGTCTACTTACAAATTTTAAACGCATCTATAGGAAGAATTTCCAGGTCTGCCACCTACGTCGAAAAGGCTATTAACAGCAGAGTCAGACACCTTACGAAAGCTGCTACTCTGGCACAAACAATATTAATCCTTTTCCTCTTTTAAAAGTTTCTAAATATTCTACTCCAATACTAAGAACACAAAGTGTGTTCCTTACTATTTCAACTCGTACTGCATTATTATTGGTGGTAAAATAAAATATGCTGTTTAAGGCGAGGTGGTTAAATTTAATAACAGTTTCATTTGACGAATATTGTAATATCTATTCAACCTCAGACTTCCATAGATATATTTTTATTATTAAAAAAAAATTGAAATAATTTCTTCGCTTAAATCCAATATAATTGTGGATCTTTTATTCAATATTTAAACTTTGAAGTAAGTAATATTTTTAATAAACATAAAGGTTTGCTTAAAATATTTGTTAAAATGTAACTTGATTTATGTCACCAAAAGAAGTAACATTCTGTAAAAAGTTTCCGTTTATCAAATATTTATAAAAGTGGTTATCGCGGTTTCTGCTCTAATAACTCGAGGAACGTGGTGACACTGTAATTCATAAAGAAATAAATTAATAGTCGACTTCAAAGGGTTTCTGGAACAAATGTGTTTCAGATATTCGTTGCCTTTATTTATGTTTCAAAAGTTCAGCTAACGCGTACTTTTAAGTGTACCTTTATATCTCTAATTAATTAATGAAGGTTTTATTCAGAATTTTAGAGACGATGACATTTAAACATAATAAAAATAATAATTTCTAAATGACACAATACATGTTTAAAATAAAACACACTTTCTATAGTATGACTATACTTTATAATTTTAAGTAATCATTTTATGTCTATATTACAGATAATAGTTTGAAAACCCAAGTTACACAACCACTAACGATCGACTGTTTAACACCTTTTTACATTAATTTAAGAATGTTTAAATGAAAAAGGGTGCTAACTGCAAAATAATAAACGAAGTAAACTTACCGGTGTATTATAATAATAAATTATAATTTAAGCTTTATACAATAAGCTATACAATACGTAATTAAAATAAAATAAAGCTATTTCTATTTATGATTCATGAAGAGATAAAAACAGTTATGCACATACGAAAAAACTCAAACACGAAGCTTTAATTTAGTGATATTATATTACAATTTTGTATAATAAATTAAATGTTTTTATTATTATACTACTCTATACATATTCGGCAGGTAATCTATTCAACAATCTTATCCTAACACAGGAATCACCATCTGCAATCACTGAGGCACACGTGTATTGTGTGCCTAAACATCAACAATCAAAATATAACATTGACGAAACATAACATGTTATTGAAGTTGAAAACACTGCAATAGCGTATATTTAAGCACACATATTAGACATGTTTATCTGTATTTTCTCATGTTAATCAATATGTTTGCTATTGGTAAAAGTAAATGACATCTTCTAGTTCAGTAAATGACATCTACAAGACGATTTACTTAATAAATTTAAGTCACTACATTTCAGGAAGAAATGCTGAACTGATCGTTACGAACATTAACTTACATATAATAGAAGTATCGAGAAAGTACTCAAGACAAAGAAGACCTAGGCTCACAAATATTGTACAAATAAAAATACAATAATAAAAAAAAAAAAAATTAATAATAAATAATATTAAATTTGTTATTATTATACATATATATTATAATATATACATGTATATATTATAATAATAAATTTGTTTTTATTATACAATAATTTGTAAAAAAAATAAAAGCGGTTTTCTGGCTGTATTATCTAGTTGGATACCTAAAAACTAGCAGCTTGAATACTAAACCTCATGGAACTGTGAGGAGAAACCCCCAGAGTTTGTCAACACAAAGCGAGATCCTATAAAATCAATGATGTTTGGATTTCAAGATGAAGTTACACTTGTATCTTATATTCCAACCAAATACGTTTTACTTACTTTAAGTACATATTTTCATGATGTAATTGATGAGAGTACATGTGCTGCCATGAATCCAGAAATAATTACTTTTTACAATTCGACCAAAAGTGGGGTTGATACTCTTGATCAAGTGTGTGCTACATAAGACGTGGTTAGGAACACAAGAAGGTGGTCATTAGTTATATTCCACTCTTTATTGAATGTGGCAGGCGTGAACTCGCCGATAATTTACATTGCAAACAATTCACCTACAACTAGCTATTGAAGGGAGAATTTGAATAAATTGGCTTTGAGTCTAACGTCTCAAGAACTTCAACGCAGATCTGTGCTAACATTAATCCTGAGATCCGCCTATGAAGAGAAGAGGTTACTAAGCTGACACCTTGTATGTAAAACGTAAGCTCGTGGAATAAATACGTATTCCGCAGTGAATTAATAGTTTCAAATAATTATAAATTCACGATATCACGTTCCAACCATTTGGGTCCATAAACCACCATAACAATTTAGCTTGATCCCATGACAGTTTGACATCAGCCATTTTTATCAAACTTCCTTAAGATGAAACGTGTATGTGTCTCAATGTGGTCAGAATTTAAAGTTCTACAAGTTAGGTTCATTGTGGAATTTTTTCTATATAGCCTACACCTACAATATTGTTTCCAACAAAAGTGTTGAAAAATAAAAATTAAGAGGTCTTTTTTAATCATTTACCTGTTAATTACGTGTGAGTAACGAATGTGTCTAATCGTTCGTTGGGAGACAGTTCGTTCAAACAAAATAGTAGTTAAATCGAACCAAAATGGTTAGAGATCAATTACTAATACGCATACTTAAACACACTGCCCTACCTCCTCCTCCAAATACACGTAAGAGGTAGGTAGTATAAACACATCATCCAATAAGGTTTAACAGTGAAGGATCCACTAATGAAAACATAAAAATTCCATCATATTCAATATGTTTTTCATTCTAACAACACATAATCAGAATTTATATCATGATGACATGAATAAAAATATAAAAAAACATTTATTTTCAAGATAAATATTAGTCGACTCGACAATCATTGGAAATATTGAAGATATTATTCATTGGTTACGTAAAACAAACGCTGTAGTGTAGAGTGGTATAGCAACAATAATCTTAATAAAGCATTCACATGTTATTTGACAACCATTATCTTTATTAATATGTAGTCATTCGAAAATAGCGTTTTTCCTGATAACCTAAATACACTCCTTCAAAAGTTGTACACCCCTTCAATTAAACGCAAGAACTTAAACATAATACAAAACTTCCCGACACGTAGAAGATACGGCTTCATTTATAGTCATAAGGTAGTCCTCCAACAAAAGTTTTAATTAAATTGGGGGAAAATTGAGACTTCTAAATCAAGTTACAATAAAATAAATATCATTGGATGCTGAATCTATATCAGTAATTATAAGGTATCGTATATAAGTGGCCAAATGTTACGTTCACAAGTAAATTATAAAACACAAAATTTAACGCAATTTTCAAATTCATATTAAATTTGTTAAATTTGAGATGTTCGGCCTTAAAAAATGACACTGAAGTTTTATTTTAACGACTTTATCCATGACTAACCAAATATTACCACGTTTTTTTTATATTTTTAATAACAACATTTAGTAAAACAGAATGTTTATTATGTAATTTGTATTCCCAAACTTTGCGTCATAAAAAAGAAGTTAGACAAACAACAACACCTCCTTAACAGAAGGAACTCAATGATAATATACGAATTAACTCGTTATCTTTTTCTTAAACTTTTATGATGTCATGGATATTTTTAAGGATATGTGGTAGTACGATTTCTGTAAGCATATAAAAATTCTCGATGTAAAGTAATTAGGCCCTCGTGGGATAAAAGGAAAACAAGTTTATTGGTCTCATATCATCTCCGTTTCTTCATTATTCGATGAAAATAAACACTTTTCTTTTTCTTTAAGATAATTAAAACATTACAAGGACAGTATATTACCCTTTCAGTAAAATATCACTATTAAACTAAGTATTACTACAAAAAAATCAAGGTTGTAAACGTCAATATTCATTTGAAATCACACACACACACACACACACACACACACACACACACACACACACACACACACACACACACACACACACACACACACACACACACACACACACACACACACACACACACACACACACACACACACACACACACACACACACACACACACACACACACACACACACACACACACACACACACACACTGCGACGGTTTGGGAAAAGCTAAACGTCTCAAGTCCATTTAAAACAAGTTAAATTCCCGCGATAAAGCCTAGTGGATGAGGGACGAGGGGGAGCGATGACGACACGGCAACAGGTGTCGAACACTGCATGTTGAATCGTGTACAGTCGTTTCGTCTGGTTTCTTATTTCATTAAAATATTAAATTATTAAAATAAAATTAATGTACAGTAGAATCAACCGATTAAGAATATCGAAGAATAAATTTAAAAGTATTTAAAACAAAAAAGTTATTCAAGTTTTTCTAGGGGCTCAAAAACCTAAAATTTGGAAAAAACGTAAATTCAAAATTCAAAAAACGTAGAGTCATAACTCAAAGGGGAACTAATAATAATCATAAATAAAAAATATGAATTAATAATAATTAACAGGTGAGAATGGACTTAGAAAGTCATTCTTGGGGAGTTTTTTGGAATTTTTGAGTTGAAGGGGGGATTATTTAAAAAATAATAATAATTACTATTGTAGAGACCACAATAGGGCACAATAATATGTACTTAGAATCAAAATTGAAATTAAAATAAGGGAGATATAATAATTACAAAATGTAAAACTTCAAAGCCCAAAAGCGGGTAAATTAAACGTAAAGGGGTAAAGTAAAATGATAATTATATGTATCTAGCCTGTAAAATTGTAAAACATCAAAGCAGAAGTAATAATACATAATGGGGGGGTTTTTATGAACATAAACTCATACGACACAAACTTAAGGACTTCAAAGGCGAATAACTCAACAACCAAACGAGTTATGTAAAAAGTGAAAACATAGTATTTCGTCGTAGTAGAAGAGGAACAAGATTTCGTCAAAAGAATTTTGAGAAAGGACTTATCTCAAAATTTGAAAAGGAGAAAAATCAAGTTTCGGGAAAAGGGCGATAACTCGCGAACGAAGGGTAGTAGAGCGATGAATCAAGTTCCACAAGACCCACAAGATGGAAAGGAAGAAGATTCCGAAAGGAACTTTAAAATCGGTTCGAGCGTTCGAAAGTTATAGCGAGTTGAAGGAAAAAACGTCAAAAGTAGAGATTTTCATGCAAAAACATGAAAAGTTGCGCGCGCATCTTCAAACAGAGTCTAAAGTCAGAAACATCATGTTGCCAACATGGATCAAAGATAACGTTAAAGAAAAAATACTATAAATTATTAATTAAAAGGTGTTTTAATTAATAATAAAGGAAGAAAACTATTCATTAGTCAAAAAATAGGACTAATAAAATATATAGTATAAATATTTCAGACCAGAAGGGCCTGAAAACACATAATATATGGAAAATACCTTTTTCCCAAAAAGGGAGGAAAATTGGCTCCAGAAAAGTGGATTAATTCCCACTGACAGGGAGACCGAGATTTAACCGTCGAAAGACGGTTACTTTTGATTTGGAATCGACGCTGAAAGGACGTTTCTTCTGCAACCGACTCTGAGCTGAGAGGAAGATTCAACTGTCACTCTACTAATTGGACTTAGAATAATTTCAACTTTAATCGATCTTCAAGGCGACTTAGAAGAATTCGATACCAGCATTCAACTACATAGCAGCTTACAGACTCTGGATAGAAAACATCACATCACCATCATCCTAATAATACAACAAATTCCAAATCCAACTAGAACTTCTATTAAAGTGTGAAGGTATCTTATACTTAAGGAATAATTCGCAAATATTAACTTCTTTTCAAATATAACGTCATTAGGGGAATTATTAAAAATTAAATTCATTTTAAACCTCTGCTTTGGTGTTGAAAATTATTAATAATTTAAATACGACTTTTTCAGTACAGGAAAAACTGTTTGTGGTTCTGTCTGAAAAGTCAAGCGTTTTTATTTTGTTTAAGATATAGAAAATATTACATTAATTAATTTTGTCAAATAAATAAATAGTTGTGTTATTGTTCAAAAATTGTTTGGTGTGAATAAAAAAGTTTTGAATATAAAATTTTTCTGTGCAAAAGAGAAAATAATATACAAATAATTCATTTCCAAATTTTGTTGTGTTTTTAATATATATCCATTCTGTGTATGCTATTAACCTTGTTTTAACATAAATTTTATATATGTGCTCTGGTAATATAATTTGAAAATTTTAAAAGTTATCATCAGAACTTAAGAGCCGATTTCTCCCAAAAGGCACGACCTTGGAGAGAGAGAGAGTTAATATAAAAAGAGTTAAATAATCGAGCATTGAGATAAAATTCAGGGAATTTTGCGTTAATTAAAATTTAGTAAGTTTATGAGGACAAGCTCATACTTATTAGAGCCAAGAGTTGCAAAATCTTTGATTTAAAAAAGTAAAAGTGAGCACCTTGGCCTTGCCCGCGCTTGCTCTGAAAAGAAAGGTGGTTCGCCCAGTCGGTGGTGATCGTACAGCGAGTTTAAGAGTTCGTGATAATAGTGTTCCAAAAAAGGGAACAAGAATCATAAATTCGTGTAGTCGAAGAGAGACGCAGCGTGGCAAGTGGCGTTCCAACGTGGGGCAAGAAGAACCCTACTCGAACCCACCACCGAAGCGAGTCGTAGCGCGGCAACACACACACACACACACACACACACACACACACACACACACACACACACACACACACACACACACACACACATACGTGTATTGGTACCGTTGTGAGGATGTGTGTCCCCTACGACCCTTGTGAGAAAGGTGTTATAAATCGGTTTAAAGTGATTCCAGCTATATGTGGCAATTAACAAATTTCATGATATTTATGAGTTGTTAGGAGTGCCAAAGTTTATTCGTTGAAATATTGTTTTTTTTAAATGTGTCCTAGACTATTTTTAGAGGGCTATAACGGTTTTTGTGTTAACTGTTTTGCGATGATATGTGTGAGACTTTGTGAGCCTTTTGTGTAAACCTTTATGAGGAGTTTAAATGTCTCACTAACTTGTAGCCCCTTAGCTGTAACAGAACCATTTCCCACATATCTAAAGCATTCGGAATAATCACAACCATCAACATTTGTGTAATGTTCGAAATTAAAAATTAAAATGTAGGCCTATATTCTTGTGTATTTTTTGTCATTGAACTCAAATGTTGCATTTATTTTTCGATTTGACCAACAGTTCTTCTGTTAGTCCGTCCGACGCCAACAACTTTAGACTGCTCAAATTTAACAGATTATATTATTATGTATTTTTTGTCACTGAACTCAAATATTGCATTCATATTTCGGTTTGATCAACGGTTGGTCCGTTATTCCATCTGTCCGAGCCCAACAACTTTAGAATGATCGAATTTAACCAATTAAATTAAAATTCTTGTGTATTTTCTGTTGGTGAACTTATTTTTGGAGAATGGTTTGTTCGTCATCAAAATTTAATTTTCTTACAATTTATGTATTTTTTTGGATCTAAACACAAATATTGTATTTATTTTTCGAGTTCGCCAATGGTTTGACCGTTAGCTCGTCCGTCATAAAACAAATCGGGCATATTTAGATAAATACCGAACATCTAAATATATTTAAATAATGTATTGCAACTGAATACACCTATTAAATATTAATGTATGTAAAACAAAGTTTTCGTGTATGACCTTATAAAAATTTTATCTACATATATTGAAATGTTAGAAGTATGCAATGACCTACGAGAAAATATAGTGGCTTAGACCATAAATTAGCATGTTTGAAAAATAAATAATACAAATATATTGATATCGCCAGAGATTCAAAAAATGTTCAAAGTCTATCATTAAGATTTTTGAAAAGCAAGAATTTATTACCATATAAAACAAAATTAACCAAACCAAAAAGCAGGGGTTTTATTCTGCCCTAACCTACATATTCCGAATATAATTGGATTACAAACAAATAATTAACGATCTCTTGGAGAATTTTATTCCTATCATCCAATAAAAGAAAAAAAATCTATAAGCCAAGTAAGAAAGAAAAAAGAGGTTTATGGGGGGGGGGGGGTAATAATTCACATATACACAAAATTACTGAGTGTGAATTGAGATAAATTAATTTACATAAAATATATATCAAAGAAATTAATTAAAATCATTATCAGAGTAAACTTATTAGTGTAAATTAGAGTACATAAAATAAAAATATCGAAATTGAGTAAAATATAGTCAAAAAGTAAAATCACATATTGAGTTGCAGAAAAAAAACTTTATATAAAATAGAAATACATAAAGTCTGCATTAATGAAAAAAATTAATAATAGTAATGTAAACCTACTTACATTACATTTTTAATAGTAATGTAAAATTGGTTTACCTACTTTAACTTTTCTTCGTTTTTAATAGTTTTAATGAGAAAATAATACATGTCATATTTATTTTTTCACTACATAAATCTATAAATTATAACAAACTATATTTTTCCCTGTTAGTGTAATAACTCTGAGAATAGTTTCTTAGTCACGATTGACGAACAATTCTTTTTTTAGACAAACCTTCAATACTTTTAATTTCTACAGTATACAAAACTAAAACAGGTTGTTAATGAAACCTACAAATTATGAATCCAATAATTATTTATTCGAGCTAAGGCAATAACAAAATTTTATCAGTTGGTACATGAACAATTTTATTATTCTTTTGCAAACATGATTCTTAGTATATTAAAAAAAATCGAAACTTTATCATTGGTACATTGGAAACTTAATCGTTTTGTACATGAACAATTTTAAAACTTTTTTTTTTCAAACATGATTCCTAGTATATTAATAAAAATGTAACTTTATCATTGGTGCATGAACAATTTTAAAATATTTTTTCAAACAAGATTCCTAATATATTAATAAAAATGTAACTTTATCATTGGTACATGAACATTTTTTTTTAACTTACTGGCAAACATGATTTCTATATTAGTTCATAGACCTAAATAACAAAATCATATAAGTTAACTGTCTTCAGGAAAGAAATAACTTAATAATTTTGAAAACTTCTTAGAGAACACTTGTTTTTGTAGTAATAAACAAACAACTACCACTTTACTATAATACTTATACAGTTCTAATTTGATTATTTAATAAATTAAATTGGTACAGTGTTCAAAAAGTCAAGAAAATTCTCAGTTATTTTATTTTACTTCTTAGTTATCCCACAATTGTTACTTTTTTTTAATCAAATTGTATACACACCATTTTATTTTACTCCAACCTCTCTCTTCAAATTGCGGATATATTTTGATAAAACTGTCATAATCTTTTTTTCCCAGAACTTTTTTACATAAAATACTTTTTAATAAGAATTTATTCACAATTTCCAAGTCACTATCGGTCCAGCTAAATTTAACACAATTTTTCCTTCGTATGCCTCTCCCTTTCTGTTTTTTCAACTGTTTTCCTGGTGCTTCAAAATCAGAGAATTCAGATTCTGATTTGCTACCTGTGTTTTTTCTTTTGTTACAATTGTTATTTTCTGTCTTTTCAATGTAAGAACTTTCAAATTCTAAGATGGAATTATGATTGTTCCTGGTCATAGGCCTATTTTTTTTACTATTTTCATTGACAGTATTAACTGGAAGGTTTTCTAACAAAAAAGCTCCGAGTTTGAGTCGTCAGATTCATCAGAATTTTTGTATAATGTATCATCTACAACAGCTATTTATTTTTGTTTCCTAGTAGTGTCTTTCATTTCAATGTCTATTTCAGACAAAGATTTTCCCTTCATTTCTCTTAATCGTCCTTGTCCTAAAGTCATTAGTATTTTGCTAATTTGTGTTTTTTGGACCATTTCTTCTGGCATGCGGTAACATTGCCTATGGACTCGTATATTGTGGCCAAGAAATTGAGCTAGAATTATCCAATTCATTTTCTTTTAAATTTAATACCTAGGTAAAGCATAATTTATGTATAGATTATTCATAACAATAAGGTGTTAGTCTTAAAACTTAGATTTAGGTAATTCTGAAAAAAAAAAACACATTTCTATAGTATCTTGATGAAATATATTTTTTTAAATCTACAATGACTAAATGTAATACATTCAACAGACATAATTCGCAGAAACAGTTCTAACCACTTGAGACAAAAAAATTATTAACTTCTAAACTGAATTGTAAGGGATATTAATGCCACCTCATTCTGATCTGTTAAACATATTTGTCAAATTCAAACAAATTAGGACTGTGCATGCGTTAAGGTTTTACATGCTTGTTGTCTAATTATAAGTTTCAATATCACAATAATTGAGGTTTAGGCCTAACCTTAATTACGACTATCTGCAGATTAGCAAATAAAGTTACATTGGTCCCTATAAACAGTAATTTATAATGTTTATAAACATACATATGCCTACTCTTCAAGGCAATTTTGCTTCAAGTTAAACTTTCTAAAATGAGAACATTAATCCCTCTGCGTGATGTATGACCTGTTATTCATACGTAACAATTATTTCCACAAAATAAAGAGAAACAATAAATAAACATCGTATTACGCATGAGCGTGGCTTTATTTCTATTCCTTTTGTTTATTACCTAACCTATTTGGAGTGATTCTTGCTTCTACCATTAATCTAACCTAAGTTATGTTTTTGTTTACTAAAAACTCTACAAATAAGCTAGGTTCTTCCAGGTTATGTTATAATGTACATTCAAATACTGATGAAGTTATTTAGTTTAAAAACAATACGGGTTTAAAAATGTAAGTTAAAATGTTAAATGTTGATTCTAATTTTATTTCTACCTAGATTTTTAGTCCACTGATGCAGAAACAAACACATTTACAATTACTTTAGTAAATATTGGCTGTAATTTAATTCTCTTTTGTTTTTTTTTTAAATCAACTGATGAATTAGGATAAACGCATTTCTAGTTAATTTTGTAAATCTGTGTTCTAATTAAATTTGTTGCAGTAATTTTATAATTAGTAGGTGCACTAAAAAATATACCCATTCGTAATTAGTTTGGTATATCTTGATTCTAATTTAATCCTCAACACGATAAACTACTTCTTTCCTTTAAGGCAACAACTGTGATTAATTATAACGTGTCTGTCCTCCATTCTCATCATACATAATGAAACCAATATCATATCTATGAAAAAAGTCGATCTTACAGAAGAGGACAAAATACTATAGGCCTAATACTGCATACAGTTAAGAATGACAATCACATCTCAAGAATTACGGAATGTAGGCTAACATATGACAAAATACATAGTAATATGTTAATTTTATAATTTCTTTAAGATATTTAGAACCGTTTCCATCTTTATTGCCTTTATTATTGGTCATATTACCTTTAGATGTCATAGATTTCAATAAAAAAATTATTTCAACAAGATTTGGTTTTAATGTGTGCTTTCGGAATTAGAGATTTATTATGTTGTCTATGCATTATGCTATTTTAAAATGTGTAAACAAAAAAAAATCTAGCCTAATTAACTTTTAGAACCTATAGGTCCCTACTCTACATTTTTCAATTAAGAAAAATTGGCTAATTGAATCTTGTAAAAGGCAAATTAGGCCTAAGCCATAACTTAACCTTGTTTATTTAAAAACAGCCCAAGAAATAATATAGAGGTGAAGCCTAATTAAATATTTTTCTCATGGGCCTTAATAGAGGCATGCAGTGCATAGCCTATTACAATCCTTAAATATAGGTGGCCTATTATGGGAACAGTTGTATCAATTGTTCTGGGTAATGAAAAAGTTATAATTATGTAGGACTTAACCCAGAATATTCTATGCTTGTACAAAAGTAGCACATTAGGCTTGAATTGTAGTCCTATACAATTTAATTTTTTTAATGTTCTAAGTTGTATAAAATAAATTTCCACAAGTTGTGAATCTTTAGGTTGTTAGTAGTTCAATAAAAACATTTTATGGAAATAAAATAAACTTATCCAAAGCTTCATGGCGAATGTAGGAAGGTGCATAGAAACGATTGCATTATGTCTAGTTACTAAACATAACCCTAACATGAAAAGACACTTGACTTAACTTTTTTATTGAATGAACATAGAACATAAGTTTACCATACATTTTCCACTGCTAAACATCTTATTTCATATTACTTGAACTCTTCCAATGTGCCATCTGCCAATCAAAACTAGGCAAGTGTGTAAAGCAAATGACTACTAGCGCTACCTCGACCTTACACACGTGAACTTCGGGTTGTCCTATACTATTCTTATAAAGCTTTTTTTTAATATCGACAAAAAATATATGTATAGGTTCAGACTAGCAATCTAAAGCCATTTCTATTGAAGTCTGAAGTGACTACCTTATGAGGATATCCTCACAAGGGGGCATATCCTCACAAGAATAGAGTGTGACTTGTTTACAGCCTCATAACAATAGCAATACAAGTTCACACACACACACACACACACACACACACACACACACACACACACACACACACACACACACACACACACACACACACACACACACACACACACACACACACACACACACACACACACACACACACACACACACACACACATACACACACACACACACACACACACACACACACACACACACTGATACGGTTTGGGAAAAGCCAAAAGTCTCAAGCCAATTTAAAACAGTTTAAATTCCCGCGATAAAGCCATGTAGATGGGGGACGAGGAGGAACGATGACGTCACGCCAACAGGTGCTGAACACTGCATGTTGATTCGTGAAAAGTCACTCTACCTCGTTTCTTATTCTATTAAAATACTAAATTATTAAAATAAATTAATGTTCAGTAGAGTCAACCGATTAATAATATCGAAAAATAAATTTAAAAGCAATTAAAACAAAAAAGTTATTTAAGTTTTTATAGGGGCTCAAAAACCTAAAATTTGGAAAAAACTTAAATTCAAAATTCAAAAAACGTAGAGTCATAACTCAAAGGGGAACTAACAATAATAATAAATAAAAAATATGAATTAATAATAATTAACAGGTGAGAATGGACTTAGAAAGTCATTCTTGGGGAGTTTTTTGGAATTTTTGAGTTGAAGGGGGGATTAGTTAAAAAATAATAATAAGTACTATTGAAGAGACCACAATAGGGCACAATAATATGTACTTAGAATCAAATTTTAAAATAAAATAAGAGAGATATAATAATTACAAAACGTAAAACTTTAAAGCCCAAAAGCGGTTAAATTTGAAGTTAAAGGGGAGAAATAACATTGTAATTATAGATATCTATTATGTAAAATTGTAAAACATCAAAGCAGAAATGATAATATATATTGGGGGGGGGTTTTATGAACAAAAACGTATACGATAAAAACTTTGTTACTTCAAGGACGTATAACTCGAGAACGAAACGAGTTATGTGAAAAGTACAAACAGAGTTTTTCGTCATAGTACCAGAGGAACAAGATTTCGTCAAAAGAATTTTGAGAAAGGTCTTATCTCAAAATTTGAAAAGAAGAAAAATCGAATTTCGGGAAAAGGGCGATAACTCGCGAACGAAACGTAGTAGAACGATGAATCAAGTTCCACAAGACCCACAAGATGGAGAGGAAGAAGAATCCGAAAGGAACTTTAAAATCGGTTCGAGCGTTCGAAAGTTATAGCGAGTTGAACGAAAAAACGACCAAAGTCAAAATTTTCATGCAAAAACCTGTAAAGTGGCGCGCGCACCCTCAGTAGGAATCTAAAGTCTGAAACATCATATTGCCAACTTGGATCACAGATAACGTTGAAGAATAAATACAATAAATTATTAATTAAAAGGTGTTTTAATTAATAATAAAGGAAGAAAACTATTCATTAGTCAAAAAATATGACTAATAAAATATATAGTGTAAATATTTCAGACCAAAAGGGCCTGAAAACACGTAATAAGAAGAAAATACCTTTTTCCCTAAAAGGGAGGAAAATGGGCTCCAGGAACTGGATTAATTCCCACTAAAAGGGAGACCATAATTTATCCGTCGAAAGACGGGTACTTTTGATTTGGAATCGACGCAAGGTGGACGTTTCTTCACGACAGACTCCGAGCTGAGAGGAAAATTCAACTGTCACTCTACTTAACTGGACTTAGAATAATTTCTACTCTTATCGAACTTCAAGGCAACTTAGAAGAATTCGAGACCAGCATTCAACTACATAGCAGTTTACAGATTCGGAACGAAAACATCATATCAACATCAGCTTAATTATACAACAAATTCCAAATCCAACTAGAACTTCTAATAAAGTGTGAAGGTATCTTATACTTAAGGAATAATTCGCAAATATTAACTTCATTTCAAATATAACGTCATTAGGGGAATTATTAAAAATTAAATTCATTTTTATACTTCTGCTTTGGTGTTATAAATAATTAATAATTAAATACGACTTTTTCAGTACAGGAAAAACTGTTTGTGGTTCTGTCTGAAAAGTCAAGCGTTTTTATTTTTGTTTAGAATATAGAAAATATTACATTGGTAAATTTTGTCAAATAAATAAATAGTTGTGTTGTTGTTTAATCAAATTTTTGGTGTTATTAAAGAAGTTTATGAATTCAACATTTTTACTGTGCAAAAGTGAAAAGAATATATAAATAATTCATTTCTTAATTTTGTTGTGTTTTCAATATATATCCATTCTGTATATGCTATTAACCTTGTTTAAATATAAATCTTATATGTGTGCTCTGGTAATATAATTTGAAAATTTTAAAAGTTATCATCAGAACTTAAGAGCCGATTTCTCCCAAAAGGCACGACCTTGGAGAGAGAGAGTGTTAATCTTAAGAAAGAGTCAAATAATCGAGCATTGAGATAAAATTCAGGGAATTTTGCGTAAATTAAAAGTTAGTAAGTTTATGAGGACAAGCTCATACTTACTAGAGCCAAGATTTGCAATATCTTTGATTGAATAAAAAGTAAAAGTGAGCATCTTGGCCTTTTCCGCGTTTGCTCTGAGCTGAAAGGTGGTTCGCCCTATCGGTGGTGATCGTACAGCGAGTTTAAGAGTTCGTGGTAAATAGCGTTCCAAAAAGGGAACAAAGAATCTTAAAATCGTGAGCGAAAGTAGGGTGGTAAGTGACGCTGCAACAAAGTGGGGCACGAACTTACGAACCCGAGAGAGAGCGAGCGTGGCAACACACACACACACACACACACACACACACACACACACTATGCCTTAAATATAATATAATACATTTAATGTAAGTTTATATTTTCTCTATAAAATGGATCCCATGCCCAATAACTTATTACGCATTTATTTATTAAAGGGAAATGGTTCAATTAAATATATTATAAAACTAGAATGTGAACTGTTAATTATTTAAATTTAAAATAAAATAAAATTATTTTGACCTATATGTATTTTGATTATTCAAAAAACCTAGTATCTCCATGAGATGAGGAAGAATAGTTTTTCATGAAATTATTCATAGAATTAATTTCTACCGGTAAATGTACCTTCATCATAGTTTCTCGTTACCTACTTTGGTATTGCTATAATTAAAATGTTATCATTACCTTATAAAAACTTTTAACATATCGAAGCTATATTTTTGTCTCAATCGTGAAAAGATTGTGATACTACAAGCATTTGAAATCTATTTTGAAAGGACTATAAGCTCTAGAATAATAACTCACTAGTTTTCAAAGCAATTATATATTGTCTTACTTATCATACCAGCAATCTTGCTAATTGTTTGGACTGCCACCGAACAAACAGCAAACAGACCAAAATAAAACAGTGAAATTAAGTTTTAGTTTAAAAAGGCAAACCCATAACATAATATATCTTGATCCATTACACTTGACTACTTTACCACGATATTTCTTATGGCTGACTGCCAAATTTATATTTCTGACAACAAAAGTTAAACACTCAATATTGTACATAAGTTGCAACTGACATATAAGCACATACAAGTATTAGTATTTTACAAGCAACTAATTGCATACATATTATGAATAATTTATTTTGTATCCAACAGTTATTAACTACGCTATATTATGATAGTCTACATATAGAAGTCTTAATATTTCTAAATTTAATTTGATATGCAGATTAAATATCAATTTATAGAGATAAAAAAAAACTTATTTTAAATCAAAGAATAACCCTCATGTTAAAATAACAACACAAAAGATAAATAATTTACGTCATTCCTCTAATATATTAATTACAAAGAACTATATTAAATTAAGTTAAGAAATATAGTTTCCATGTACAAATTTACTTTTATTCAATAATAACAAAACAACACGGTACAGAATTTGATGAATAGGGTTACTGGTTTTTTTGATATATAGATAAGCCTACCAAACCATCACCTTAGTGACATGTACAAAAAACAACTGAATATGGAGTTGAAATGAGTTGACATATAGGTAAGATTCAGTTTCATTGGTCTAAACTAACAAATGAATTATTTATTTTATGATCATACTTATTTACAAAAAATTCAAGATGTAATTTCATTTTATATACAGGTGAAGATATAATGTATGTAGTTAAACTAAAGAAATATATTGATCCACGAAATTAAAAATATAGGAATTTATTATGAAAAATATCACAACATTGAGATTAAATTAAGACTAATATATTACTTTACAAAGTACGACATGGTTGAATAAAAACTCTTATTTAAAGTGTAAGTTATACTCCCCTATATTTTAGATGTACGCTAGTCTTATTGTTGAACTGCTTGGTAAGTCGGAAATCATGAAAAATATATCTCATTAATAGTCGGAAGCTTCCATTTGGGTATTACCAGATTTGATTATTAATATAGATAAGAATTACCTTAGTAGGTCCGTCTTGTGACTTCAATTTATATCTGGTTTTGCTATGACATGTTTCAAAGTTCAAGACTTCATCATCAGATACATGTAGATTAATTAATTCATTCACACGATGAATGCGTCACACATCAAATGTTAAAACACAAAACACAAACACAAACACAATTAAAATAAATATTCCCGTTCGGCAACGGTGCGCATTATCCTATGTCTGGTGGAACACTGTCGTTGCTAGGAATAAACCCTCTGATAGTTATCTCTATTGAGTCTAGATAAATGCTTGAGAGCTGTGTCGTATAGATAGTGTGAGTTGAAAGATAACTGGTCGTTTAAAATTTCATCTGGTTTATTTTTGAACGCTTTATATATCTCAAACTCTTCTTGAGCGTTCATTAATCTTCCCTTTGTACACACTTGCAATGCCTCCACACTGGAATGGAAATTATCTGGGATGTGTTTGTTTTCGAACAAATGGCTAGCAAAATTAGAGCTTGTAATATTGCTTTTATTAGTTGGAAGGTGCTCTTTGTATCGACAAAGGAACGTTCTCCCTGTTTGGCCAATGTAGAATTTGTTACAAACAAATTAGATAACGTTGCTTTATTAGATAACGTGCTCAACCATTTAAACACAGATGTAAACAAGATCATTCAACCCATCCGCCGTTCACAAAATAAGAAGCTGTGCTATCTGCGCATCAATCAACACAAACCGGTAAACATTGATTGTAAACACGTATTCTATCCACGGATATCCAACTTAACTGATATACACTTCGATGGAAATGAGATGGACTTGTTAAGTAAAGGCTTAAATTATAATATACCGAGAGTCAACAATAACAACCATGTCATACGTGATGTAATTAATGCAGAAGCGGTTATTAAAACTTTGAAGGAACAAGACTTACAGAATAACGTACGTGTTGTTGTGAACAATAAATTGAATAATATTTTGAAAACACCCACCGACGCAGTCCTTAAACCAAATAACCGTAATACACTCTACTCACGTGAGAGCAGAATACTAAAAAATATCAAACATAAATTGTTAGAGAACGATGCAATTGTGACCAAGGCTGATAAGGGCAACACTTTAGTTATTGTAAGCCAAAGCGAATATTCCCAAAAAATCATGGATTTTATTAATAGCAATAATGTCCATTTGCTCAATTCTGACCCAACCAAGAAATTTCATAAAAGTTTGAATCAGACAATAAGCGGTTGCACATCCTTGTTAAGTGAAAAATCTCGTAGGTTTCTTAAACCGATAAACCCTCAGGCACCGCAGTTTACCGGCTTACCAAAACTTCATAAACCAAATATTCCTATCAGACCATTAATCAATTACACCACAGCTCCAAGCTATGGAACTGCAAAAAAATTGGAACACCTCATTAAAACCAACATCACCTTAACAAACAACCATAGTTTAAAAAACAACACTGAATTCATCAGTAATACGAAAAATATTAAGATTAAACAAAGCTATAAACTCGTTTCTTTTGATGTGATTAACATGTATACCAACATCCCAGTGGCAGAAATGCTAAATGTACTTAGTGATAACCTCAATACCACTAATAAATTGCATAATGATGAAATAAATGAACTTATGCGGCTACTACAAACTGTGTTGGAACAAAATTACTTCGTATTCAATAACAATTTCTACTTACAAACAGACGGCTTAGCAATGGGCTCACCACTATCCGGGTTACTAGCAGACATATACTTGAATCATTTTGAAAATGAACACATAATGTCAAATAAAAACAAGTATAGAAAAAACATCATATTCTACAATAGATATGTGGATGACACATTTGTTATTTTTAATGGTTCCAATAGACAAGCTGCTGGACTATTGAAGTACATGAACAGAATTAACACTAAGATCCAGTTTACGCTAGAAATGGAAAGTAATGACCAACTGAATTTCTTAGATCTAACCATAAGAAAGGGTCATGACAAGCTTGACTATAAAATCTATCGAAAGCCTACTACAACTGATGTCACCATCAACGCCAAATCGTACCATCCGTATTCCCAAAAAATGGCGGCTTTTAATTGCTTTATACATAGACTTAACACTGTCCCTTTGAATACAATTGATTATCATGACGAAGTAAACATAATAAAACACATAGCTGTAAGCAATGGCTATAAAAGTTCTTTAATTGATAAAATGATTGAGAGGTATAATAAGACACAGAAAAATAGAAACAATTTAGAAACAGGCTTAACCAAAACCAACAAATTTATTCCATCTGAGTACACCAACCTTCTACCCAATGTTTTACGCAATATTTTAAAAAAACTTAACATCACCCTCGCCTTCCGCACAAGCAACAATATCTCCTCATTTCTTAAACGCAGAAATAAGATTCCTTTAGAAAATAAATCTGGTGTTTATAAAATAACCTGCCCTGATTGTAACAAATTCTACATTGGCCAAACAGGGAGAACGTTCCTTTGTCGATACAAAGAGCACCTTCCAACTAATAAAAGCAATATTACAAGCTCTAATTTTGCTAGCCATTTGTTCGAAAACAAACACATCCCAGATAATTTCCATTCCAGTGTGGAGGCATTGCAAGTGTGTACAAAGGGAAGATTAATGAACGCTCAAGAAGAGTTTGAGATATATAAAGCGTTCAAAAATAAACCAGATGAAATTTTAAACGACCAGTTATCTTTCAACTCACACTATCTATACGACACAGCTCTCAAGCATTTATCTAGACTCAATAGAGATAACTATCAGAGGGTTTATTCCTAGCAACGACAGTGTTCCACCAGACATAGGATAATGCGCACCGTTGCCGAACGGGAATATTTATTTTAATTGTGTTTGTGTTTGTGTTTTGTGTTTTAACATTTGATGTGTGACGCATTCATCGTGTGAATGAATTAATTAATCTACATGTATCTGATGATGAACTCTTGAACTTTGAAACATGTCATAGCAAAACCAGATATAAATTGAAGTCACAAGACGGACCTACTAAGGTAATTCTTATCTATATTATTTAATTGTGACTCGGTTCCGTAAAAACAAAATTGAAATGCATATCAAATTAGATGCTAGTCAAGCAAATACGGTATACAAATTCAAAAACATTAAAGTTAAATTGGCAAAGACTTGCCTGCACATTAATTTTAATAAGTCCTGTTTACATAATGACATCAGGCCAAACTATTGTAAGGTAAACATCCGCAATAAATCTAATGTCGCTGTCAAGATAAAACGTGCAGCAGAGATTTTATGGGTCAAAAGTGAAATTAGGAATCTATACTCCAAAAAGGCTAAGCTTAACCTTGAACTTTACACAGCGCATTTAGAATTGCTTAAGTCAATACACCCTGCTTTATTAGATAACGTGCTCAACCATTTAAACACAGATGTAAACAAGATCATTCAACCCATCCGCCGTTCACAAAATAAGAAGCTGTGCTATCTGCGCATCAATCAACACAAACCGGTAAACATTGATTGTAAACACGTATTCTATCCACGGATATCCAACTTAACTGATATACACTTCGATGGAAATGAGATGGACTTGTTAAGTAAAGGCTTAAATTATAATATACCGAGAGTCAACAATAACAACCATGTCATACGTGATGTAATTAATGCAGAAGCGGTTATTAAAACTTTGAAGGAACAAGACTTACAGAATAACGTACGTGTTGTTGTGAACAATAAATTGAATAATATTTTGAAAACACCCACCGACGCAGTCCTTAAACCAAATAACCGTAATACACTCTACTCACGTGAGAGCAGAATACTAAAAAATATCAAACATAAATTGTTAGAGAACGATGCAATTGTGACCAAGGCTGATAAGGGCAACACTTTAGTTATTGTAAGCCAAAGCGAATATTCCCAAAAAATCATGGATTTTATTAATAGCAATAATGTCCATTTGCTCAATTCTGACCCAACCAAGAAATTTCATAAAAGTTTGAATCAGACAATAAGCGGTTGCACATCCTTGTTAAGTGAAAAATCTCGTAGGTTTCTTAAACCGATAAACCCTCAGGCACCGCAGTTTACCGGCTTACCAAAACTTCATAAACCAAATATTCCTATCAGACCATTAATCAATTACACCACAGCTCCAAGCTATGGAACTGCAAAAAAAATGGAACACCTCATTAAAACCAACATCACCTTAACAAACAACCATAGTTTAAAAAACAACACTGAATTCATCAGTAATACGAAAAATATTAAGATTAAACAAAGCTATAAACTCGTTTCTTTTGATGTGATTAACATGTATACCAACATCCCAGTGGCAGAAATGCTAAATGTACTTAGTGATAACCTCAATACCACTAATAAATTGCATAATGATGAAATAAATGAACTTATGCGGCTACTACAAACTGTGTTGGAACAAAATTACTTCGTATTCAATAACAATTTCTACTTACAAACAGACGGCTTAGCAATGGGCTCACCACTATCCGGGTTACTAGCAGACATATACTTGAATCATTTTGAAAATGAACACATAATGTCAAATAAAAACAAGTATAGAAAAAACATCATATTCTACAATAGATATGTGGATGACACATTTGTTATTTTTAATGGTTCCAATAGACAAGCTGCTGGACTATTGAAGTACATGAACAGCATTAACACTAAGATCCAGTTTACGCTAGAAATGGAAAGTAATGACCAACTGAATTTCTTAGATCTAACCATAAGAAAGGGTCATGACAAGCTTGACTATAAAATCTATCGAAAGCCTACTACAACTGATGTCACCATCAACGCCAAATCGTACCATCCGTATTCCCAAAAAATGGCGGCTTTTAATTGCTTTATACATAGACTTAACACTGTCCCTTTGAATACAATTGATTATCATGACGAAGTAAACATAATAAAACACATAGCTGTAAGCAATGGCTATAAAAGTTCTTTAATTGATAAAATGATTGAGAGGTATAATAAGACACAGAAAAATAGAAACAATTTAGAAACAGGCTTAACCAAAACCAACAAATTTATTCCATCTGAGTACACCAACCTTCTACCCAATGTTTTACGCAATATTTTAAAAAAACTTAACATCACCCTCGCCTTCCGCACAAGCAACAATATCTCCTCATTTCTTAAACGCAGAAATAAGATTCCTTTAGAAAATAAATCTGGTGTTTATAAAATAACCTGCCCTGATTGTAACAAATTCTACATTGGCCAAACAGGGAGAACGTTCCTTTGTCGATACAAAGAGCACCTTCCAACTAATAAAAGCAATATTACAAGCTCTAATTTTGCTAGCCATTTGTTCGAAAACAAACACATCCCAGATAATTTCCATTCCAGTGTGGAGGCATTGCAAGTGTGTACAAAGGGAAGATTAATGAACGCTCAAGAAGAGTTTGAGATATATAAAGCGTTCAAAAATAAACCAGATGAAATTTTAAACGACCAGTTATCTTTCAACTCACACTATCTATACGACACAGCTCTCAAGCATTTATCTAGACTCAATAGAGATAACTATCAGAGGGTTTATTCCTAGCAACGACAGTGTTCCACCAGACATAGGATAATGCGCACCGTTGCCGAACGGGAATATTTATTTTAATTGTGTTTGTGTTTGTGTTTTGTGTTTTAACATTTGATGTGTGACGCATTCATCGTGTGAATGAATTAATTAATCTACATGTATCTGATGATGAACTCTTGAACTTTGAAACATGTCATAGCAAAACCAGATATAAATTGAAGTCACAAGACGGACCTACTAAGGTAATTCTTATCTATATTATTTAATTGTGACTCGGTTCCGTAAAAACAAAATTGAAATGCATATCAAATTAGATGCTAGTCAAGCAAATACGGTATACAAATTCAAAAACATTAAAGTTAAATTGGCAAAGACTTGCCTGCACATTAATTTTAATAAGTCCTGTTTACATAATGACATCAGGCCAAACTATTGTAAGGTAAACATCCGCAATAAATCTAATGTCGCTGTCAAGATAAAACGTGCAGCAGAGATTTTATGGGTCAAAAGTGAAATTAGGAATCTATACTCCAAAAAGGCTAAGCTTAACCTTGAACTTTACACAGCGCATTTAGAATTGCTTAAGTCAATACACCCTGCTTTATTAGATAACGTGCTCAACCATTTAAACACAGATGTAAACAAGATCATTCAACCCATCCGCCGTTCACAAAATAAGAAGCTGTGCTATCTGCGCATCAATCAACACAAACCGGTAAACATTGATTGTAAACACGTATTCTATCCACGGATATCCAACTTAACTGATATACACTTCGATGGAAATGAGATGGACTTGTTAAGTAAAGGCTTAAATTATAATATACCGAGAGTCAACAATAACAACCATGTCATACGTGATGTAATTAATGCAGAAGCGGTTATTAAAACTTTGAAGGAACAAGACTTACAGAATAACGTACGTGTTGTTGTGAACAATAAATTGAATAATATTTTGAAAACACCCACCGACGCAGTCCTTAAACCAAATAACCGTAATACACTCTACTCACGTGAGAGCAGAATACTAAAAAATATCAAACATAAATTGTTAGAGAACGATGCAATTGTGACCAAGGCTGATAAGGGCAACACTTTAGTTATTGTAAGCCAAAGCGAATATTCCCAAAAAATCATGGATTTTATTAATAGCAATAATGTCCATTTGCTCAATTCTGACCCAACCAAGAAATTTCATAAAAGTTTGAATCAGACAATAAGCGGTTGCACATCCTTGTTAAGTGAAAAATCTCGTAGGTTTCTTAAACCGATAAACCCTCAGGCACCGCAGTTTACCGGCTTACCAAAACTTCATAAACCAAATATTCCTATCAGACCATTAATCAATTACACCACAGCTCCAAGCTATGGAACTGCAAAAAAAATGGAACACCTCATTAAAACCAACATCACCTTAACAAACAACCATAGTTTAAAAAACAACACTGAATTCATCAGTAATACGAAAAATATTAAGATTAAACAAAGCTATAAACTCGTTTCTTTTGATGTGATTAACATGTATACCAACATCCCAGTGGCAGAAATGCTAAATGTACTTAGTGATAACCTCAATACCACTAATAAATTGCATAATGATGAAATAAATGAACTTATGCGGCTACTACAAACTGTGTTGGAACAAAATTACTTCGTATTCAATAACAATTTCTACTTACAAACAGACGGCTTAGCAATGGGCTCACCACTATCCGGGTTACTAGCAGACATATACTTGAATCATTTTGAAAATGAACACATAATGTCAAATAAAAACAAGTATAGAAAAAACATCATATTCTACAATAGATATGTGGATGACACATTTGTTATTTTTAATGGTTCCAATAGACAAGCTGCTGGACTATTGAAGTACATGAACAGCATTAACACTAAGATCCAGTTTACGCTAGAAATGGAAAGTAATGACCAACTGAATTTCTTAGATCTAACCATAAGAAAGGGTCATGACAAGCTTGACTATAAAATCTATCGAAAGCCTACTACAACTGATGTCACCATCAACGCCAAATCGTACCATCCGTATTCCCAAAAAATGGCGGCTTTTAATTGCTTTATACATAGACTTAACACTGTCCCTTTGAATACAATTGATTATCATGACGAAGTAAACATAATAAAACACATAGCTGTAAGCAATGGCTATAAAAGTTCTTTAATTGATAAAATGATTGAGAGGTATAATAAGACACAGAAAAATAGAAACAATTTAGAAACAGGCTTAACCAAAACCAACAAATTTATTCCATCTGAGTACACCAACCTTCTACCCAATGTTTTACGCAATATTTTTAAAAAACTTAACATCACCCTCGCCTTCCGCACAAGCAACAATATCTCCTCATTTCTTAAACGCAGAAATAAGATTCCTTTAGAAAATAAATCTGGTGTTTATAAAATAACCTGCCCTGATTGTAACAAATTCTACATTGGCCAAACAGGGAGAACGTTCCTTTGTCGATACAAAGAGCACCTTCCAACTAATAAAAGCAATATTACAAGCTCTAATTTTGCTAGCCATTTGTTCGAAAACAAACACATCCCAGATAATTTCCATTCCAGTGTGGAGGCATTGCAAGTGTGTACAAAGGGAAGATTAATGAACGCTCAAGAAGAGTTTGAGATATATAAAGCGTTCAAAAATAAACCAGATGAAATTTTAAACGACCAGTTATCTTTCAACTCACACTATCTATACGACACAGCTCTCAAGCATTTATCTAGACTCAATAGAGATAACTATCAGAGGGTTTATTCCTAGCAACGACAGTGTTCCACCAGACATAGGATAATGCGCACCGTTGCCGAACGGGAATATTTATTTTAATTGTGTTTGTGTTTGTGTTTTGTGTTTTAACATTTGATGTGTGACGCATTCATCGTGTGAATGAATTAATTAATCTACATGTATCTGATGATGAAGTCTTGAACTTTGAAACATGTCATAGCAAAACCAGATATAAATTGAAGTCACAAGACGGACCTACTAAGGTAATTCTTATCTATATTATTTAATTGTGACTCGGTTCCGTAAAAACAAAATTGAAATGCATATCAAATTTGATTATTAGTTTAAGAGATTTTTCATGATTTATTTATTTCTACTGGGTTTTAACAGCTTGGAAAAGAATTAAGAGATAAAATCTAAATTGCAGACTCATTAGAATTATATACAATAATGAGTATATATATTATAGTTCAGTTTGTGAATATGAGTTTGTGTTTAGTGTATTATATGAGTTTGTGTTTAGTTTATAAGTATTATTAGAATGGCGGAGTATTAATCTAAGAAAGCCTTACGGATGAGGATGAATTACCTAAGTAGAAGATCAATGAATACATTTATATGACACAAAAATAATATATGATTACGAAAATTTCCAATTTATAACCGTTCTGAAAAAAGAAAATAGTAAAATAATAAAAAGAATATTAATTTATTAAAAACTATTCCATGAACTCTTTATACAACTAGGTTTTTAATGCTTGGTCTAAATTAAATTCAAGGATTAAATAAACAAATAAATCTAAAGATTCAAAATTATTTTAATGATATCAATGAGCTACAATTGTTTCGCCATGCTGCATCATCAAAGTTGTTCAACTTTTGCAAAACTAATGACAGCGACCCTGACTGTTCTACTTGACCGATTTACCTGCAGGTTGTACCAAAACAAAGGTTAGCGGTCCTAAAAGTGCAGGTTTTATTTATATTTTAAAAATATTTATGGTAATTGGTTCAAAATGGAAAATAAACTTTTCTTTTGGAGATTTAACATAGGGAAAAAAATTAAAGCTTATGACAGCGAGCCTGACCATACTACTGGACCGATTTACACACGGGTTGTACCAAAACAAAGGTTAATGGTTCTAAATGTGCAGGTTTTATTTATATTTTGAAAATATTTATGTTTATTTAGTCAAAAATGGAAAATAAACTTTTCTTTTTGAAATTTAACATAGGGGGAAAATTAAAGCTTATGACAGCGAGCCTGACCATACTACTGAACCGATTTACACGTGGGTTGTACCAAAACAAAGGTTAGCGATCCTAAATGTGCAGGTTTTATTTGTATTTTGAAAATAATTATTTTAATTAGGTCGAAAATTTAAAATAAACATTTCTTATAGAGATTTACCATAGGGAAGAAATTTAAAGCTTATGACAGCGAGCCGGACCATACAACTGGACCGATTTACACACAGTTGGTAACAAATGAAAGGTAATTGTCGTTATATTTGCACATTTTGCTTTGATTTCAGCTATTACCCCACTAAATTTTGTAAAAACGGAAATTAAAATCTCTCATGGCAATTTAATATGGATTAAAATTTTAAGCCTATTCCGAGTGAGATCTGGAGTTCTATTGGACCGATTTACATGCGGGTTGTGTTAAATGAAAGGTAATTAACTCTATATATTTGCCTATTTGCCTGATTTGTTTTAAATATTAAAAAATGTATGAAACATCGGGACCTCAAATTTGTGAGTAAGGAGTGGACACTCCCAGGGGCACATAGCTGATTTGACATCTCTCTTACTTAGATCTCTCTTATTTGGATTACAGTTTTCGCTACAATCTGTTAGTCTCTCTTGATTAACTCTTGTTTTTGTCCCGACCCTAATACTATTAGGGTATACGAGACCCAGAAGTATTTGCTTAAAGTTCTTCATCATGTATTTTAAGTGATGGTGATGAAGAAGAATTTTCCTTAAAAAAATGAGAAAAAATTAGAGAAAAAAAATATTATCAATATTGTTTTTGAATTTACGAGCCACTAATACGGTATATAGTTTCAATTCTGTTCTTCAAAATTATTTATCATAATTAATTTTCCCATTGTAATTGACAAAATGTAATTTTAATTATGTTATGACACATGACATTACGTCTTGCATAGCTCATTCTCATATTCTCCCTCTTGTTGACATCATTCCTCGCCGAATTAACTTATTGTACCTAATGAATCATCTTGATAACTGCACATATTTCTTACTTGGGAATAACATTCCTTAACGTGAAGATAACCGACTTAGTTGTAAATTTTTATTCTTTATATTTATTTTCATTCATGAGAGTGTCATTGTTAGTGTCAAAGTAGTTCATTTTGATATAATAAAAACCAACTTGTAGAATTATTCAAATAAAGTTTGATTGAATATTTTCCAGCGTGTAATATCAATCCACACGATTCTGTAATACTTGTAATTAACTTAATTATGATATAACTTAATAATTTGTGTAGATTGGTATAATTAAATAAATAGTTAAAACATGTTAAAATTATAAAAGAAGATTGTAGGTAATAACAATATTTAGAAACACACCAATCTAGAATAAAATCATATTTTAACATGTTAATAGATATCTATAAATATAAATGGTGCTCACTAGTAGACCCCTAAATCCAGGTAATTGTTTGTTGTTTTTTTAACGAATACATATAAATTCCTCTTATAATCTTAAAGAACTACATTGATATTTTGGAATATCCATTTGAGAACCTGCCTACTAAGTTCAAATCTTCTTAACGTCATATTTTCCAAACGTTATTATATAGAGTTAATGTTGACCGTAGTTTATTACGATTAATGATATGGCTTTCTCAGTACTTCAAAACGTTAAATTATTTGTTTTTCTTCAACATACGTTCGCTCTTTCTTTTATTTTTAAACAATAACGTCTACTCTCGAAAAACTAGATTGATATCATAACTACAATTGTAGTTTATAGTTTCTTCATTCTTAAAACAAATCCTTCAAGAAGTGAAATAAATTAGAATTTTTATTGTTTGTCTCTGGATTTTAAACAAATATACGGATATTTTAAAGTTATATATGTAAACATATGTCAAGAAATATATTAATGTGAACGTTTTACATCTTAATACTTTTTATAAACTTTTATCATTTGATATTAAATTATCTTGTATTGTTGTTACAAAATGTGAACAAAAGAAAAAATTTACTTCAAAAACAAAATTGACTTTACTATAAGGAACTTTAGTACTTCTTAAAAGTTGACAACTATAATGTTCTTCATGTTAATACCGCATTGAGTATTAGGACAAATGGAGTCAATCTTTCTACAGGAGTTCGAAATTATAGTATTAGTAACTCCATAAATTGTGTAGTTTTTTTTCTTTTCTCATTAATACTAACACAAAACTTGAAATTAACTACCGCACAACTGGCTAACGATTTGAGTTAACACAATATAGATAGTAATTATTGTATCTTTTTATAAACTATACATTAATATTATGTAGTTTGTAACTCAACCTTTATTGTAAGATAATAATATTATACATGGTGTCATAATGCTTAAAGTAATGAGCGTATACTGTACCTAATGTTAAAATAACAATTAAGGTACATGTACATTTAATTACTTTACGAAATTCTACAGAACTATTCCCAATAAAGATTTGGCAGATAGGAAAAAAGGTATTTGGGTCCTCATTTAAGTGAAAGGATTTTCTGTAAACCTAAATAAATGCAGATATAAATAAGGTTATATCGAACCTTTTTATCAACAAACGTGTGAATTAGTTGCTATCTATAAGATTTTTTAAATCGTAGAATACTGCCCTATAAGTTTTTTGATTGCCTATAAAACTAATACCAAATATTTTTCTTTAAAGAAATTGCGCCTCTTTGATACTTTTTGTTTTACATTTGTCATTACTGAGGTTGAAATTAAACACATATCGTATAGTGATATTTACCATATCACCATAATATTGTTAAATATTGGATAACCTTATCAATGATAAATAACTTAAACACTTTTCGTACTCTGCAAAATCTCGGTATACGTTTATGTTTCCCTACTCCTACGCAAACACAAGACTTGTTACAATATCTGACATTCAAACACATATAAACACCCCTAAAAAACCAAATAGGTTAACCAAAAAACATATATATTTTTTACAGGTTTTGGTATGCTGTAGTTATTCATTATATTGTTCAGTATATTTGGTAGTATAAGACGTGTGAAGTCAACACAAATAATAATTATTAATTATAATTATTATAGGCATAACATAATAAGTCATAACGTAAATAGACTTAAGGTATCATACTATTAATAAATATATTATTTAATCACAGCCCTCGGATACAAGTTTAGAAACCCTATATAACAACAACCATGAAGAGCTTTCTTTTCCCAGAACGTCCAACACATATGATCGGAATTAATTTAAAACGTATTTTTATTATGTTTTCATATCTTTAAATTTACTCGATAATAAAGCACGTGCACACATCCCAGCAGAGACAAGATTTGAATTCATTAAATTATTTTATAATATTGTTTTATACGTAAGAAAAAAACTTGCCTATGAGATGGAATTATGATTATTTATATGTAATATTTATTTATTTATCTTTAAATAATAGTTCACAATAACACACAATTTAAAAATATGGATGTATACATTATTTATTAGAAGAATAATGATAATCGCTATTCAACAGTGTTGTTTTTATGTTAAACTGGACATAAATGAATAAAATGTAAATGTTTTTGTACACAGGTATATTGATTTATGGATTAAAATTTGTTGGTCTTAGGTATGTAAAATTAAATGTATATTCTTCAATTCTTGCAAAACTGCTAAAAAGAAAAACAAATTTAATTCTCTTACTGGGCATTTTGGAATGGATGTTTTTATGTGGTCTCTTTCAAAAATTATCCTTTCATCATCGATACTGCAAAGTTACCTGGGGATGTCACTGTGAGAACTAACTAAACAACACAATTAATATTCTTTCCATGCCTTCAATTTATCAACTTGGGCTAGCCAAAGTAACACCTTAAGTAATAACTTCTTGGTCAGACAGTGCTCGTTATCATTCCTCGATTGTTAATCTATTATTAACATCAATTATTGTGGTTCCTCTTCTGGCTCTAATAGATTAAAATATTGGAATAGCTTAGTGTTCTTCTCTTTTTCTTTTTTCCGACTCTTTGAACCTCGTGTTTTTATTTCTAAATTAGTAATAATTCTCCAAATGTTATGGCACTTTAGACTACTGTAGAGTATCAATACTATTTTGTCCTGAGATAATGTTGTACACAGTATACCATTTGTGGCTGACTTTTTACGGTTCTTCTCGAAAAACACGAGCTTCCTTAACTAAGTGACGTCACATGTAGAAATAACTCTAAAAATGAAACTTTTATACTTTAATACGTCAATTCCCAATCATAACCTGAGTTACGTGATATTTCATCTGTTCATGTCTTATTTCCATCCTGCAGTTAACCTTTAGATTTAGCTCGTGGTAGCACCCACCCATTTCTTTCCCTTCCAGTGCTTTTGTCATCGCTAATAGTACCTGCGTTTTTGCTGCTACATTTAATACCGCCTTGCAAGAAACTAATTCTAAAAAAAGGCGTAGTCTTTAATTAAGGCCTTGAATTATTTCTTATTCTTATATCCGTTCATTTGTTTGAAGTTCAATTAACGTTGTGATAATCTATAATTTCATTTTAAGTCAAGCATAATTTTAAGAAATATGTTTAATTGTCAACATAAAAAGTAAAGTCGTTGATTTGAAAAGTAAATTTATTTATGATATTCATGGGAAAAAATTGCTAAAACATATTAAAAGAAAATTTTGAAGACATATATAGGCATGATTTAAAATAAAATTTTAACTCTTTTTTATTAAATAAATTACTTTTTCTCAAACAATGTTATTTGTTGTATACATAAACTACTAAAATTTGTCCTAGGCGTATAGTTTTAATTGTTTTAGTGGTTTTTTTGTATAATCCTAATAGTGAAACTGTATTTGTTTGTTGATGGATATACAGTTAATCATTACCTTCAACTGCTACAAAACTTTAAAGTAAATATAGAGTTATTAATTATACTATAATAATCGCTATTAAATACTCTAATCATTAACTATATTTAATAAGGTGTGCAAAATTTAACGTTTTGAAGATTTAAATCTTTATAGGTGGGTTTTCTAATGATAATTGCAAAATATTATTGAAAAATTATAAGATTATCTCAATATGTAAAACGTTTTTGTCTATGAAACATTTTTTACTCTGTATACTTAATTAATACACAATACCATATATTTTCCTATAATTATGTACAATATTTGTATTAACGATAGGTGCTGGAGACAGTTTAGAAACTTACAATGTTTAAAAACGTTAATGTAATTTAGTATAAATTATTGAGACAGAAAAATAAAAGCATATTTAGGTATGTAATTCAACCACCGCTAAGTGAATCGCTTAGAACAAGCTAGTTTGGACTAATATCAATACAAATAGTCGATTAATTGAAGACCTCATGACAATAACAATCATCCATTGGACAAAATTCGAGTTATTAAATATGTCAAACATTCCAGAGGGGCGAAGTATAAGCTGTTGAAATGAAGTTATAAGGTAATTTCATTTATGTGAGCAATTTAATTTCAGTTTTGCAGTATTTTCAATAATATCTAACAAGATTTGAATTGATGAATATTACTGTTGTTATGATGGATTTTACGTTAGGGGGTAATTATTTTAAAAATTCATTTACAATTTGATTCCATGAGAGGCAATGTATGTTAATATGTGTTATTATAAGTTTTGAAAAAACTACGTAAAAATTTATTATGTTTTCGTTATTTTTTTCAATGTATACATTTTTTTTTAATCCATATATATCCATGTTATTTTATTTGTATTATATTGCGACAATCCTAACTTGCAAAATGATGTATAATTTAATACTACATCGATCACAATTCATATAAAAAAATAATAATAATCAAATCGTGTATGCGTCCTTTCAAAATGGAGTTATTTGAAGCATGGTGGAAATAAAAGAAACTAAAACAAAATTCTAGTCTAATGGATTATATTATGCAAAGAATTAGTATTACACATGTGACTTCTGATTCACGGATGAATTTAGAGTTAAAATTTTCAACTGGACTGCAGTCGATATGACGATGGACTGTTTATAATAACAAATATTATTTATTTAATTGGATATATTATTAAACATAGGTATACATCAGACTTGTCCTTTGTCATTATATGGAGGAGGTAGGCCACAAGGTCGGCCCAAAACGAATTTTGAAGGCTCGTCTTTCTAAAACAAACCGTAGGGTTGAAAACTTAGTGCGATCACAAAATACCAGTGAGTTGACCACAGGTGATGAAGTAGCAAATCGTTTGTAGGTTCACATAAACGTAGCTACTTTGATTAGAAACTATTTGGAATCTTCAGATAAAGGAATTCTCTTGATGGTTTGTTTGGAGGCAGGCAGTTGAACATTGACGATGCATTAGTTTATTTACGTAGACTATATATTCGCCAGTCACTTTTGTAAACAGACAAAAGTGGTCATTAAAGGCGAGACATCCAGTGTTTTTATCTTATCATTGTTTATGTAAGTCTAAATCGAGTAAACATCTGAATGCACAGAAATGGGCACTGAAGGCTACGATTAATTTTTTGAACTTAAAAATCTTTTTAGGAAACCAGAACTCCTTATCTTAATCTGTAACGTGGTACTATATATCAGATACTTTAGACAACATTCTGGTACATAGTTATTACAACATACATTTTTCAATCGGCCAGCTTTTACAAGAATCTTATGTGGCCCGAAATAAAGACTGTCGTAGATTCCGTGAGCACCATACAACAGTCGCGTATTTCCATGAATATAGATTTGCTTTATATTACGTCTGTTCGTGTAATTAACTCATTGAGAGAACTAGAAAGAGAATCGAGAATTTACCTTTGGAAATTCTGATTTTAATTGCCCCGCCTTCAATAAGAATACATCAGGTAGCACGTCACGTTCACCCTTGTCCTGATTCGTCTCATTGTGAGATCTAAGATGAGTCATGTGATGATCATTATTAGTCTTGAGTATTAATTGCTAATTTAATTTAATGTTTTTCATTTTTGTAATATAAATTATAACTAGTGTGAGTGAATTGTATTGCATATTTTATGTGTTTAATTTTCAAAACAAATTTCTATAAAAATATCGATTTTTTTTAATACAATTTGTGTTCTGTATTTAAGTTTTTAATATAAATATTCCCCAAGCTACGAAATTATAAAAAAATGCGAAATTATTCAAAAACAACAAAATATTCTTCATAACCAGAACAACCAAATCGTAGAACAAAATATTTTTGACCACTTAGCTTGTTCTAAGATATACATTGTGCGCCGTCTACAAGTGACGACCATTTATATTTACAGAAACCTATTCCCGTATTAAAATATGATTACGTTCTAGATTCTTATGTTATAAAATATTGTTATTGTCTAAACCATCATTGTATAATTAATACTTTGTTTTAACTATTTATGCAAATCTACAAAATGTACATAAATCATTAAGTTATAACGTAATTATTTTTTATCATCTTTTCGGGATTAGTTTGAGGGTTAATTTTATACTCTATTCAATATTCCATGAACCTTCGTAGTTTTGAGATGTCATTAAAATTATATATTTCTTGAATCAATATTATCATAATATTAATGTTATATTATAAAATAATAACGTATATAGTTAGAGAAATATAAAACACAAATATTTAAAACTAATAGAGTAAGTAACGTAAGTTACAATAGTAATCACTATTGGTTTCAACTATCTCAAATAAGTATACAAATAAATGAATATAATAAAATGTTTAGTATAAATGGTTAATTAATAAATGTATGATTAGAGTTAATTACATAAATATGAGCATTTTGAAATACCCTTGTTTGAACCGATACATTTACATTAAGAAAGAAAGGAAATTCAATATGCATGATTCAGCGACATAGTAAATTGTCAATTGGATTATGGTATATTTGTATTGAACACGTCCCTCAATACTACAAAGTATCCGTAATAAAAGGAAATAACTCTTTAATAACCGGATATTTTGTAGTTTAAATACACCTAATTGGAACTCATTTACACATTTAATTCTTTCAAGAGTTCACAGTATTTAAACTTTAACTGACCAATAAATATTTTGAAAAGCTGTAGATAGAAAACAGAAAGTACCAATTTAGTAAAATCTCATTTTATAAGAAGTGTATCACTTTATAATTCGTATTTGTGTAACAAACACATAAACAACAAGAGAATAAATGCAATATAATGGAATTATTAGGATTTCCACATCTTATTTTAAAAACAACTTCATATAATGTTAGAATTATTATTATTATTATTTTGAATTACAGTTAGGATAATTTGTAATGACGTTAATTTCATTTTTTCTTACATATTGCTAACAGTAAAAATCTGGATTTTGTCAAAAGATAGATTTTTTATATATTGAATAATATCACAATATTTTAGAACAATAAATCTCAAAATAAAATAAATACCACTTATTTTGGTGTATATTTGAATTTAATAAGGATATATTGAGTCTTACTAATTCTATTATTTATGTATAATAAAAGGGTCATAGATATTAATTTTATAAATCAATCATAATGCCAAATACTTTGATTCTATACATTTAACTGTCCTTGTTGTCCAAGCAGTCACTTCGATATTCGAGTGTAGCGCCAACAAGAAGCTAAATTTAATGACTTGAAATAAACTACTGTCGTTATTTCCTGGTAGAAAACTGTAGCGATTTTAAACGTTTTAAAACAACTTCAACCCCAAATTAGAACAGCATTAAATTTATTTTATTTTCAATTTATTCTTGCAAGTAATGTGGTTTTTTAGAATTGGTTTTAAAAAATCCTAATAAACGGTATCTTATTATAAATTTGTGGTTCAGGAGTATTAAATCATATTTTATAAGAATTCAAAAGTAATTAATGCAGTGTTGGGCAGTGTTAAATGATATATATATATATATATATATATATATATATATATATATATATATATTTGGTATAAGTTTTAGTCTATATTTAACATCACCCTTGTTTTGAATACCGTAATGTATCATTTACTATATAAATATGTACTCATTTTACACAAACACTGACACATTTACTTAGAAACTCACTGACATTTTAAACATTAAAAATAAATAGAAAAGAAAAAAGTTGACATAACTGTCGAGTATCTTCACATCAAGGATTGTTGAGCTAATGGAAGAAGTATGTGAAGGTAACAAGATGATCCATTAGGTATATTAATTTAAAGTGGAAAGGAAAGTGTCAACAAGAGGGAGAACTAGAAATTGGGTAAGTCAAGAATTTATGTTACCCACAAGGCATGTGTCTTCACATGATGTAATATCTACATCAAAATTCCATTTGGACCATTATAATGAGAGAAAGACCCCTTTTTTCCATTACTATAAACAAATCTAATGGAAAAAATCACAACTATATACAAAATTACTACCTTGTAAATTGATCAAAATTATAGTTAATTTAATATTACATTTTTTTATATTACTTTTTTCTTTTTAATAGAAAACAAATATATCGCATTCTCAATTTCTTATAAAAATAGGATGACTCTTAAAAAATAATGCAAATTAAAGACTCTAATAAATCGAATAAGACTTCAAGCTTTCGTATACTTTAACAGCATCAGGGTCGGGGAAAAACAAGAGAGACCTGATAGGAAAGATAAGAGAGCAAAATCTAATTCAAGTCTAGATAAGACAGATGTAGGAACCAGCAAGATGCCCTCGGGATTATCAACACCCCCACAAAAGTGAGTTCCTTATTGTTAATGTTAATATCAAATGGAAGTCACATTAGTGTTACAGGTCGGAGTTTTTGCAGGTTGTCTATTGTTCAAAATATCTTTCCCTACATATTCCGTTAGACTATTACTGAGATAGATATACAAATTAATTTAAGCCGAGAAGAAAGTTCTAATTAATAAAACGTAGCAAAAACATTTAATTAAAAGTGGACCTAATATTGCTATTTTAAATAACCAGATCAAATAAAATTATTTTAAAAGAGAATTAAATCATTTACCATTAATTCTCTTCTGTTACTGTTTCTTCAAAATTTAAATATCGTACAATTGATAAATTGGTTTAATAATAAGCTGTTGTAAATTTCAATTATTATTAAGCTTATATCTGAATGTGGTGCACATAATGACAACAACTATTTCATTAAATATTTGAGAAATAATTTCTCGACGACTCTACATACAATAGGTTAAGTTGTATATACATATCTATATTAAAAACCAAACGTACAGAGACGGATAACAAATACGTATAATTAAATGCACGTATCATTATATACGCTATATTGTCGTAATTTGAAAATATTAAGTTCATACAAAACATTTTAATATCGTGTAACTAAGTTATATAATTGAATAAGTAATATTAAAACTATTATTATTTCCGTTTTGATTGTTAAAATAAGAAAATCATCTCTAAAAGACCTCGTGTATTTTAGAGCTATTATCAGTAATTTATTTCCAAAATGTTGTCATTTTTACTAAGATGAAATAACTTTTATACAACATTATTAAATTTAAAATATATAATTTGCGAAAGAAGATTGTATAAAGATTTGACAATAAATAATGAGTTTAGTTGGATGAAAATAGTTATTTTATATTGTTTGAGGTTTTTAATTTTGTTAGAAGTGGGCGGTAATTTAATATATTTATAAAATAAATTTTTATCTAAGTATTGATAAGGTAGAACACATAATGTTAATATAAAGGAATAATTGCAAACAAGTTTACTAGATTACCAGTAACATATTAGGGCTTGTTGCATATTCAAATGTATATTCCAGATATAATAAAATTTACCTTTTGTTCTATAAAATTTATTCTATAGAACGGTATTCTTCTGTAAATTATTTCTAGAAGTGAAAAATTCATAAAACTTTGCTCTAAATATATTTCATAATGACTGAGTTTTAAATGATTGGTATATATAATTTATGTTATTTGTTAAACTCATATGTTATTATTACATGGATTGTTATAATAAGGAATGAATTGAAACGAAATACATACGGTTAGTGATAGATTCACGGTTAGTAATCTAGAGATAGATAGAGTTGTTTATTTTGTCATTCACTGTAATTCATTATGTTGAATGATCAATGTTAGCAATAGAAGTTTTTAGATGAAATAGTAATAGATAAGGTAATTTTTTAAATAACGTATATGCTATTTATAATAAAGTGAAATTGATAAAAAAAACTATTAAAACATTATCATTGAAGTTATGCAATATTTCATGATTTGTCATGACTAACAATGATAATTTTCACGTAATTTATTCTTCTCATACCTCAGTTTCTTTAAAATGACCATAGAATTAACTAGAAGTGACTGGTAAAATATTTGTCTCTGCAGTTCACTGAAAAGACAATGCATATGGATGGTAAGAAATATGAAGTAATAATCAGGCTTTTTTAATAAATAGGAAAATTATACATAATGTGTATCAATGAATTAAACGACTCACTTCCTTGCTCTACATAAAATCAAAATGACTGAACATGGTGGAACCATTTTATTTTTTTTTCAACAGATACAAAATTATTTCCTTTTCTGTGTAAAAGATATTTATTATTTTAAACTGAGGTAAAGAGGGAGATATTTTATAGCTCAATAATTTTACACCGAGAAACCAGGTGAATATTTTAAATATTATTGTCTCCCAAGATTGTTTTTAATAAGGCTAAACTCATTAAGGATAAAATTGTTCTCTAAGCTAACAAATCTTAAGATGTAAAACAAAACTCCAATCATACTATTTTTTGAATTAAGATTAGCATATAGGCCTATATGAATCCTAAATAATATATATATATATATATATATATATATATATATATATATATATATATTATTAAAATATAATTTAATTATATGTAAGTACTATTGATTTGAAACTAATTCTTTTTTTCAAAAGATTAAGCATGGTAGTCAAAGAAAGTGCTTTAATTTACGTTTTCAATATCATAAAGAACAGATATCTATTAAATTGTTAAAATTGTAGAAATAATCCTAAACTTTTACAACAAAATGAATGAAACATAATTTAATATATATTGTGATTTGAACTATATAATGCCGTTGAGTATATTTTTATTTCACAGACTACAGATTATTGTTAAATAAATCTTTTTTTTTTTTTTTTTTTTTTTTTTTTTAATGAATATAAAACTCGAAATAAAGAACTACAATTTCACATATGTCTTTTTAATTTTACATTTTCGTAACGATACTGTACTAAAAAATGTTAAAAATTTACACATCATAGTTATTACACATGGTTTCTAAATGGTATGTGTTGCGAACGGACATACATCTCATTTGGGTTAAAATAAGCACGTATAAACATTTATGTTAATAAACAATTTTAATATATTTTTATTTACATAACATATTTGACACGTTTTTAGCGTAAAGAGAATTTCACTAATTTCTTCTCAAATTAAAATAGATTATTCAATAATTAATTTTAATAAAAGTATGCATTTATTTTCCCCCCATCTTTAAAAAGAGTTGTAATAAAAAAATGAAAAAAAGTGTATATTTTCCAAGGTGGAAAAATAAGTATTTTTAAAACTGAAACATTCAACCTATCAAAAATGCTGTTATTTTACGATGTAATATTTTTATTTAGTAACTTCAAAGTTACTTGATAAAGTTCAAGATTTTTTTTTCTGTAGTAATGAAACTGAAAGGTGTTTTACTGAAAGTTAGTTATGAATGAAGAGAAGTGTCATTAGACAAGAAAATTTATTTTGTTATTTATATTATTGTAAATTTCTTTATTGACAAGCTTGACGAAGTCATAATCTTTGAAACCTTCCCAACTACTATAAAATAACATTTTTGATACCCAATATATATTTTTTTTAATACATAGATTTATTATTATTTTTATTTGTGAATAGGATCAGATAAACATTTTGTTTTGTTTTTGTAATATTGTAAACTTATCAATGTTTATCCTGTCTATATTTTTATTTGGATGTTTTAGGCATATTGAATATATTTATATATCTGACTTTTTATTTTTATTATTTGTTGTAATAACAACTATTATTAGATGTAATACCGCCTATTTTAAAATCTAAAAATGTATGAATAACATTATGAAACACTTATGAAATATGTAATACTTATGTGTGTCAAACCGTATTGACATGAAAACTTTTTAAAAAAATGTGTTCAAACAACACTTCATAAATTATTCAATAACGAGGATACATTGTTAAACTGCAATGTATTTAATGTAGGAAAATCATTTCTGCGTCGTAAGATGTTTGTTGGAAAATGAAAAAATTGAATGTTAGATTTTCTACAACCCTATAAATGATAGTTTGATCAATTTTAAGTATACAAAACCGTGTTCTAAAATAAAAAAATAAACATGAAATAGTTTTTATGTCTGTCATTTTTGGTAGTAACATTATTTTCGATATTGGTTCGAATCCTATTAACACTAGTCACATTAGATATTGGGTTTTTAAATGTCAACTTTTTTCAGACAATGAGGCTTCGTCGTTTAATTTGCATCACCTTTACAGATTGCCATTAATAAAATGCACCATAATCGTTAGCAAATTAAAGTAATTGTCAACTCACCTTTATAACTTGGAATTTCGATTTAATCAAAAACACCTAAGCCAATGAGAACAAAGTTCTCATAACAAATATAATCATTTTTTAAACCATTATATAAAAAACCACAGTTTTTTAGCACCTTCAAAAGTGTTTTGTCTAAAGGTACATTGCATTTCAATAAAATAAGAGTAGTTATCCTGGGTGGCCAACTAATATCGTCGAGTATAATAGTTCCTTGAGTGTATAGATTTATCATTATTTATAATCGTTTCTATAATTGCGAGATGCACTTTTTTTTTATTACTAATTATTTAGCAATGTGCATTTGGAGATTTTTTTTATTGGATCAACAATAGTTTCGGCCAAACCATCAACCATTTTACAAAACGACCCCGGAATGGAACGCCGGAATGGAACCCCTTGAAGAAGAAAACTTGTAACCATAATGTAGGACCAATCAATACTCTTATACCCAGTTTTAAAATTCAACGTACACGATGGGTGATTTATATTCCGATTGAACCATGTAATTCATATATGTATTGAGTACACTATCCAATGGTCTCTCCTCTAGTACCAAAATGAGTAAAGATATTTATTTGAAGCAAAAACATGTATATGTTGACAGTCAGTTCATTGGTTGTCATACATACTTTAAATGTTTAAAATTACAAGTAGCGTATCAGCGATTGACCGTAAATGGTTATTTAATTACCATCATTGAAGACTATCCATGAAACATGAATGATTTAAAGTTCTAATCTAATCGTTAGGTATTGTCAATTTTATTAAGAAAGTATAATAGCACATTAAATGTCAATGTTTTTGAGCAAGCACATGAGTTTTAGATAGTATGAGGTTGTATTTAAAAAAATATTATTGTGATTGCCAAATATAAAACTGTTTCATACAAATACAAAAGAGTGAAATCCACAAATTACGCGACTACAAAATGTAACAGAATTCATTCGTCTTGCGATATCAAAACTGAAACAGAGACAAACTGTATTGGTATTTTAGGAACATCGTTATTGAACTAATGTTAACACGAAATAATAAGTTACTACTTCTTATTGTTTTAAATATTACATCGAATTGTGTCAGTTAATTTTATTTGTGTGATTTTGTTTATTAAAACAATCAAACCAAATACTATGATGAGAAAATAATTTTACTGGGAATTGAAAAACATTATATTTCAATATGAAAACAAACAGTGAATAATAATAATTATAAAATATATTATAAGTGAACACAGTTTATTCTCCTAAAGTTGCATTATTTTTTAACATTGTTTTATTAATTCTAACTATATTATAATTATTAAGCCTGATCATAGTAAAGAATGACACTGATTCTAACTTATGTGTCACGAAGTCCATTTGGTCACTTCTTATAAAGGATGAAGTGAAGATATTCCCTGAATATTACACATAATTGAATAACATAAGTTGAATCTTTAGTCATTTATAAATCCAAACTCGCCGAAACTGTACCTGGAATTCGTACTGATACAAATTGGTCAATTGGGTAAGGAATCACCTACCTGAAACAAAGTATACACAAATTTTTATATATATATATATATATATATATATATATATATATAAGAATAATGTTCGGAGCACTTAACACAAATATTATTATTAAGATACATAATTAAAATTAGTAATCCCGTCTCATTATCTCTAGTTTAAATGTTAGATTAAAAATTTTCTATGTAAAGACTTACATTATGATTGGTTATTCACCTCTTTTATAGTTTATGTTTAGAGGAAGCAAAATATTTCGACAATCATTAAACACATTAATATTCTATTACAAAGAGGTGTAATATTAGAAAGTTTGATATTTTTTATTATCTCAAAGTAATTCACAACTCTTTCTAAAATTTATAATAAATTTATTATTTGTCAAAATTAAGGAACTTTTAAAATTCAGAAACTGTAAACATCTTTTAAAATAAAATACACGTTACTTTCTGTAATTTAGTGAAAATAATAAAGATATGTATATTTCGAAGAATTTAGTTCCAAATTTACATATGTTATTAAGAATATGATTTTAAATATTCGAGTAATAAATATTAAAATTTATAAATTCACCAACCAAAATATAACAAATTATTTTTATGCAACTAGTGTATAGCGGTGTTGTATAGAATTTCATGTTTCCATATAAAAAGGAACCTATTAATTGAAATACAACAATTCGTGAAAAAAATCAACAAATGTTTAATAATAAAACTTTATTAAATTGTTATATACGTTAACTGTGCCCAATAAAGAATTATTTACGACTTCGAAACAAAAAAAAATATAACTTATGCAATTTATAATTTTAAAACAAGAAGTACATTTAAAAAAAATCGTTTTCTATTGAACAGACTACTTTAACAATTAATTGTTAATTGAATATAAACAAAGGTCATGAAAATCGCTTTAAACTTAGGACCAAATACGAGGCACGCGTAACTTTGCCTACATTATACACCAATAGTCTATCCAAAAATTAACAATAATACTTCTGAAGATACTGCAAATGTGTGATGCATATCTGTTAACCCTATGAAGGATAACTCACATTTCTAACAAACAATCATCCAACACTTATATTGTTTTACCATTTTATTACAAGTATCGCTTTAAAAAAAATTGATTGTCGTAAACCTAACATTTAACATCCAGTCTCTCGAAAGCGTGAACATTAGGTACTATGCAACTGTAATTAAACAAATATAATACTGAGATATCAGTTAAGTAGTAACTATGAAGCCAAATAATTAACATAATTTCTATTATAAGAGACGTTTCCTTTGAACATTGATTAAGACGCAATCTAGTAATTTAGCTTAGTAGACTATCAAAGTAGTCTCAGTCTATGAAGTAAAATGAAGTTGTATTCATCCTTCGTAAACGCTCTATGTTTGCATTGTTTACCATTTATTTAAATTCCGTTATTTAACATAATTATATAAAATTATCTGCAAATAGTTCAGCTGCAAAGAGATTCCTCTTATCTATAAGTTCAAACAATATTAAGCATTATTTTTGATATCATAAATTTAATATATCATGAGGTATAGTAAAGAATAACATGTATTAGAGTATATGGTATATGATTTGGGTTTCAATTTGAGTGGCATTAGTATATAATTGGAAAATAGTACTCAATAATAGTAAAATAACAATTTCATATTACGTGATAAATTAATCCTAATTATTAATTAAATCACCTTAAACTCGTCAACATTTTGGTGTTCAATAAACATAATATAAGAATGAAAATTTCCATTAAAGTTCTTCTTTAAATAAATTTGTAATTTTTTAAATTCCATAAATTCTAATTTATTAAAAATATTTTATCTTTATATGCTATTGTACTTCTACTCTAAAATTATAATAGAAAAGAAAGTTTTTAAAGTAGTTTTGAAGGTTAATATAAATTATACACGGTAGATATATCAATGACCAGGAAAAACGAGTAAACTGTCTGTGTGAACACGAACGTCGGTGATATGTATTTTTATAAACTTGGTAAATATAATAATATTTAAGATTGGTTTTAAACATAGTTATTTTAACAAAAATATCGATAAATGAGATAGTTGTAGAACTAATTAAAATTTGTAGATAAGAATGTCACTCCAGTTATTTTCACCTCCCATACATTACATTTTATCGTTTTGAGTGTGTCTACTGTGAAGCTTTATAATCGTCCTCAACATTAAAACACTTCAGAGCTATCACTTCCGTGTCTTTATTGTAAATTATATTCCCTTGATTTATGTCGGTATATAATCTTCTTAATTATCTACTTAAATTACCGGTTTCAACAGTTAAGTACTCTCTTTTTTTTGTTATGTCGTTTTGTATTCCATACTGCATGTGCAATTATTGCTCTCACTTTACCAAAAATGAATATTATGCAAATGAACTAAAATATTCCACAGATTTCATTTCCTTTCTAAATGTAAAGTGGTATATTATTATTTAATAGTTAAATAAACAAAACTTTTCTCAAATAAAATTTAAGAATATAATCTAACCTTAATAAAATGTATTATAATAGTTAAAAAGATGTTCTAAATTGATTTAATTAAAAATGATTAAACACCAAATTATTATAAACATCTTTTCCGTTTCATAAATAGAGAATAACGTTAAGTTACAGTGAAGCAACTTTTGTATTTTAAACCAGTCTAACTACATTACATAATTTCTATCAAAAGAAAGTTCAAATTCAAGCTTTCCTATATTTTATTCTCTTACCACAGCACCCCAATTTTCATTAATAATCTCGTCCTTTCACTTCTGAAATCATCAAGCATCACGTATATTGCCATCGACAAAATTGTCTTGAACATAAAGATAATATTGCACATTTAGGCTGTTGTTTACAATCATAAAAATAACCAGTGTTTCTTTTAAAATATTGTTTAAATGTGGTAAATTAAATTAAGACTAAAAAACTCATTAAAATAAAAGTGATCAGGTTTTACGAGACGTTATTTAGAAGATGTGTTAGGAAAACCCACCATTTTCTACAAATCAGGTAGTGCATCAGTTATTCGCTAGGTATTTTCTGAATTGAAATTCTAAATGTTTTTAAAAGCTTATAGTTATTATAATTAGGCCTAGTTAATTAACATCATGTAAACCAATTTTCAAAGAGTCTGTGTTCTTGACACATTGTGGAGACCACAGATATATTATCCTGCATTATCCAACATTGCTTGACGTAGAGTAATTTAAAATATTACTCTTAAATAATATTTTATTCACTTAACCCTTAGTAATGAATTAAATAAAAGCTTCGTTTCCCAAAATTACTCCAAATTTTTTCTTAGCTACATATTAACTTTTTACAGAATTGTTAAAGATTTACAATGTAAGGTAAAAAGAAGAAATTCTTTTTAATAAAATGTAAACATTTTGTGAATCATGAATTATTTAGAGTGCACTTTTTTTTTACTTTTCTCATATTTTACTTGTCAAAGAATCAACTTTCTTTCGTCTACTTCTAAAAGTATTTCACTTTTCAAATTTACAAAAAATTAATAATAATAAGACAATTAGTACAAAGGAAATATATATATTTTTATGTTTAAGTTTAATAGTACAAAAATAAATGTACTAATAATACATAATTTATTATTATTATTATTTTAGTACTAACTCGGTGGTGCCGCTAACCACATATCCGTTCTCTGTTCTTTAAGGACAAATTTTCAAAAATGTAATCAATACAATATATAAATATGTATTTATAACTTTATGGAAGTAGATTATAATTTACTTTAGTCGACTAAAATATTTTTTTGTCAAATGTGATTATTATTTCATTTATCTTAATAAAAAATGTATAAAAAATTGAAAAGGTATCACTAGATTTAATACACTACTAAAATTATTTTGTTTGTATTTCTTAATTAACATAATATTAACAATAACAAAACTCTGTTTTAATTTTAAAATATCTATATTTACATATATTATTAAAAATTCTATATTGCTTTTTGAACATGTTTACTCAAGATACTTGGTACCTCAAATAAATGATTAGCAGTATATCGTTTACAACGGTGCATTTACAAACTTCCCTAGAGACATGTAAGCTTGTCATTCTTTACTTTTTATAACACTAGTCTTTCTCATGTTGACGTGTTCACACTTTTTTTACGGTGTACATTTATAGCATTTATAGCGCTAATTGTAATATTATGTAAATCATAGTTACTTTAGGATTTCTAATGAGAATGAAATACAAGCAATTATAAGGATTCTTTGTTCGCTCTATATTTTCGTGGTGATTAACAGAATATAAAAGACAATTGGGATCATTTTGTACAACAATAACTCTAAACAGATTGGTATTTATAGTAAGTTGCATTGATTGTAATTGGCGAAAGTGAATAGACAGATTGGCTCATGTAGGTGATTTTTTTTATGAAGTTATACATTGTAAGAACGCTTACTCAGATTAGGAATATTGTACTTTTGATGAGCAATTACCCTCATTTAGTAATAAGATGCCTTTTACGCTTTATATACCTAGCATATCAGATCGGTACGGTTTGAAAATACAAACCATTTGTGATGCAAAGACATGGTATACACTAAATATGGAACTGTATTCTGGTAAGCAACCCGATGGCTCGTGTTATGTTTTTAACTCCTGCCAAGATGTTGATTTGAGACCTTTTGAACCAGTATCTGGTAGTTGTCTAAATATTAACATTGATAATTAGTACACTACTAAACCATTATCAGAGGAATTCCAAAAGAAAATAAATTGTATTCTGGGTACACGCAGAAAAAATAAAACTTAAATTACGTGAGAGACCTGAAAAGAGCATAATATATGCGTACAAGAAAACATATCAATTTTGTTGTACGTTTCGAAAAATAAAATAGATTATTTGCTCCTTTCGAGTATAAACCCAGAATCCAGAACCATTGTCGTATCAACTGCTTATGATTTCAAACTCAAAATCATAAGTTTTTATAATTTAAAAAAACGGGAGTGAAAATTGTTGTTAAAATGTGTGACAAATTCTATATCTCGTAAGTGCAATCGCTGAGGTTTTTTTTTTTTTTTTTACTGCTAGACATTGGTGGGTTAAATTTCTTTGTTATACATACTGGTAACAACACATAAGGAACAACCAATGGTTTAATTTCCTCAGAAATGTAGATCATACTTTTTATGATACCATACTAATCACCAGATTAGACGGAGGGGAGTTCACAAAAACCTGACAAAGCTAAATTTGAAACCAGTCACACAACCTAGTACTGCTAATGGCGGTAAGTCTGGAATATGTACACTATGTCTTAGAAAATCTGATAAAAAAACTAAATTTTGCTAATAAAATATTGAATTACCTTAGGTCCATCTTGTGACTTCGTTGTTGATTGCTTTTTACATGTTTCGAGGCCGTAACCCCATCATCAGAAAATTACTTTGTTCACTTGAAGACTCGTCATTGATTATATTAAAAAAACACATTTAACACAAGAACATACACTGAGACAAAAATAAAAACAATAAAAAACATATTATATGAGCTTGTCTGACATTGTGTGCTCTGTCGTGTCTATAGGAGTACTGCTAGTTGAAGTCATTAATATTGATGATAACGCATCATGTTAAGCCTTCTGAAGATGTTTCAAGGCTGTATCATATAGTTGATGCGATTGGAAGGAGAGTTTGTCGTTCAAGATGTTAACTGGATCGTTTTTGAACGCTCTAAAAATTTCGAATTCTTCCTTCGCATTCAATAATCTGTCTTTAGCGCAAACGTGCATTGCCTCTACACTGTACTGGAAATTGCCCGGTCTATGGCTGCTTTCAGCAAGGTGACGTGCGTAATTTGATTTAGAAATGCTGGTCTTATTACAGGGAAGGTGTTCTTTAATTAAATATTTTATTTAAATTGTGACTTGGAACCAAAAACATGCTTATTAAATTTTGCTGCTTTGTTTGTGAGAAATTTACGTGTTTCAATCATATGAAAAGCGTTTGCTATGAATGTTTGAAGATTTCTCTTGATCAAGGCTTCTCAAGAGAGAAAGACTGGTTTTAGTTAAACTGTCGATAACTATTATGATAAACTGAAAACCTGTTTAATCTCTAAACAATGATACACTTTGAATTTGTGTTATTCTAATTTTTTTTTTAGTAGAATTTTAGTTGGATAACTTTATGTAAAAAAATAAAAATTACTTAGGCTTATAACAGTTGTGTTTCATGTTTGTAACGAGTATTATGTTTTTTTTTTCTTTCTATTATGACCCATTTTATCCTTAAATAAATTTAAAAAAGAATTTATAATTAAAATAATTTTATAAAACTGTTAAAAGTATGTGATTTTAACGCATATTTATAATGAAGGTTATAACAATGATCTTAACGTTATAATATTTTAGAGGAAGTAAGCAATATAGTATTGTAAATAAATGTTACGAGTATCCAATTGACTCCATTACTAAATAAATCTCTACTAACGGAAATAACAAAATCATTATTCTAAAGAAACAATCTTTCTGAAACTCGTTAATTTCTAAAAAAAAAAAAAAAAAATAGTAATTCATATAGTTTTGAATATTGTATTATTCTTGCCATTAGAATTATTTTAGCAATTGTTTCACGTAATTATTAAGTTTACCAGTTAATTATGTATTAAACATGACGCAAATTTGTAACGTATATTCAATTGAAATATGGAATTTGTTTGGAAATTGTGATCATCAAAGATAACAAACGATAATTCATATCAAATAATTTATTTCAAAAAAAACGTCAGAAGTGTTTAGTAAAAATTATAACTGAATATAATACTAATCATAAATTGTAATTTAATATTTTTTTATAAACCTAGCACAAAGAACATTGTAAATTCTCCAAGTTTTAATAATTTTTAAAGTTACCAAGTTTGTTGTTTATGCTTTTAAATGAATAATATACATTATCAGAAACATAAGATTTTGTTACATATATGTAAAATAACATATTGATGTCTCAACTTAGAGACAACTTACTTGCGTGTGAAACGTTATTATTAATAATTATTGGTATGATGCTAATTAGGTATATAAAGTAATAAATTTATAATAAATAAATATTTGTGTATTTCTTTGTCGTACTTGAAAATATTTTTCGTTACCATTCCAATAAAACATTAGTTTTAGATTTACCTTCCATGAAATAAATATATAATCACTGTTTCAGATATTCTAGACATCAATTATTAATATTGAGATTATTATAAAGTAAAGCCTCGATGGACCCTATTAATACTTGGAGGTTTAAAATACCTAATAAACTCTGTACCTTTAAAATACTAGTTTCTGAGTAGTTAAAAAGTAAGTGAAAACTAACTGCCGACACAATCCTATAATACTATAAAATACTTCTAATAATGGCTGAATAGATTTTAAATTCATATGATCTGTTTGAAAACTAAAAAAAAAATTGGACGTTAAAGTGAAAATTACACTTTGGAAGTACTTTTTCAAACATAAAAATGAATACTTCCGGCCTTTCAGTTAATTTTTTAAAGCTCCATCTTGTAAATTTTCTTTCACTCTCAGTTTGAAATATTGTTCATGTTCATATTTTGTATAGCTTTTAGAAGGGTTAACATTATTGCATCTTCTGGGCTATTTGATTATAAGGTCAATATACTATGATGAAAAAAATCATTATTAATATTGTTCATTTTAAAATGCTTACGGATGAGTAACACAAATCACAGTATACTATTTATATTATATGGTTATATTTTTTTTTTCTGAATTTTTAACTATGTTTTAAACATTGTTACGTCTCTTATTCATTATAATAATTTATTCTTTGTAATTTCTACATGACACTTAACTCCCTTGATAACATAAAAGGCAAAGAAGACGAATAAAAAAGAATAAGAATGTAATTGGTTTTGTTTTGCATTTTATAAGATACCTAAGACTAAGCTTAACATTTCATAAAATGTATGTTATTACTCATACAAATTTTAATGTAATTACGTCTTTAATACAATTTCTATAATTTCGTTACCTTCAAACTTTATACTTTATTAGAACTAATCATATAACATTACATAAGTAATATTTTTTATATTGGTACAAATAAAAAATTAATAATCATATGTAGTCTAAGAATATTAAATTTTACACTGTTAAATTGAATATTTAAAATGAAAGTAACAAATTAACAAAATTTTAAAAGTTCCTTAATATTATTCTACCTGGAGCAAATTTTTTTAAAAAAAGTTGATTTTAAGAAGAGTGAGGATTACTTTATTAAATACACACATTTTATTGCTATTTATTTATTCAACAGTGAATTAACACTCATCATTAACAGGGGTGGTAAAAGTTCTTTTATTTTTTAAATGGAAAGTAATGTTTAGTCAGTTAATTGAATTAGTTAGTAATGCTATAAAGAATAGACCAATATATTAAACAAATGAAATTAGCACTACACGGTATTGAAAAAAAAAATCTAAAATCAATAGTGCATTAAAAAGGAATACGTCGGGGAAGAATGTTTAAACCAAAGTAGCCGGCTCACAAGATTAAAAACTAGTAATGTAAAAACGAAAAAAAAATAGGATTAATGGGAGGACAATGCTCATATTAAAAAACAATTCTAAAAATAAAAGACAGATAATATTGGCAAAATTTAGTCAAAGATGTAGAAGAATACACCAAAACATGTGACTACACTTATTTAAAAAACTGAGTCAGATGTTGACTGAATTAGTATAGTTACACTATATAAAATATATAGTGCACTACAAAATATATATATATATATATATATATATATATATATATATATATATACTTTTAAATTAGGATCTAAGTTCTTCATAATTTAAATCAAAACTATTTAAATTTTTGAAATTAAATTTGAACAATAACGCAAATCCAAAACATTTGTGGCCCATAAAACTGTGTTGTGAACTAAAACTAGTAGATATACCAAACAAAATATTTCGTTTAAAGTTGAATTAAAGGGTCTTATTTGCCCATAAAACTGTATATTGTGACTATTAGATGTATCAAAAAAAATTGTTTCGTTTAAGGTTGAATAATAGGGTCTTATTTTAGTAATGTGCAGTAACTGTTAATTAACAAAACAATACATAATGTTTAACTTTAAAATGGTTGAATAGCCGAAGTGGCCTTCGTTCAACGGTCAAAAAAGAATATTGCAGACAGTTAGTTCTATTAATGGTTTATATAATTAATATCATACAAAAATATATGAAATCCAACGCTAAATGATTATTAGTCTTTAAAATGAACAAAATTAAAGAATTGTAATTGAAAAGATTTGAATGTTTTTATGTTTTATTTTAATGACAGAGTAGATAGTTAGCAAAATGTATGTAAAAATAAAAATTTTGTACATGAAATGTTATTTATTTAATGTATACTTTGCTGATTTCCTTGCAATATATCGAATCGACTTTGATTAAAAACAAAACAAAAATTATTTTTTCATGCTTGGTTGAACATTAACAATATAGAAACTAGTTTTGTCATATCCAAATTGGTTTTATTTACTGCAATTGAACTAAGTTGGAGAATGTCTGTTACAATGACTGTATTACGTATACGGATATTTGATAGGTACAAATAGTAGCAAATGTTGATCTTTCACAAAGTAATTAGTTAATTTAATTGCAGTTGTAATGACGTACCTATTGGATACGATACTTTCCTATTAAGAACTTTTTAAGAACAAATTTGATTCACGTCAATGAAATTGATGTATTTTTACCTAAACTAATGTAATATTCCTAAATTATATTTTGTTTCATGTAATGGAGTAATATTACATGTTAACGATTCATGTAATATTTTTAGATGAAATCTTTGACTTTAGATAAAAAAATAGACTTATAAACGTGAATAATATTATTCACGTTATATGTATTAATTATTAATTGTAAAAATAGCCATTACAAATACTATATTATAAAAGGATCAATAAAGGTAATAAAACATCTTAGAGAGTGTTAAGAGAAGATTCAAACCATAAGGATTTATATCTTTTGTCATTATTTAATGTGAATTTTGTTGTCGTAAATTCAAGAGATGTCATTATGTGTTTCCTGCATATAATACTGAAATATTAAGAAAGAACTTTTCCTAGACAAACTCCCACTATATCGTGTTCTCGGGATTGAAATAAAACATTTGGTGACACATTTTATGACATGTTCGTATACTAGCTACATTTACAACTATTTTTACTAGTCTTAGGTTCGATCCTTTTTTAATTATTTTTTATCGGGTCTCCCTTGACCAACTGTAGGTCCTTTCCCACTATGAAGCTTTTAGAATATTTAAAGTCTTAGAATACTTTTCCTTTTTACAAAGCGAAGGGGACCTAGGGATTATTTCTTTAAATGACTAAGATATATATTTTTGATTTTTTACAATAACAGAGTTTTTGGTGGTAGTTGCATATATTATTATTGATATTATTTTAAATATAATTTAATGTGAATGAACAAACATTATCAATCAGTCTAAGAAATTGCATGATTATATTTATTTATTACTATGAAATAAAATTTAAAAAAAATATTTAAAAAAAAAATGGTATTAAATTATATTTAAATTTCAAAAAGTAAACCAGTTATATAGAGTCTTAAATTAATATTAAATACTGAAGTTTATCATTATTAATTTTTACTTAATATTACGAAAAGGAAATGAAAGGTTTTGTGGCATATTTCATAGCAATTGAGAAATGCTTTTTAAGGCCTTTCATGGAGGCAATATTAGGATTCTTAAGTTGAAGCAGCTTTTCTTTCGGATTTTCTTATCATTATTAGAAGGAGCCTCTTTGTATTTTTTTATGCATTGGAGTTTCGAAACGTTATTGTATCCTAATTATTTTTTATGAGGTAAATTGTACAATATATTTAACATAATAATTACTTTACAGCCCTAGCATGAAAACTTACAATTATTACTAACATATCGCGTATTTTAATTTGTTATTGATATTTTTATTTAATGTTTTTATTGACGATATTTGACTTTAGTTTAGTATATTTTTAATTGACATTATAGTTATGACAATACAATTTTTACATATGCATTAATAAAACATGTGTATAAGTTGGGAATTAAAGTGCATAACACGGCAATATGTGAATTAAACATATTTATTAGTAAAATAAAAAAATATTTTATATTGATGTTGTTGTGATATGGGGTTGAATATAAGTGTGACATCTAGAGATATATTATGTCTCTTACTTATACTCAACTTGGGAATCCACGTCTATAGATACATATTTAGATTCAACTGTTTCAAACAGTCTAAATAATGAATTAGTTTATGGGGGGGGTATTCCCTTTATATTATTATTGTACAACAGCCATGATTATCAGACTTCTTATCTGTCATTGCAGAAAATATGACTAGTAGATGGTGTTGTGATCTAAGGTTTTAAACTTAACATATACATCCTGATTCATGATTCTGGTATTTTAGTTCTTATAATTTTCTAGTAGATTTTTGGCATATCTAAAACAGAAAGTGTTTCCTTTTCTCTATTTTCTCTTTTTTTTAGTAACTTCTAAAATATGTACCTTAAAGGACATAGAGTAAAATGGTTGTGATCCCATGACGTTGAATCGTGGCTCCGAATCACTCAAGTTTACCTTTACATTCATTTACCTCTACTCCTTTGTGCTCTGTTATCTATGGGAGGGTAACTTTGGAGATTCTGCTAGTTTGTTAAGATTTCCTAAGAAATCACGTTGGATAACTTAACCGTTTTATGGCTATTGGGCTGTCCGGTTACCTGTGTGTTTATTGCTGTTTCAATCGACGTAAACTGTACACATGTCTCTCTTGTGTGAATATCGGGTTCAGAGATGATTGGTTACGTGGCCATGGATTTGCAATGTTTCCTTAGTAGATCAAAGTCTGAAGCCTCCATCGATAACTTTTATAATGATATTTATTTCTATAAGCACTAACTTCTACATTACGAGAGTTGAGAAATTTGTCTCACTATTTATCTTAATCATAAATATAATTATCTAATTTTGCATTAAGCTACGAAAACCTCAATGTTTTAAATGACCTGCGTAAAAAAAAGAGCGAAACCAATAAGTTTTAGTATTGTCTAGTATCTCCAAAGTTAATGAAGAAAATTATAATATTTGTTTTTCGTTTACGTAAATATCACATAATCTACTTTTTGATGATCTACGACATTAAAAAAAACTTGGGGCGACTCCAGAGGGGTTTAACTTGGGGATTTAACTTCCTAATTTAAATTGCAAACTCATATTGAGGTTTACCTTATTTCATTGGTACTGAAAAAAAAAAGGAAATATACTGTCTCTATCTTAAGGCGTTTAGAGAATGAAATGGATTTCTGAGTCGCAATTTTGGGGAAAACATTTTTAACATTTTCGATACGTCAACCAAGAACATTTTTGCAATAATAGCACCTGCTTTCGATTTATATTTTTTAATTTTCCAGTATTTGTTTACTACTAGTACGCATATAGATTATTCGTTGTCTTATAATTTCCAAATTGTCGGATTAATCCACAAATAATTAATTTTAATGTACCCCTAAAGAAGAAACATAAAGATGAGTAACGTCATGGCCACTCCACAAATCCTGGTTGTCCAATCAAACGATAAGGATATACAGTAACAGATATTAGCTCAAAGTATGTAACGGTTTGCGGGTGATCCATCCTGCTGCCAAATAGCATCGATATTTTTATCTTGAATATTACCTCGAATAGCAGGTTTAATTTAATTTTTATATACCTGCAAATTCAAGAGTCTCTTGAGGGAGCCAATAAAAAAAGACCAAATACACTTATTACGAATATCCGCCCCATACATTTTTTAGATGCTGAGTGTAAGCCACTTATATCCAATCAGGATTTTTATTCGTAAAATATCACAAGCTATTGGCAGTGTCCCTACCTGTTGACTAAAGTAGTATTCCTATATATTGATTTCTTCAAGTTACACAAATCTTATTTATTTATTCTTCAAATCAGTCAATATGACACAAATGTACCTAAAGTAAGGTATTGAACACAAATATGATCAATATAATTAGAGATGGAATAAAGTTTTAAACCACTATTATACTACTACCACTTTACAAGACTGCCATAAATACATGATATCTTTCAGTTAACTACAGTAAATATTGTACTTTTTTGTTTACGTTATTGACCAGCTCATGTGGTTTGGTTCTCTTCATTCATCTGGCTACCATCAATTATTGTCATGTCAAGTAATGTTCAATTCCAGACTAAATAGAGTTTAAGTCGTTAATCTTACTTAATTACAATTTTCTACGTTTCTTCTTTTACCGTGTCATTATATGCATGTAACGATGTAAATCATCGTTTCAGTTGTACGATTGTTCATTAACAATCCTCCGTAATGTTTAAATAGGAATGTTTTGACTTGTAGTATATTTTATTAAATATTCAAACACTGACTTGAATAAATATTGTTTTACAGGTTTATTACTTGAAATAATTACTTCGCCTAAATCCAATAGAAATGTCTACCATATTGTTTAACGCTTTATCTTTGAAATAAGTTAACTTTATTTTAATCATAAAACCTTTATCAGCTTAAATTATTTGTGAAAATTTATCTTCATTTATGTCACTAATAGAGGTAACTTCCTTTAAAAGTTTTCTTTTATGAAGTATTTATAAAAGAGGTTATCACGTTTCTGCTCTAATAACTCATGGTGCGAGCTGATGCTGTAATTCATAAAGATATAAATGACTGGATGACTTCAAAGGGTATCTGTACAAAAATGTGTTTCAAATATTCATCGCCATTTATTTACGATTAAAATCTTCAGCTAACAATTTAAATTTAGGTTTATCTATTTATATCTAATTAATTACTGAAGCTTTTGATCTGTATTTATACAATATGACATTTAATAATAGAAATAGAATTACCTTTTATATGACACAATATATATATATATATATATATATATATATATATATATATATATATATATATATATATATATTTATATATTTAAAATAAAACTATTTATCGAATATATTCTGCAAATTAAAAATTCCTAAATGAAAATACGTCCTGAGTTCAAAATTACTCACACTGAATACAAAATAATAAAACAAATAAATTATCCGGTAAATTAATATAATAAATTATAATTTACGCTTTACAAAGCATGCTATAAAATATATTACTACTTTACAACACATTTCCAACATATAACATTTGTTTCAATTTATTATTTAAGGGGAGATAAATACAGTTGCACACATAAACAAACACAATACTTTTAAGTAGAAATATTATATTATATCGGCATTACATATCTTTCTTATCATAATCACATAGGCTAATAAAGCACATGTAATATATACTTAACCCTAAAATTTAGAATAGGTACTATTTTGATATAAGCAAAATTTGTTATAGAAGTATAAAAAAACTATACCATATGTTTAAACACACACGTTTGTAAATTTCATATATATATATATCTTTATGTATATCAATACATTTGATACACAATATAATGATACACAATATAAACTTATGGATAATACTAACCCGTGTTTGTTGTTAAATATTAATAGTTATGCATTAATTTGTGAAAATTAAAGACAGTTTGTGGGCGTTCAGGACAACATTGATCGTTCCATATATTTTATTATTTGAAACGTTAAATGTCCAAGTGTCATCCCAGTATTTACTAATTGCGGTTTTACAATCAATTTGGAGGTTCACGTTCTTGTTGTTTTTTGGGTGGGTAGAAGAATAAGGGCTAGTGTTTGGGCGTAACGATAAAAGTAGAGAATATGTTATGTAATATTTCCGAAGGAAACATTATATCTACACATCTATTTATTCAATATGTATATTTTTCAAAAGGTACGTTTAATATAACCCTCTCTTTGCGAGAAATGTTTTCTCTTCCTTTTGTTAAACAAGAGGTGCTCATCTTGGGTCTGATAATAAATTATAGATAGAAGATTCCTTTGGGAAATCCTTTGGCTTTTGGTTGAGAAGGAAGACTTTAATTGTTTGTTTCACGCGGTGGTGAAATTAGAAATATTTTCAGTATTAAATCAATGCAAACAAATATATTTGCTTGTTTAGCACTCATTATAATTTCAGAAATATGGTAACGGATTTAAACTGGACTAAGAAGGGAAATTATTTTAGTAAATTGGCAATCTAAAATATCTTATATCAATTTTTTTTAAATAAAACATAAGTATCAAGTCCACGTCTATACGATAAATGTTTAAAACGGAACAATAAAACTTTGATCAGTCAAAAACCATAGTATCTCCTATTTATTGAATGTTACGCTCATAAATAAATATTGAGCTTCACTTGTGAGATAATATTTTGTAGAACAAAAACTCGAACACAAGATCTCACAAAAACTACGTTTATTCAATCAAACCCGTTTCAACGATAAAGTCGGTATCCTCAGTAATATATGAGCTACAATTACAAAACTATAACTCACATAGTTATATAGCTTTTATTTATAATATATATATATATATATATATATATATATATATATATATATATAATGATCGTACAGAAATCTCTTAAGATTGCAGAGTGACTTTCACTTCTGGGTTAGTTATACGAGGTAATAAATTCATCTTTTTGATAAAGCAGTTAAGAGTCCTAAGGGGTGCTACTTGACACTTATAGTTTTATTTTTAGTCCCTATCCATTTAGCTGTAACCCTTAACCCTCAAAAATGATAACTAACTATGTCATAGAAATATATATATATATATATATATATATATATAATGAATTATATCAAGTATTATTAAAATCGATTAAAATTAAAATAGTATATCAGGTATTGCCTGAACTAACGAGTATTGTAGTAGGCAGAAAATGACATAATTTACTTTCCTTTATTTAAATTATACTTTTTGTAATTTTCTCTATAAAACAGTCTACAAACACAGAGGTTTGTTTTTTATCAAAGTGTAGTCGTAAGTAGTTAGTTCAAGTACATGTTAATAATTATTTCATTTCGTGTAGTATAATTAATTAATAGGTCATAATTTACTTTGAATATTTTTAGTGAAACAATCCATTTAAAATAAGCATTATATCCCTATATGATTCGTACTTTTCGATCTGATCGACTTATTTAAGAGAATTTACAATACTTTACGCTCAGGAAACACTAAAAGTCATACAGACAATGGTATTACATTTACTCTACACAAAGCATAATAATAGAGAATAAGACCAAAAAAAAAAGTGTTTCGCAAAGGCGTCGGAATCCTCAAAAAGGAATAACTTAAGTAATCAACTTTCCACCTTGTTCTCATACCTAAAAGCTCATCCCTCTTTATGATTGGTTTACTCCTTGCTCATATTATATTTGATGGATTTCTAACACATTTTGGCAGATATATAGACGATTATAATAATTTCTTACACAATCCGTATTCCCAATTTCGTTGTAACTGTTTCAAATATTTTTTTTCTCTGTAGTTGCGAAAATTTGTAAGTACAATATTATATGTGAGTATGTAAAGATGAGACATGTACTGTATATTAACTAGTATACTACGACATGACTGCCATGGCATACAATCGCTAAAAGTACAGTTTTGCTCGCATTTGATGTTAAATTACAGTCGTCTGCATACGGTATGTGAAGATTATTTGGAAAGAAACTCTAAGTTGATGCAAATTTCATTCAATGAGTAGTGAGTACTAAAAATGAATTGTTTAGTGGAACAATTGCTGATATTTGTTTATTTAACACAAGAATTTTTTTTTAATGCCGTATAACGTTAAATTTAATTATATCAAAACTAAATTGCTATTATTTGACAATAGGTGATATATTATAATATCGGTAAAACTTTGTATCTTTGAGAAACAACAATAATATAAATAGTAAATATTTAAAATAACAATAAAAAAATACTCAAAAGCAGCTACAATATAGTAATACTTGTACTTATATTCAATATTTCGACGTTTCCCGACTTGGACCTCAGTAATACCTGCAATTTATCAGTTGAACAAAATTTACTAATATTGGATACTTGAATTTCTAGATAAGAAGAAACAACCAAAATACTGTTGCACAAAGGAGATATTATGAAATGTAACCAAACGAAAGAAAAGACAAATTTCTACCAAAAACAAACATTTTATAATATGTGCTACCCAATTACAATACGACGATTCGATGACTAATTCAACATTCTCATCTGCTACACGCACACAAACCCTACTGACAATGGGCTTTGTAGGTCACGGTACAAGTTCAAGATGGAAATGTGGTTATGATAAAGTAAATTAAAAGTCATCCTGAAAAAACAATTCTGCAATAATATTCTCTTGTAATTTAGTTATTTGTTAACTCACAAGGTAAGAATAGTAGATAGAAATGGCTGAGCTAAAAAAGAAAGATTCACACATTTTTAATGTAGCCTAAAGCACAATAGACAGATTGAAGGGATTCTACTCACCTTATATCCAAATATTTTGACAGGTAATATTATTACTTCTATGAAAAAATGCATCGTCACTGAAAATAATTTTAATAGCATAATTTTCAGCGTAAAATATAATTAAGGTAGTACTTTATTTGTGTTGCACAAACAAAGTAATAAAGATGAAATTGTAGTAAAATGTATTTTAATTCATTTTGGTAAACAATGCGGTACGAATGTTGTATTTAATTTTAGTTACTTAAAATTAAGTATATATGTGAAAAATCTGATCATGCATGTAAATAATAAAATAATAATGTGAGTAACAACTATGGATATTGGTAATGCAGTTCTTTACGCAGGGTAATAGAGTGTATGTATATGGAGTATGTTAGAAATAAAAACGATACATCTACCATTGACATGACTCATCCTGATTAGTGTAAACCCTTGATGACAACAAAAATTTTATTCATTTTAATTATGAACTTGTGGAAGGAAAGTCAGGGAATTTTTATTAACATCTAAAATGAAAATATTGACATTTTATACGTTGAACTTTACCTACCAATAGTGTTGTGAATTTAAACTTCTGATTTTCAAAACTAATGTAAGAAAAATCTTCATAATATCTGAAAAGAAAATTCAAGTAGTACGTCTTGTGTTAATTGCACTGTAATTCATATGATAAATTATATATGTCCATTAAACAAAAGATGCTAATACCACATCCAGGTATTTAAACGCCCAGGTACACACTCGTTGTTCGCACAACATAAAATAAATTGTGATCATTCATATGCTTTTGTGGATGAAAATTATCATTAGTGCAATATCGGTAATATTATGAACCGTGTAGCACAGGGTAAAATATTGAACGACCAAAATATTATTTGGATGTGCTTTGAATACTTTATTCATATAATCCCCGCAAATGACCATCTAACAACGAATTGAATTATGTAACCACAGCCAAATGATGGGAATATATGTTGAATATGGAGATTAACATTATATTTTATGTTTTTTTTATTATTATTATTTTTTTATTTTAATTTGTTTAACACTCGACTAAAGACGATAATTATTGTCCGAAACACATGTTGCGTTAAGGTGATTGAAGACAACTCAAAATGATTGCTGGGGGTAACATCAATATTGTACGTAATCATATCCCTTTGCTCTAGAGTAATAATTATAGCCAACCGATTAATATATTATCTGTTTTCTGAAAACAGTGTTATATCGTTGATGAACTAATCAAATATTTTTGTGTGAATATTATGTTACAAAACTATTTGTTTTGCCTATTATAACAAAAACAAAAGAAAATACATGGACACTTGTTACAAAGACATACGACAAATACCACTTGATGTGTGCTATATTCACGACTTTTAATTATAAATATAATTCATTAAATGTGTTATTTTTCTAAAATAAAAAAAAAATAAAAAAAACATAATTATATTTCCCTGGTTTGTTTATATATATATATTAAAGTACCTACCAAAAACAATTCAACATATAACACATTTTATTTATGTAAATACCTTTTTGTCATTTAATGTAGAGATATAAACTTTTTGTAATTAGACCAATAAAAGTTATCGTTCCAAATTACAAGACGAAAACATATAATATAATACTTCTTTCTTGTTCAATATCACTTGTGTATATTTTTAAGATATGTCTTGGGATTGAAGTCTTATTTAGGACAAAGTCATTTACATTAAGAGAGCACTGATAATCAACATGGTTGTTTCAAATACAGACGTTGTTATGTTTTATTCATGTCCTTCTATAAATGACAGAAAAGGTTCCAAAGAATGAATATTGCATATGCTATTTACAATATGTTAAATTTGTGGTACATAACGGTACATACAATTTATATTATACAATAACACAAAAGACAGATTATTTGTCAAAACACCATATTATTTTTTTCGTACGTAGTTAAAAATAAGTATAATGTATACTCATTTAGAATATTCAATTATTTAAAATTATCTAAAACATAAAACATGGAGAAATGCATAGTATTATGAACATAATATTTACTATATATTTCTAGCTTCTCTTCTTTCCAGGTCAATATGATTTAAAACAAAGTATTGAAAATGTTGATACAACGTGAATGTATTGTTTCCTCTATGGTGATTATAACTTTAAAACAAATAATAGATAATATTGTTTTGAGAGGTTTTCAGTAAATAATACACTTTTCCTATTATTATTTTTGAATTTGATTGAAATTTCATTTTTTCTCTTTCCATTAAAAGTTCTAAGCTATTTTTATGTTCTAATTTGTAGTTCATTGTAAGTGTAATTTATTCTAATTTTATGTTAGTTGAGCGAAATAATAATAATTTTTATCCTTTTATTCAGTTTTTAATTTTAGGTACTTTAGTTTCATCTCCAAACCAAGTAATCTTTCAGGGAAAAAGGCAAAGTTGTTCCGAAAAATCAAGTTCTCAAGCCGATTAGTTAGGCGCCATGTAAAAAAAAAAGAAAAGTATTTAATTATTATATTAAATACATTAAGCAACGTAGTAACACAGAAACGATACAAGAAATAGGAGATTTGACCGAAGGCATCATGCCTCACTCCAGATCCAACAATGATGGGTTGCGATATCTTGTCTGTGTGTTTCACTGGACAACCCATCTAGCTTCAGTAAAGGTTTTTAGATCAACCACATTTTAATACTGTCGATAGAATGCCCCATTAAAGTCGATGTTCACCACAGTGTAGTATTGTGGAGATTGTTTAATACAAATATTACTTCTCCAGTCAATGGTGGGTCGCTCGTCTTTAATACATGCTTGCTCTTGACAGACTGTATGTACGCTGGGCAGTTTTTCATTATATTTGTATATTTAATAGGTTATAAACCGTTACATGTTCTTTATTGTACAAAAATTATCTCCGAAGTTACCTGGCCCTAATTATTTCATTTAATATTCGTGTGTGATTTACTCTACATATTGGGAACGTAATGTCAACAGACATTCCGACGTAAGTACATAGGGAGATAGTTTATTGTTTATAGTTTTCACATATACGTAATATAATGAATGTTGTGTGACAAGTCAATCACTCGGGGTTATTTTTAGATCAGCTGGGTCCAAAAAGTGGTTTTGTAATGATGGCTGTCTGTCTATTGCTAGGGGAGTAGTCCACAACTCAAAAGTGTTGATAGATTTTAATAAAATTTGTTATTCCTGAACATATTTTGCCCACAACTCGGGAGGTTTGTTTATTACTTTGATAATTAAACATTTACGGATAGTTGTCATAGTGAGGGGGGACACAAAATTAAGGTTGTTTACAATCGGCTCTAACGATTGGATCAAATATATTTATCTTAAAATGGCAGTTTTTAGTTATTGGTAAACAACAATAAAAATTGGCTTTTGGTCCATCTTTAAATTTTTTATTTTTCAAAATGGAAACATTTATACACAGTGTTTCGGATTTTTTACCTCTAATAACTCAAAAAAACATATTGGCCCCTGAAAATTTCCCGAAATATGTAAATATTTTTTAACGAAATTTGAATTGTATAAACATTGGCTCTACAAATTTCAAGAATTATTTTTAACGAAATGTGACTAATAATAACGCAATTCAATATGAAATATTACTAGTGAAATATATTACAGTTCAGGAATATTTGGCGAAAATCTGAAATAAATCTTGAACGCAATAATTACAAGATTAATTTAAAGAAATAAAACTCACTTTAAGAATGTGTTTATGGAAAAAAAAACAAATCAAGGTTTAGGTATATTAGATTAGGTTAGGTAGAGGTGGATTAAACCATTTTTTAATAAAGATCGTGATTATATTTCATTTATTTATTAGTAGTTGCAGAAATCTTTGCGGTTTACGTAGCGTTATTAAGTAATAAATATTACATTAAAAGATAAAGGACAAAGCATCTCGTATTTCAATCGAAATAGATTTTTTTATTGTTAGTTATTTCATGTAAATATGTATATTGTTTGATTTTACGTATGTTACATAACATAATAAATGTATAAACAAATTTAAAATGTTCACCAATGGAGGACATTAAAGTGCTAAAGCAATAGTTTTAAATTTCTGAAATATAAAGAATTATTACTTGTTTAAATTAATAGAAAAAAATCTCATAACAGATAGGATAACGTATTGTGACAGAAACATTAGATGGACTATTTAATTACTAAAGCTCGTTTTTAGAAACATTTTGGTCTTATACACATATTTTATAATTTGCAGGGTAAAGCTTATTGCTTTCTCTTCAATAGCAGTCTCTTTGTACCCTGAAATAAAGGAGTAATACCAAGTTCTCTTCAATTCCACAACCATTGATGTTTTCATTTTGTACCGTGTGTTTAAACACGCTTGTCGTTGAGTATTAATTAAATATAATCATCTCTAAATGTGTGCTTGAGGTACAATGAAATTCCCCATCGTGAGTAGTTCAAGCAAATAATATCTTATATCAATTACCTTAAGATGAATGTTTTGTAATTATCATAGTTTAATTTTCAAAGTTCATACAGTAACTGCAGAATGTTAAATGTACAACAATACAATTTAAATATAATTGTGTTTTTAGTTTCTTTATAAACGGGAGTAGGAACAATTATTAATACTATTTTATAGTATTACTTTTTGTTGATTTTTTTATAAGTAATTAGGTTTTGTATTAGTTATTATTTGTATACAGTTTTGAACAATATGAAAGTTTTATATTATATTTATTTAATTAAAAAATCTAATGTTTTAAAATAAATTTTTCAGACTATTTTTTTAAGTTTGAATTTAATTGTTATCATAATAAAAGTTGTGCAATAAAATAGTTATGATTTATATTAGTAGTATAGTGTATTGAAATAAAAAATGACGCCAAATAATTAGCCATTAATATGTTGGTGCCATATTAACATTAATCACAACAAAATATATTTTTAATGCAAATCCTATTTTTATAATAACTATTAATTTCAATGTTTTAAATAAATAAAATTAATAATATACCATGTTAGTATGCAATCTTTATTTATAAATTTATTTTTGTAGTCCGTTTATTTTTCGTAATAGTATAAGCAGTCTCCATTAGTAAATATACACAGTAAATTTATCTACTTGAAGGAACCTAATTAAAAAGTATAATGGAAATTTCATTTTATTTTATTTTTATTTTCCTTATAATTAAACGATTTAATAAAATTATCTACAGTGTATAATATTTTAGAATTAAAACATTTTATTGTTAATTGTTTTTCGAGTTTCGATTGTTTGATACTTAATCTTTCAATGTAGAAGAAAATGAGAGACATAATTGAAACGAACAATATCTTTCTTAACAACGAGGTAGCATTGTATTTTGTTAATTTTACTTTTTATATTATTATTATTTCGTTATTTGTTTTGTAATTTAAAATTAATTTACAATTATGATTTAGCACTTTACCGTCTAAAAATGGAAAATTACTGAAGTGAAAATTAGAGATTTGTCGATATCTGTTAATAGGGTTTATAAATCAAAAGAAAGGTGGGAAAAAGTCATGAATTAGGCCTCTAAGCTATCACTGCCCTTTCAATCTATGCATCTGTAATAAATATCCATTAAACGTTCACTGAGTCTACTTGAAAAATAAGTCTTTTTCCTGTCACGGTTGATGAAGTTATAAACTGTACACATATCTCACGTACAGTAAACTGCTTTTTCACGGTAATATTTTACTTTTGGTTAAAATTCATTAATTAGTTCAAATTTAGTCATTTGTGTAATTAAGCATACTTCCTAAATTTAGTTTATTTAGTAAACATGTTTTAAATTATTTCTAGAAGTGTTTGTTATAAACGTTTATACTAAAATAAATAGGATATTTTTAAAACCTAACCCTTTACGGTATATCTTCCTATCATGAAAACTTACTGTACTTCATAGCATTACGTATTTATATCAAATTTTAATAATGAAATCTAAAATTGTGTCCTCTTATTGTAACTTTTACGCAATAAACAAACATTTATAAACATTACTCTAATTAAATAAATATTCGCTTATTATGTCTAATTCAATAAATTCTTGAAACTGTTTTGACTTTAAATGAAATAAAAAAGTAAACTTGAATAGAACTCCTCTTTATAGATGATTTTCTGAAACATGTAACTTTGATATTTAATTAAATATGCTTAGATACAATCTAAATTGCATTTTATAAACAATTTACATAGAATGAATTTTTTTTTGCTCTGAAGTAGAATTGAGGGTGCAATGTTTTGGATGCGTCGAAATAAACATAACTTTAATACAATATTAACATTTGCAATACATCTATAAATATATAATAATTAGAATAAAATGATTTCTGTTTGAAGAACATATCAAGCTGTATGAACAGTTCAGGAAAATCTGTAAGTAAATATGAATTGTGGGAAAAAATATAATTCTTGTTACAGATCTTTTAGATAAAGGATTCTCAAGAGAAATATAATATTTAACATTTTGAGCATTTTATGTCTATTAGAAACTTTAACTGTAAATAAAGCCTTTAACTAGATGACATATACCTCATGACATAAAAACATATTATTATTTACATTCATGTATTGATATATAGTATATCTTACTATAGTATGTATATAGTACATTTTAAGATTGTTTCTTTAAATTTACTACGTTCTTAAATTTGGTGGAACGGATTATAATTTGAATCCATATATATATATATATATATATATATATATATATATATATATATATATATATATATATATATATTATTGGAGTATATATTTTTAATGATTTAAAAATTTCCGATTGGCAAGCATAGTAAATAGATTATCTAATAAAAAAATTTCCTTTGAGTGATGACACATAATCATCTGGAATAATTTTCAAACTTTGTTCTACTTGTTGAATTGTAAATTTTAAATAATAACGTACATTATCATTAACACCAATTATTTATTTCTAAACATTCGAATTTTTAGTTAAATATAACATAAAACTTCCATATTGTTCAAAACTGTATAAAAATAATAACTAATAAATAAGTCATAAAACCAAAATTCTTATTAAAAAAAAATCAACAAAAAGAAACACTATATAATAGTAATAATTGTTTCTACTCCCGTTTATAAAGAAACGACAAACACAATAATTTATAAATTGTATATTTGTATATACACACGGAATTTTATCAAGTAGGCCTACCGTCGTTCATCAGTATAAACAAATAATATGTGTTAAAAAATAGAAATGCGTTGAATTGTTTCCGTTTTCATAATAATACATCATAATTGAGCATGTTAAAAAGTAAAACTCTATAATGAACAGTGGGAAATGTATGGAAATTAGACCTGGAAATTTTATTATCCCGGTTACTCGACTTAATTATACATTTGAAATTTAACAAATATTTCAAATTATCAAACATATTTAAAAGTATATATTTAAATTGAAAATAAATTTAATTTATTTATGTGTAATACACAACTATAAAAATAACATAATACGTCAGCAATTAAGTATAATTCAAAGCTTGAATCTTCATTGCAATACATGGAGGAAGCCAGAGAGTGAAAAAATCTACGTTGGACTAAAATAGTTAGTATTGTAATGATAAATAATTAAATTTAAATTTGTTTGAATTTTGTGTAATAATATGGAATAACCGAAATTTACCATCATTTGTGTTTATAAAAACTAATACACGACGTTTAGAATGTATAATTCAACATTATTTATCAAGTGTTAATACGTAGCAATGACAGATGATTCACACTTTCGAAAAGCCGTATATTACTTTTTAAATAGAAATGATGGAAAATATTCTGTTTAACAATTTTAATATTTTGAACAATCCATCATTATCAAATAAATTAAAAACCAGAATAGACTTTTTTATGTTTCGATAATTCATATATTTAAAAATATATATAATAAATAATTATGAAATGTAAAAAAGTAATGTAAATCCAATGAAATTTGCTACTTAATATTCAACTTTGGTAAATGTAAAGCTTGTTCACGATCAACTTCAGTCCCAATGGGCAACGAAGTTACGAAAACTTGAATATTAAAAATGTGTCCATAAGTAAAAAATCAAATTGTGTTTGGTTTATAGAATTGTTTTAACCGAAAACTTAAGTGAAATTTATATATATATATATATATATATATATATATATATATATATATATATATATATATATATATATATATATATATATATAATGTAAAAAGTCCGGTAAATTGATTTAAATCTAATAAAATACAATATCAGTAGAGGTTTGGATAATAAGGTATTTCGAAAACGGTTTGAATTATTGTCTGCAAATAGCTTACTGTAATACTAGACTTGTTACTTGAACATATTACGCCTTAATTCACGTGATATATAACTTATACAAATAATTGAATAGTGGTTGTAAACAACTAAATTTTTATATTTCCATAATAATTTTTAATACATTAAAATTCATTTCTCACCTCTAAAAAAATATCTTTCCTTTAATTAAGATTTTGTACAAAATCATTTGAAGTCCAAAAAATTACTGTCTATTTGTTTGTGTCTAAGGAGAATATAAGATATAAAGTACCAAATTGAAATCTTAATAACAATCGACCCCAGTGTATCTATAATACTTTTCTGATATATTCCACAGAATATGAAAAGACTTATTAGGAACGGATTTAAACCTCAGTACTTGGCCGATAACAAAGGAGTGTCCGAATTCAATTTGAAGGATTTTCTCTAATGCAAAATAAATTCAGATATAAATAAGGACTATCCCAACCGCTGTTCTTCTATATGTAGTACAAATCTACTGCATCTTAATCCATTTGTATGTTTTTGACTCAGAGAGTTAAAGTGAAATATTGAGAATATGTAATAATATTCAAACCACTAATTAATTATTAAGTAGAGAAAACGCCTTAGCACCAATCACTGCAAAACTTGTGGTTGTTATAATAATATTCACACTCTCCTTTCACTCAAAGTGTTTCCGCATTCGACTACGTTTATTTAATAATTATTAACTCAATAAAGCTTTCTAGCATGGGCATGGCAATATTTATATCTTTCTAAATGCAATATTTACTTTTTAAACATATATCATTTTACCCCTATATAATCCATGTACAGACATATTACCCGTAGGTCGGTTCAGCGTTTTTTAGTAACCTCTTAGTAATAAATAATTACTTATAGGCCGCCAATATTAATTTGAATTTTTATAAATAAAAAAGTAAAAATTAACTGGAACTTTAAATACATTTTTTGAAAGTATTTAAGTCATACGTTGAGGTTTTTAGTAAGTTTGAAACTGATTATTTCATTATACTATAATATGCATTGGGAAATAGGTTTTTACTATTGATATTTATCTGTGAATTTAATTTTAGTTAACTATAGGTTTAACTATCGCCAACATAATACTTTATTAAAGGGCAATGTTGACAAACGACATTAAACTAAATTTGATTTAAAATTCTTAAATAATATTGCTTTTTGTGACAACCTTTAATTACGTAATTAATTATACAAACACATAACTAGTTATAAATATTTTATTTCACAAAGACTGCCAACTATTAATAAGTATATTTTCTGATTAATATTTATTAGTACATTTTATCTTACCAGACAATAACGTATATACAGTATAATCATTTTGGTAGTTAAAAACAAAGTTTATCCTGAGGGTGGATATTTTATAACATTATCAAAGTTCTTATTATGTGATTTATTGCGTTGATTCACTCAACGTGATGGGAAATGACGAATACATAATATAAATACTAGGTATAACGTTTATGCATTATTTATAATTATGATAAAACTCTACACTAATAACTGAAATTTCTACGCACTTTCTAATATGTGTTTTTTTAACAATTATCTAATAACTGTTAAAACATTGAATATGAAATATTATGTTTTATAAAATTGTTAATAATTTCATATTACTTCAATTATTAAAACATTTGAAGGGTATCTTATTATTTATTTTTTTTTATTAATTAGTAAAATGAACCAGGGTCCACAACAAAAATAATTTAAATAAACATATTTGTTGTTTTATATGAAAACTGAAATCATTGATACATTGAAAAAAAAAAAAAAAAAAAAAAAGAAAGAAAAAAAGTAATCACAATGTTTGTATATAAACACAAAAGTTGTCTCTTATAAGGTAAATAAAAGTTGATTTCCAAAACAAAATCCATTGAAATTTATTATGTTTAAAATAGGCATTGAAAAAATAGCTATTGTCCAATTTAAATTAACAAGTGACCGCCATAATTCCATAGTTCCGTTTTTACCTTTCTAACTTATGTGTTCACTTGGTAGACCTAACAAATAAAGACTTCCTAATTTCATTGCCGGTGTGAAACAGAGTATGAAAATTTACCTTCTCAACCAAAAGTCAGAAGATTTCCCAAAGGAACTTTCTATCCATAATTTATTGTTAGACCTAAGTTAAGGAGCAGGAATAAGGTTTAATGTCGTTCCACAAATAGATCAAGAAAAGAAAAGGGAGAACAAGTAAATTTACAGACATACTTTTTAAATAATTACATGCACAAATATTAATATAATTTTAAGAGTTAGTTTAAATAGAGTTTAATATTAATAAATCGTTTAAGAGTTGGCTAACATATTGTATATACCTATACCAATACATATTTATATATAAGCAAATAATTAATATTTATTTGTATTTTTGTAATGAAATGAACATGAAAATTTAAAAAAAACTCATTACTTTTCGTTTATTTAAACCCTTTGTCAAAAGTACAAACTAAAACAACTATTGTTCTTTCGTACTTTTGACATAATTTTAATTAAAATAAACACATAGTGTTTGCTATTTTCATGTTTGTTTATTCATAAAAAATTTAAAAGCAATGCAAAATAATGATAATAATAACTTAAGTTAAAATATTTTTTTGGTATTTATGAACCGTTTGCCGTATGTATGTAACTACAGACTCACTCGCACACGTATATGCATTTAGTTCTTTGTAAATATATTGAATATAACGATAGAAGTGATTAATATTGATTGAGGGTCTCTGATAAAAGAAATAAATTAATCCCTATAAGTGGAAGTTCAATGAATTATAACCAAGATATGGATATATTTGGCCCATTACTTCACATGTATTTTACATTTGTATTATTAAATATCGAAACTATTCAACGAAATGCTCGTATAATTAGGTTTTAAATACAAACTTTTTCTTAAATAATTGCATCTGGTAAAGAATTACTCAATAACTATTGAACCATTTGTTACAATTTCTTTTAGGAAAGTCTGAACAAAAAGAAACAATTAAAAAGTTTTGTGTTTTTTCTATATTATTGCTACGAAATTTACATATTCTATTAACAATAGGCGGAATAAATTCTAATCCACTATATATCTTCAGCTGATTAGAAGAAACCGGGATACTTGAGAATAGGCCAATTACAACGCTTCATTTGGTAACATGATTTAGGGCCGTCCATTTGACTTAAACCATTGGCTCAATTCACCTTTCCCTTAGCACGTGGTTTTTACCCCTTAAGCTCTTCTCAGAGTTATCCCTTATTTTGGTCCGTATTGTAGACATCCCTCTGCAATTCTCCAACTCTGCCGTTCGTCTCTTCAGAATTCCTATACTTCCCGCCTTTCTAATGTTGTACCCTGTAACCTATCAGTGGGTTAGTTCTACCACTCGAACCTTTTCCTCAATTATTTTCGCCCGAAATGCCGCCCTTTTGAATGCCGAAATGTTCAGATGGTACCCCTCCTCCTTGTGGTAACCTTGCATGATCCCACACCTCCAGCGATATCCCGCATGTAACGTTGACTACAATACACCTGCATGGCGGCTTAGTACTGACAGCTATCGTCCTGAATCGTTTCCTCACCTGAATCGTTTCCTCACCTTCGCTCATCCCGATCCGAACTTGCTTTTTTTCCTGCACTAGGCCTGATCTAACTTGCCTGTTAAATCAGCGCTAGACGCACCGCATCTGCTCCATCTTTATTGCACTTTACCTTAGTGTACTGAACTTGTATAAAACCTCTAGTACCTAAACTGTCATAACCTAAATTTTTCTTTCTTTAAACTTCAGTTCTACGTAATTTGTACCGATTGATGAACTCGTTGCTATCATTTTCCTGTCTTTTGTGCACATTTTGGTGACAACATTGAAATTAACAGTTACATATTTTTTACAAGACTATTAAAGTGTAACAATATTTTTAGTAACATCCATAAATTTTCGAATTGTTGTATATTTCAAATCAAATAAAGAAAATTTAATTTAATATCAAAATCATTAAATTACCCAATTCATCAATTAACTTCTGTATAGTATTAAATGAATTGCAATATTATTTTATTGTAAAAATGAAATATTAGTAGGAATTTTTTTGAAACAATTGTAAAATGAGAAATATTTTAAAAGGGTTTCTAAGGATGTGTTTAGTAAAAGAGACAAACGACTAAATTTAGAATGTCTTGTCATTATTCATTGTGAATTCTGTCATCATAAATTCAAGAGATGTCATTTGCTTCCTGCACATCATACTGAAATATCTGAAAAGAGTTTTTTGCTAGACAAGCTGCCACTTCATCACGTTCACAGGATTTGAAATAAAGCATATGGTGATATGTTGTATAGCATGTTTTTATCTCTTAACATAAAACATGAGATACGTGATGAAGTTATTTTTAAACAATTAGTTAACATTGATAACCAAACCTGTGATATTTATATAATATAGATATTATATTTTTATACACTTTGCATTACACTGTTATTAAAATCTTAATTTATTTAAATGGATGTAGTTTCACCACATTTAAATTGCTATAAGAGACAACATCTTTTTAGGTGGTGTAAAATTTAATTATTTTTCTTTTTAATTTCAAAATTTCTATTTATCTTTGACCATCGTAAATTAACAGTAACTCTCATATGTGTTTGTTCTTGTTGTTGTGTGCTGCAATGTGTTGTGGCTCACAATCAAAAATCGAGAAGGACAAGGGATATGCTGTATTCAAAATAAAGTAGTTGTAGTCTAAAAAAAACAATTAATTACATATTGAATATTCCTACAGTTATATATTTATTCTTTATTGAATAAATTAATTGGCAAATTGCTAATATAGTGAACTTACTTGAAGCAATATCGTTGATATTTATAGTCCATCGTCAGCCTCAAAATTTTGAATGACATTTAGAAGACTAGAGTTTGCTTTGATACTCCTATGTACTCCCACACCCAACAGTAGCTGCACGTTCTATAGAGGCAATAAAATTATCTGGTCTAGCCAATTTAGCGAAACATGCGACACTCGATTGATGTACAGTTGGAATTAAACTGTATATCAAGTTGGGGATTGTAAAATTACTGCATTAGCCTTAATATCAGTTATAGCACAAGAGCGTGAAGCTAGAGACTGTTTTAAAATATAAATTTCACTATATAATATTATATGAACGCGATATATAAACAATTGACTAATAAAATGGACACAGGACAGAAGACCGGCCAATATGCGATGAATAAATCTCCCACTGACCATAGTATTGTGGTATACTTTTGTTTACGTTTATGAAATAAAAAAAAAAATACTTCAGCACAAAAGAGAGCAAAAACTTGAAGTCTGAATCCATAGTAGTCTAAAAGATTTTTTTAAAGAGAGATAATTTTGACACCTGAACTCCGTAGCCTTCGGGATTATATAATGTGTCACTAGAACACCTTGCCCTCGCAAAGTTCATTCTTTAACTCCGACTATGACCGTCGGGTTACACTATCAATAATGACTGTTGCAGCTCAACAGAGTTTTATTGGCATTTGACTTAAAAAAATAAGCTACTGAGCAGCGTTGCTGCGGAAAAAATCAAGCAGAAAGAAGGAGACGTTGAATTGGAACCATCTATATAACCTACTTGGACAAAGAGCTGAAAACGTAGGTAAAATGAATCCTCGACTTCATTCAGCAACTCAACTTGCTCTACAATTATTTATGGTAAAAGACTAACCAAAGCCGAATGAATGTCAATGGTGCTTGAACATTTGAAACAACTAGCTGACTTCTAAATAGAAGAATTCTTCATTTAATTTCCTGAGATCTAATAACCCTACTGATAGACAATATGTGTCCATGTTACAATCGTACAAATACGCCAATGAACTGATATATTCACTGTTTGTTGTTGCTGTTGTTTTGTTTTTTATTCTTATTAATCCAAATTATTGAGAACTTATTAGGAAATATATATATTTTAATGTATAATAATACGATTCCGAAATATTTTTAAAGAGTCATACTAGGCCAATTGAAGTAAAAACCATAAACAAAAATATTAATATATATTTTATAAATTTTCAGTAAGCCACTAAACAATAACTAATTTTAATATTTCTTTTTTTGTATTAGCATATTGGATATCTAAGTTACATCCACATGTGTGTGTGCACTTAAATAATGGTTAATAAGTTTTTTCTCCTTACATTTATAAATGCGTGAGTCAAGGTTATTTAGTCAATAGGTCCATTACACTGTAAGCTTTGCTGGTACGCAGAAGTTTTCTAATTTCCTAAACCCCTGGTTCAATAAGTTAGCTTGGAGTTCAGTCTTTATCTTTCGTGCCCCTTTTGACACCCAATGCCTTTAATTTTACTCAAGTTATATAATATTTTTTTTCCTTTTATAATTGTAATTTGTATTTAATATAACAATTTAGTAAGATTTAAAATTCCATAACTACACTATGTCAATAATAATTCACCTTTGTGGAATTGGCAACATTTCCACTTTTAATCTGAAGATTTCGATGTAAAGCATTTGTAATAACCCCCCCCCCCGCTTCTTATTTAGGTCAGTGAACAGGTACGACCAGTCAACCAGTATAGACAAAGTGTGAAACGAGAGTTAAATAAAAGCTTTATTTATTTATTTTTTTTTTTTTTTAGTGTTTGTCGTTTTGTGTGTTTGTACCGTATATTTGCTATTACCCATATAAATAAATTGCCATGTTAATTTAAAAACGTCTATAGTGACAGCGAGGTTACCTCATTAATTTTCGGACTCACGATTTAGCCAAAATTACAATTAGCTACCCGATTGCGTCGTAAAGCATGGCCTAGTGATACGAACTGATTTTGACAACCATTTTATAAATTTTCAAACTATATGTATAATTGTGTATTTATACTCAATGTTATTGTATACGTTAGATGCCTTGTACTATCTGTTGGAAAATATTTATGCAACATGAACGTGGAAAGTCACGTATAATATAATTACATGTATAATAGAATAATCGTATGATATAAATGAGAAAGTAACGTTGAAACATTCTTTTGTTTTATGTTTAAATTACTTAAAAAATATTCTAAATATATAAAACAGAAGTATAGAATAAATTATCATTGGTTCTACTATGCATTTTAAGACTTCTCCAGTCTAAATTAAATAAACCAAACAATGTAAAAACAACATCTTACTTTAACATCTTAAATTCTTTGCTAATGTAACCCATTGCATTCGGAAGTTCACCCAATTGTTGAGGGAGGGGGGTCGCTATTTCACTATTTCCAAAGTGGTAATTTTTGTTGTCAAAGTGTTGAATATCTGTGTAGAAGTGGTCTATGAGACTATAAAATATATATACTAACGTTCAGAGTCCAGCCGGTATACCACCAGTTGTTCTGGTCATTCAATCTGCCCTAACCAAAATCAAGTAACAACTTTGTGATTTCGCCTTCGCTGTGAATTGCCCTAATGGCAGTTAATAATTAAAGTTGCATTGATATTAAGTTTGACTTATGAAACCTAAGAGGGATTTAATGTAGAATGATTCAGGCAATTATGAATTCCATCAGCTCTCGATTACAAATACAGAGATTGTTTGTCTGAAGTCACGATGACGTCTACCATAAATCTGTTGTCATTGGTAATATCTATGAGAATGTGACAAAGAGGTTCAATACCGTTCTTATTAGCTATGATACACTGTCCTAAACATAGCTGGCAGTCATTCAAGACTATGTTCTTTTGTCTAGATATATTGCATGGAGGTGAGTCAATTTTGTTCAGGATCAGAATTTTTTTTTACATAATTAAATGGAGTTTACAGGCATATTTGAATATTATAGAATTGAATTATAATTATTATCTACTTAGACAAATTATTTGGCTACTAATTTAGATATTATTGTCTTGGTTTTTGATAAGGTTACTAGTACACCAAGAAATAAATTCAGAAAGAACTATTTAAAGTTTATTTTTAAGTACTAAATAATTCGATACTACTAATCTGATGTGGATAAAAAGTAGATTGAAGTAGATGGAATATTTGATGCAAAATAAACCGAAGGTAATAGAAATAACATCCAATCAACAAATAAATTCAAATTATGTAGTCTGCATGCAATCTAAATATGAAATAATTACAAAAAACAAGTATACAGGTATGAAATATTGTTTTTGAAATAACGCAGATACAATACACATCACAAATTTTATTAAGTTAAAACTACATATTTCTACCGTCTATTGAGATTTATTATTAAAACGAAATAACTTATTTTAATTAAATGTGTTATACCTTTTCTCCCACTAAGAAGCGTCTATGGATTCCTATTAATTCCTATAATAACAAATTTTATGGGATCATTAACATATAAACACTTGGAAAATGATTAGAACGGAATATGGTTGATTACGGTACTTTCTCCAATTTCACTTTATTAATCACAAATGATCAAAAATATATGTTTTTATTAGCTTTTAAGAAACATTTGTGAAAAAATTTGTCCACAAACTCTTTGGGAATTGTGAGAATTAGTTGATAAAGTATAACAGAAAGTCTGTCAGACTTTTATAAATATATGATTAAATATATATTTCAAAAACTTAAATATACCTTTGTTTAAAGCGTACATAATGTTAATTTAATTATATAAAAATACAACATCTATGGACACATTCAGATTTTAAACCCTCTTCTAAAGTTAACGTTACAGTAAGTGCAAAGGCTTGTTTTGACTCTAGGCCATTTATATTTCTTTTGTGTTTCCACTTGTATAAATTGAATCTATCTCCTCTGTTCTATACATAGTCTATAAAATTATTTGTGTAAATGACATTAATTTACGTCTAAAATTGTGGCACTAATTACAACAAATTATACAAATAAAAATGACAGTGTTTTTTTAAACAAAAGCTCATTTATTGATTTTTTAAAACAATATATATATTTTTTTTTACGAAAAAATTTCCGTTTCTATGAACAGATGTACACCTTTTCTTATAAATTTTTAAATAAAAAATAAATTATTATAAAATAAATAATTGTATATGATACGTATGTTTTAACTAAAAATTCTACTCTGAAATAAAGGTTAAATATGTTATTTATATTATTAAACATTGTAATATATATATATATATATATATATATATATATATATATATATATATATATATATGAAAAGAACAGAAAGAATGTGTTCTGTTTGAACAATACCATGTATTTTTATATGGAGGTCATTTATTGTAAAATGTTATGTATAATAATTATTACTCTTGTTTATAATAAAACTAAATAAAACATCAGTACTTGAAAATTTATATATATATATATATATATATATATATATATATTCAGTCTAAAAACGAGACGTTATTTTGTAGATTTTGTGATTAAGAACAATTAGTACGATATTTGTACATTTGATGTAGTATTCATTTTATTAAATGCATAGAGAGTAAGTATGAAAATATAAAAATTGTTTATTTCAGTTACATTCAGTGGTGTAGTACTAGTGGTGGTGTGGGAATAAAATCCACTGCAACCTATAGAATTCCAGTCTAAAGAAGGGTCTCCAACCTCCATATTTTTTTAAAATAATTACAATAGATGAAGTCTTTAAGGATAGGTAACTTTTAAATTATTCTGGTGTACCCCGTAATTGGTGCATATAACTTTACAAATAGATGGTTACCTTCTTCGCGGAATCTAAAAGTTCAATAAATTATCAATTCTGATTCTACTACGGCGTTAACTGAGTCTATACCTAGTCATCGTTTTGTCATAGCTTCATCTGCAAACTTTTCCTCAGCTAGTGATTGCACCTTACGCCTGTTCTACTAGGTGCGTTGACTATCCCTCTCAGTCCCCCCAAGAGTGCAAGACTTTCCTGTTTCCAGGTTTTCGAGGCATTCTTGGCCAGTCCTCTCACCTTTCGCAGGGTACTTCTTCCACCAGGAGTACAATTATGAAAAACCTGAATGGTTTGTGTGAGTGGTCTCCACTAGATTTAATATCTCCGCGTTGTATAGGAAATCTTGACGAAGAGGGAACTACCTATGCTGAAAATCATTAAGGAGAGCATATTCATTTATCGTCACGTCGATTTAATGCGACATTCCGTACAAGGTTATTGTTTTTCGTTTCCCACTCCATGTGTTCAACACGAGCAGCTATTGAATCGATGGTATACTCGGCAATACAACGATTGTTCGAGTAAAGCTAATTAATTAATATTATAGATTGCCGCGTATCCTATACTGTATATTAAACATTCAGCACATTTAGCTAACACTCTATTGTGTGGTAATACTTTTAAAAATAGAAGAATAATGGGGATAAAGTAATAGTTGGGAGGACATAAAGTGAACAATAAACGACAGAACATAAAATATCATATATATATATATATATATATATATATATATATATATATATATATATATATATATTGTCATGATATCAATTGTTTATCTAGGTGATACTATGATATCGTTACAGGGACCGGGGTTTGGAGAGAAGGGGAGTCTTAGAAGGGAAGTCGTTGAAGGAAGGTTATAGGGACAGAGTGTCTCCTCTGTGGTCGATAAAGTTTCATCAAAATTGAGGAAAAAGACAAGACGTCTCCGAGTTAATTTAGAAAAGTTAAATTTTAATTTAAAGTAAAGTAAAAGAAAAGAAGATATAATTAAAAAGTAAAAGAAAGCAGATTAGAAGTCTTGTGGATTTTTCAAAATCAGATAGAGAAAAGGAGTTCGATCGACAGTGCCAAGGTATCATCATCACCGCAGAAAGGGAGCTGGAAATTGGGTCAACCAAGAGAGCGAGAGAAAGGATTAATCACAGAATAAAGTGTTTTTGAGCAGTGTGGTGTTTTAAAAAAAAAGAAAGAGTCAATTATAATTTTTTTTTGTGTAGTGAAAAAGTGCAGATCGACCGATCAAAAGGACCAACCTTGATAAGTACAAAATTTTGTTAATTATTTAAATTCATCATAATAAATTTCACTTTCAATTGAGCCATTAAAAGAACCTATTGACCTGAGATAGGAGATTGTGTTTTTGTTAAATAAATTTAAACTGAGTTAGCCTTTAAAAGATAATAATTTAAATGTAAAGTAAAATCAATTGGTAAAGGAAAATATAATAAAATTCTAAAAAGGAGCTAATAATTGAATAATCAAGTAATAGTTAATGTTAGAAAATAAAGTAATTTTGTATTATAATAGTAGAATCAATTCATAAATTCATTCTAATTTAAGTCAAATTTGAGATAAATTTGTTGTATTAATATTCAAGGATAAGACAGCAAAAAAAAGGCCTTGAATATTCTTAAAATAGTAAATTAGAAGTAAAAGAACCTAATTGTTATAAATAAATTAATATAAGGAATGATTGAGGAATGAATGATCTAGGTAAGTAAGATTTGAAATAAATTGATGTACATGTTCTATATTTTAATTCGTGCTAAATTAAACTGAAGATTTTATTAAAAGGTAAATGTTGTTGTTTAATAAGTATTAAATATAAGTGTTTATAACGTTTATGTTATATTTGTTGCTCCAACGTAGAGGCAAATTAGTAGAGTAAAGTAAATAAACATAGCAAAGCTTCCCTTATGTTATATTTGGTCGCACAACGTGTGGCTTATAATAATTGTTTTAAACAAGTTAATTGTTATAATATATACACCTGTTTGGGAGTGGGAAATAGTGACAGTCAAAAGAAACTCATTAGCAAAACATAAAGAGTAATGATATTACGAGGATGATGAGATTGCTAACTCGTACGACCACCCAGTGATTGGGTACCGTTATTACCTATTGTCGTTTTAAGTACATTTATATATAAATTATAGAATATAGTGTAAGATAATCTGTTGTTATCATAAGCAGAAATTTTAAAAAAATCGTTAGCGGTATAATGATTTTAAGAATATTACATTTCAAAATCGTACAAATAAGGGTTTGATTGATATATTCTGTGTTTTAGGTCAAATTTGATTGATGAGATTGCTTAAAACATATTTCACGGTGCAACTGATACTATGACATGATTGGATAAGATTTGTGTTTGCGATAGTTTTTGTTTTGTTTCGCTCAAGCTCTAAGGTTGTCAAGGGAAAATTAAAGTTAATACAAATCGTCCTTGTAGGATCATAAATCAAATCATTTAGGATCTAAATAGAGCATTTTCTTACCAACTGTAGTCGCCTTCAACAATGTCCAAAATAATCGTTTCGAATAATTAAAATTTCCAACTACTAAACATGTCTTACTAAAAACATGTGTATTAAGAACGTTTTTAAATTATAGAACTTTTCCGACAGAAAGGGATTTATGTTTCTAATTTAATATTATAACCATTAAATTATGACGCCAAAATTGTTTTTATATTTTACTTCAATAACTACTTTTTTCTTTTTTTATAGTAAGAAAAACATTTCAATAATATTAAATATTAAATGTAAACAAAGTTATACTTCGTCGTTGAAAACCTTACAGGCGACAATTTATTATCCATATAGGGGCTCTTGAAAAAATATTAAATTCATCTTAAGTTTAAAGAGTTTTGAGAATCATGATAAGTTCATATTAAATGTTCTCATTTTGTGGACTACTAAGTCAAAAGCTGCAAATCCTATATTTCAAATAAATTAATAACCAATAGCCATCCATTGAATTTATTATGTCATTATTACACAATGATTTTTAAGAAGCAGACGAATCCAAAGTTATGACTTTGTGAAAAAAATATAAAAGATAAACTATAAACAATCGTTGAAGTTGGTTACGTGAAATTCAATATTTAAATATCCTGAAAGGTTTACTAATATTGGAACATGTTGTAGACATCTATGAGAGTAACGGTCGAATTTTAAATTTTTTAAACCTTCAGTGTTATTTGAGGGAAACGACCCTATACAGAAGATTCAATTATGTTGAGTATGTAAAATATTTGAGTTATTACTTTTATTGCTTAAAAAACTTAATAAGTACTTGTATTTGTGAGTATTAATTCTAAAGATTATTAAATAAGTTTTATGATACAAATGTTTAATAATTGGTCTTTGAATAAAATAATAGTTAAATGATAATTTGATAATATTCAATTTGGAAGTTTGTTTAGTGACGTGTTAAATTAAACATTATATTTCTTACTAATAATCAGATTTACCTACAAAACCTAAATATTGATAATGAATTGACTAATTTGAAATGCTTGTGTTCCTGTAGTTTACATGATAAAACATTGGATAATTGCATATTGTTTTAAAATGTAGTTTAACGCTCTTCTTTGTAATCACCTTTGCAAATAACCTAATGTTATTAAGCATTTTGACTTAACTATCTGGTATTGCCAAATTTCTAACTTTCTTAGAAAATGGTTGGAAACCAGGTTTCCGATTTACACAAAAATATTAAATTAAGTATATTGTTTAAATCACAATATAAAATTACGTTTTGTTTTATTATTATTATTATAGCCAAAGAGATAAATAATTATATATTTTTGTTTACCTATTAATCCTTGTAAGAACAATATCTTTCTAATTTTTTATTTTAGCAGTTATTTGGGAAACTCTTATAGGAGGTCCAAAACAACTATACCAGTAGTATTTTCGTTTCCGGATTGCTGCAGGTTGGAACGTTTGAGAGGGGAGATCTAAGTGAGTATTAATCTGTACTCGTAATTGTCGCGTTATTTTTTTTCTGCCCCATAGGAGAGTTTTCTTCTTTTACTGTGTAAATAACAGCGTAAATGTTTTTAACCTAGTCCAAAGTGATTTTTTATAGTATTATTTTATTTCATTCTACTCTATTAAATTGTTTTTTTCTTGTATTTTTAGTCGTATTTATATGTAATTTGATAATTTTATTGCTAATGGAAGGAAAAGAAGTAAACGAGCTTCTGTATTGGCTGAAACTACAGAGTATATTACTGACTACTCTTCGGATAAAACTGATATATGATGTGGTAACATAACATTTGAGTATTTATCTGAGTAGTCTGTTAAAAACAAAATAGTGAAGTCCAAGTGTCCACTACGCCAACTCATCCGATCGCCCAATAGTCTATAAGTGAAACAATTGTTATGCAATAAGTTGAATACAGTATTTTTATCACAAATCATTGGAGTTTGGTGCAGAAACTAACGTAATAAATGTAGAATAGGTAGAAAATTTAGTAGTTTACTGCTATAATCAAAGTTTTGTTAAAAGCTGAGGCTACAGATGGAGTCAATTTTTTGGTTTTATGAATCTAATTCTAGAAGTTTTGGAATAGATGACAATATCTCTACTAACGAATTTTAACATCTACTGTATGTTATAAACGCTTACTCGATGGTCACTCCGAGTGTTGATCGTGGTATGCTTCGTTGTGGTGCAAGTTGAACTCGTGGTGAAAAGTGCATACTTGTATGTGATTTACCTGAATATCGTTGGAGAAACTGTTATTCACTCTACTATATCTAAGCCACGCACCAACTGAAATCGACACTGTTAAATTTTTATCATCTTCTATGAACATTGCAGTGAAATTTACAATAATTTACTGATGCTAATTATTTAGTTTATGAATTAATGCACATGTTATTAACAAGGTTAATATCACCAAAGGGTTCTCTGCTGAAAATGTATATGATTTATTAATCCAAATGCACTAATGTACATTTCTATAACAACGCTTTCATCATTAGGGTACTAATGGTCAATAATTATTGAGATTATTTCTCTACATTTTATCTAATCTACAATTTCTATAACTAGGTATCATTGTAAAATGTTTCTACTGCTAAATAATTATTTAGTTTATTTCTAAAAATGAACTATCTACTTTGCAAAAAAAAAAGGTTGTCATCCTCGAGGGTTCTAATGTTGAATAGTAATTTAGTTTATTTTTATAAATATACTTACTTCTATTTCAATATCAAGATATTCATCAACACTGGGTCTTCCTGCTCAAATATTGTTACGTTTATTCCCTAAATGCCTTAATGTACATTTTAGCAATAAGGTTATCATCATGAGAGAGTTCTACAGGTTAGTAATTATTTAGTATATTGCTATGAATCTACTAATCGACATTTTAATAAAAACGTAATACTCATCAGAGGGTTGTACTGCTGAATAATTAGTTCGTTTATCGCCCTAAATATAATAGTATCCTTTTCAATAAAAACGTTATCATAATCAAGATCAGAGATTTCTGCTCCCTAATATTGATTTAGTTCTATCCTATAAATGCACTAATGTGCATTTCAATAACTAGGTTATCATTATCAGTGAGTTCTTTTTCTGAATTATTATTTAGTTTATACCTCTAAATGTCCTAATGCACATTCCAATATTAAGGTTATATTACTTTGTTATTTATCTTTATATTATTGCATTTAGAGAATTAAACTAAAAAAATATTCATCTCTATTATTGTGTAATAGTAATATGTTCCTACTCTTTGTATTTATGTATCCAACTTTAATCCTATATCTATAGAAAAGCAGATATTTTGTCATTTGCATTCTACATGAGTAACCCGTTAAAAAAGTACAAAATATAATTACAATACCACCTGAAATTAGGGTATTGCAAAATATTGCTAATTAGTAAAAGAATTTTATAATAGTTTTCCTCTTAAATTTACTATATAAAATATATTTGATTATAAATACCAAAATATTATAAAAAATAATTTAGAATAAGCACGAGTAGAGAGGGAGTCTCTGATCTAAGAAAACAATTACTGTACATACAATTTCAATTGTTACTCTCTTTATATGATTTTACGAAAAGGTCAAAATGTCAATTCATAATTTAAATTTAAAATTTATGAAAACAAAAACATTCTGTTGACTCTATTAAAATAATGGGGGGGGGGGGTAAAACGATTTGTATAATTTAAAATTCTTACTAGTACATATTAAGTTAATTGTTAAGTTAAGAAGACAAAATCTATTATTAATTTTATTAATGCTCCCAGTCTACTCACTCAGAACAACCTCCAGCTTTGAAAAATCTCATCTGTTTTTTCAGTGGGTCTTTTTTACCTTGTTAATATGTTGAGCAGAGTTAATATAACATTTGGAAATAATTTATCTATTATCTTTTTTATCAGTGGGTCCAAAAATGTATTCTCTTGAAAATTATCATTAACTTTTTTTATATAGCTATATCTGAATTTTAGACCATTGCGTTTAAGGTTATTAGAGGCAGTGGCGACCGTATCTGATTTTATAACGAAGTTTGTGACTAAGTGAACAACAACGATATAAATCGTTCCTATATTCACATAATGTATAATAATAAGTACAAGTCAACGTTTTCAAAAATCAAAAAAACATAAATCCCGAGCAACGAAAACAGAGGTCAAAACCTAATTAATGTAATTAAATGTAATACATACGTTTATTTAAGCTTCTCATTACTCAATGCAAACAGCTGAGCAAAATAAAACATATTATGTATATATTAAAGAGTAATAATTTTTAATCTTTTTAACCTATTTATTCCAAAAACTGAAGTTAATAATTTACGATGAACTCGTTGTTTTTGATGTTATGATCATCAAAGTTGATGTCTAATCTAATTTACTCATCTCAATAATTTATTGAAAAGCGGATATTTTATGCTTAATAGTTAATTAAAAAGCTGTAATTACCAATATTTTTGGACACAAATCATTGCTAGTACAAAAAATATATACTTAGCACTCAAACTAAATAGTGAGTTACCATTGATAAATTACAACCAGTATGTTATTTATCTATTTATTTATTTATTAAAGATACAGTATGCTATTTTTGTAATGGTGTAATTTCCATTGCATAAAAAAATATGCAAAATAAATTGCCACCAAATTTATTTCTTTAGTCCAAAATATCTAAAACTACGGGTTCAACAATATTGGATAAAAATCAATAATGTAAATGCAGTACAGATTTTGAAAGACGTTTCGTTTTAGACATACGTTTAAAAAATAGCGCTATGGAATTCCAGTGAATGATTGTTATTATTATTATTAATAATGATAACAAACAATTTGAATAGATAATGTATATTAGGTTCAAATTATTTAGTAAATTCGTAGTTCCTTAGTCACAGGGAATCTATAAGTGTCTATCTTATATATCAAAAATCAACAAATATATTGTATACAAATAATTATATTTTGTCTTTACCATCTGTGACTTACTTACAGTAAGTATATTTGATGTATTTCGGAATTTATTCCATCTACAGACAATCGGTCCTAGTGGTCGTTATTGCATTAGGATGAAATACATTGACACAAACAAAATATATATGTAAAATTTAATAACACGAAATTCAATCGTTGAAACACCAGATGCACACAATGAAAACTCGGAATCGACTAACTTTAAAGATTACTTGTATATATTCCTTAGACTTATTCTTATCATTGCTGTATCGTATATTGCGTTGATTGGAAGTTCAAATGATAATTTAATAAATGATTCGGGTCATTTTTAGATTACGTTGGTTTAAAATTTAGTGTAATTATTAACATTGTCAATAATATCTCGTGTAAAATTTGAAGTTGTGTCGTTGAGATTGTTGTTTTTTTTGGCAGATATTCTTTAATTATTTTCTTAAAGCTTCTACTTACTTGACTATGTAAAAACTGTCACAGTCGTTACATATGATATAATACAAGCCGGTGCTGTTTACTATGGCTATTTTAGTGGTAAATTTGTGATGTTGTTTGTGGTACAGAAGGCAACTGAAGAGTACTTTTGGTTAAATTTGTCTGTTAAGATTTCGGAAAGAGCATTTCTATACTCAGTTGGTTTATAATATTTCTCCTCTCTCTTTTTTGAAACATAATCACGTTTCTCTCAAAGTTTCTTGAGTATTCTATCTATGAATGATGTCTTGTATTCATTGGCTATGGCTACGACATGAATAAAAGACGTCTAAAGTAAAATACGTTTTCCTTTCAATTTTAATCTAAAACATATGCCATTGAGCATATTTTGAATTTAGTTTTTAATAACTAACTAATATATCGATATATTATTGTTAGTGTATTATTTACTAAAGGAATTTATTTATCAGTGTTCTAGGTTTTATTTTCTCCGGGATGAAGACCTTCTGATTTATTGTTCAAACTCCGGTTAAGTCAGTTTACTTTCACACATTTATGTTATAATTGTTGTTCAGAACAATTATATAATTAGGATAAAGTGTAGAATTTAAGCAAACGTAAATCAATGACATGGTTATAAATTTACTCTTATTTATTATAATAAACTTTTATATTTCACCTAACATTAGTAAAATGAATCTGTTTTAAAAAAAACTGAAATTAAATAAAAATGCTATATAAAATACGAGATGTAATATCAGAGTTTTTGAAGAACAAAAAAAAAATCTGCATATTTACATAAGTAGTGATGGTATTTAATGTAAATCTCACTGCAAATAAACTAAATAGAATAATCCCTTTTATATATTTGTACTAATACAACAACACTCAGTTTTACCCATTCATTAGTGGATTAATGTTTATTCAATAACATGGCTTAAGTGATTTTAAATCGAGGTAAACAATTTGTGCTTAAATACAGATTCAACATAAAACAAACTTTACTTTTAACTTTGAAGTTGTACTTTTTGAACAACGCGAAGAACGTATTTAAAAATGTCAACGTAATATTACACAATAATAAAATCGATTCATTTTGTTGTAGCTAATAGGCCTACACTCAGAACAATTGTTCGATGTGAGTTATTAATTATTGCAAATAATGTTAGAGTTTATTCAGACATATTCCAAAATTTATGAAGTATATAAAAACTACGCAAGACCACAGGAATTATAAATGTATATCTGCTATATGAAAATATCGAAAGTGTATATATTTTAATCAACTCTACAATAATTACAAATGATAATGATTATCTGACTGATATATATATATATATATATATATATATATATATCCATAAAAGTCTTGTGTTTTATATATTCACAAAATATATAAAAACAAAATGTTTTTGTTATTTCACTACCGGAAGATAAATAATTTTTATTGTCTTATTAATGTTTTTATAATTTAATATTTATAGAGATAATTACAAATTATTTATTATTAACAACAACAGAAAATCTATTATTTAAATAAGGTTTTCTTACAGAATAATCTCTTAAGAATTATCCATTTCATATACTGATATCCCTTTAAAATTGAGAAGTATATGTTTCAATCCGTATGGTTATCAATAATCGAATAATATAACAGTAGTCATCAAGGTACCCAGATCACTGATTTTAATAAAATAATTTCAAAAACATATCAGTCTTTATTTCGTCACGTAACACATACTTGAGAAACTACTTAGCAAGGTGTGAAATTAATCATAACCTTTGATTAATAAATTTAACAAATGCAATAACACTAGAACAAATAAATTATAGAAATAAGTAAACACTAAACATATTAAACTGTTTTATGGGAAACAATTTTATACTTGATGTTCCATCATTTAAACTATAAATATAACATACTATATTGAATTTTTCTAATGAAAATGGTCAACGGCATAGAGTAATATCTTATTCTTTTTTTCTAACAACACACTTATAAGTAATTAAAACTCTATACTGAAAGAGACATTTTTTAAAACAGTGACAACACAGTTTTCCCAATTGTGATACACATATATGGAAAAATTAAAGTTTCATTTCCTTCAAGATCAACGAAACTCACGAATAATACACAGAGACATACTAAATACAGCTGAAAAAACAATACACGTTATTTATGGAATGCCAGGCTAACAGTTAAGAGTCGAACATTTGTAGGGTGCATTTCAAAGGAACACAGTTGCAGGACGGACTGTCTTTTAAATTTACAACCAACTCCTAGAAAAGTGTAATCACAGAACAAGATATATAAATAAGATCAATGATCTATAAAATATCTTAAATTTTGTGATAAAACAAAACTTTTTAGACATTGGTGTCAATGTGATATATAGTAATCGATAATATACACATGTAATGATATATAATTTTTTGAAGAATACGTCCATAAGGGTAGCTATATAAATGTTAACGGATATATCGACCGTGATCTTTGTTGAATTGGATTACTCCTTCAACGGTAGAAGGCACAAAACAAAGACCGTATTTACGAAATAATTAATTAAATAATAATATAAATTATTTACATTATTATGAAGTGTCTTTTTAATGATACTTCATTGTAAGCAACGAGTGAATTTCATCAAAAAAAAGACAAATATATAATTATTTTGATTTAAATTTTTTGTTATAGAAAAACTAACTTATAAAAAATATGAAACAAATAGTGGTTAAATATCAAGTTGAGTCCTGTTTGCGTTTGAAAACATAATGACTAATACGAGTATATTTAATAAAACTCAAAACTCTGCTAGTCAATATCCCTATTTATATCTAGGAATATTAAAATATCTGTCACTTGTATAGACATATGGATATGATATATTGTCTGTTCTAACAATAGTCTTCGTTTACAAAACATATTTTATTTATTACCAGAAACACATTTTAAATATTTGTATACAAATATATTCCATTATGAATAATACTAATTAATTTATTAAGAACCGTTATCAAAGATCACAATTTAAAATCTGTATATTTAAATTGTTTATGTATGTATATATATATATATATATATATATATATATATATATATATATATATATATATATATATATATATATATATATGTGTGTGTGTGTGTGTGTGTGTGTGTGTGTGTGTGTGTGTGTGTACGCGAACGAGAGTCGTGATTGTGTGTGTAAATGTGTTTTTTTTAGAAAATTAGGCGTATATGCGTACTATTCGGAATGCCAAAATAAAGTGTCAGCTGAAATTTGTTATTTGTAAATAATTTCACTGAAGTGGTAAGGTCATTTTGAATAGAACTTATAATTTTAATTATTAGTCTAGTTTCATGGTTTTTTTAAAAATTTAATTAAATGTTACTGATTTACTAAACATTGTCAATTAGGTCATATTCCATGCAAGAAATCTGTTTTAGTTTAATACATCTATACTTTTGTTTCATTTCTTATATTCCTTTTATGTTACGAAGCACATCAATATTTCTTATTTCTGCTAGATATAAATATGTTTGCTGAAATATTAATAACATGGTATATATTGTGTTAGATCGTATTTATAATTATAGTAGGCAGATTTTTTTATTTAGAGTCTTCGGTGCTTGAGATACATGTAAAAATAACCTATTCAGAGTTTATGATTATTTAAAATCCAATCATTACATAAAAACATCGGGATCTTAAAAGAAATTTTGACTTATTTCATTTTGTCAATCATTACATAAAAAAATCGGGATCTTAAAAGATATTTTGACTTTGTCGATGTGTTGAATGATAATAATTAAAGAAACATCTTCTGTAACAAAGATGGATCATTTGCCCTCTTTTTCAAAAATCCGCTTTTGATGATTTAGAATTCACAGTGCTACAAAATGTATATCACTGGTCTATTAGTGAGTACAATTTATTTGAAAAAATGACATCATGTTAATCTCTTTTTGTTCTGAGTTTTTTTTTATGACCAGGGTAAAAGATAAAAAATTACAAATTTTTATTCGTGGGGTGTGAAAATTTGGGGATGTTAACCTAACACCTGTGTTGTTAAATGGTGACAATAACTTTATCATGGATGGGAACCGATGTTTGTGGATTCGAATTCCACATAAGATTATTTTTATTTTCTACAAAGTGAGGAGCGCTTTACTGGAAGTTGATAGGGTTGATTTAAAACAAATTCCTCAGGACATGGACATTTTACTATTTATGACAACGAACGGTATACTCGTATATCAGTTTATACCTAAAAAAAAAATGTATCATTACCTGACACATGTAATAACATTTTGAAATATACCTTTCCTACATTTGTTTTGTTACCTCTGTGAAATTGTAGTAAATTTTAATGTAGCTACATCAAAATAGTTTAAAACAAATAAGTTACTCATAAAACACGATGGATATTTGTGATAAAAAAACAGCTATTATGAATAAACACAACAAATTTACAGAAGATATACTAAAATTAGTAATCCACACTAATTTACTATATGATTTGAATTTATTACAATTAGATGTTTTATGAATTGGGCACCACAACTACCAATTATTTACTAAAAAATAGTGCGTAAATTGCTTACGCAATAGGTTGATATGAAACAGAGTGAAAAAACAATTACGAGAATAGTCACAGGGATCACAATGGTGCTCCAAATATCCAGACCTAGAATACAGAAGTTGCAAATTCAAATGGACATGTTTTATCTGAGCTGTGGAGTTTGGGTGCACAGTGGGTCTAGGCGTTGGTAAGGTGGTGGGGGAAGCAGCCATCTCAGTCTGTGTTGGGTGTTGGTACTAACAACGATGCCTGCAGGACCGCTGGATCGTGGACATTAGTCGGCGCTGACTGATTCCCTTACAATGCCTCTGTCCCCTTGAGGCCTCGAACTACAAACTTCTGATGGAAGATGGGAATCCGCCACAATGCCCAATTTTTCAAGTTGTGTTGTGAATTATGTACATTGTAATTGACTGTGTTTCTTTGAGACGTGTGCTTAGCTTATTTGTCCTATCAAATTCTATTGAAAAGATGTTTTATGATAGCGCTCAGATCCTTGATCGGTTAATGTTTCCTGAATATTTTTGATTATATTTAAAAATGTTTTAGTCAATTATTTCAGAGTCATTTTACACCACTATAATATGATATTTATTTATAAAATAAATTAAAAAATTTTATCCATGCTTACTCGTTACAGATCTGTAATATTTTTTCAAATGGTTGGTAACTGTATTTTTCATAGTTGTAACTTGTTGCAGCCTTGTATCATGTAATGTTTTTGTTTATCTTTCTATGTTAGCTAGTTATAGTTTTGTTATTGTGGTTAAAATTTTGATTTATTGTTTTTGTTTTATGTGTAGGTTTTATGGTGGAGCATCTCTATGCTTAATTTTGTGAAGGCAATTTGTAATGATAAGTGCAAAGCTTGTTCGCCTTAAAACTACAAAGAAAACTACTGGGCTCTCTCTATTCTTACTCGCCAAGTATGGCTATATTCCGATCACCCCTCGAGCAGCGTTTCATCCTGTTATCCAACAACCCCCATCTCCTTTTGTCAAAGAGCTTATATGGCTCTCTCTTAACTTGTAACTTTGACTGTATTTGCAAGGTAAGCATTTCATCGTAACTATTGTTCCACTTTTGTCTTTCGCAACATTTGGTAATCAATTCTGACTTTAATATTATTTTTGTTTATCTATCATCAAACTAAAACTATCTTCATTCCTAACAATAGGATGTTCATCTTCAGGTAGGAACTATGGATATGAAGTTGTTTGACAAGCTTGCTATCAAATTCGCTAATAAAACTACTCAGACTTTTACAAGAGTTTTTTATTCTCTTAATGTTTTATGCAACGAGACGTTAGTGGTAGTTAATATTTAATTATCTAACAGTCTACTTCGTACTGGAAATTATTATTGCGAAACTAAATTAGTAAAAGCAATACTGATACATTGTCTATTGTAACGTAGTGCACAATCTCATTGTTCTGCTGCTTGTTAATTTATCAATTTGCATATCATAGTGGGTGAGATACATTAAAATGTATTTTGTGCTAAATTATTCTGATATGGGTTTTCATAAATTTATATTATTCTTAAAATATGAACATAAACTCGTAAATACTCATTCCTTACTGTATTTGAAACATATTTCTTTTCTTTTCTTTTTTTATCTTACGGTGACAAAATAAATAATTTGTTTTAAAAGTTTCAGAATAATTTTATACCATATAATGCAAATTATTATTTTTAAATAATATGACTTAACTGTGTAGTAAAATCAGTAAATAAATTCCACTGTAATTATCAATGTCGTTTCGTTTACGGGTTTTCAAATTACTGACTTTTTAGAAATATATAGCATTAAGTTATAACTTAAAAATGGCTAACTCCAATGTGTAATGGCTAATGTTCCAATGTTCCAATGTGTAACTCCAAATGGCTAACTCCAATATAATGTGTATACGGATGTTAGAATCGTAATTTCCTTTATGGTTTGATATGCTTTTCGACTGGATAAATAGCCAATTATTTTTAAAACAGTTTTACGTTCAAATATAACTAAATACCCATGAGTAATGTTGTATAATTAAAACCACAAGTTAACCAATCTAATATCATAAATGTTTTAAATCGATGAGTATTTTATACAAAAATTACGAAATATATTTTACGACGAAAGTACTGAAAAATAATACAAAATATTATTATTTTTACTAATATTAATATTGTTATTCGTATTTAGTAAAAAAAAATTAAAAAAATAATAATAAAATAAAAAAATAAATAATAAAAAAAACAGATTATTTCAGTGGAAATGATAGACCCTGACGTCTTTTGACTGGTCATGAAAGGACAGAACAAAAAATGTTCTTAAAAAGAATACTTAACTGAAGGTGTTACAGATCTTACAACATATGTGACGCATTTAGTATTAGTATATGTATATGTAGTGATACCATATAAATATTTATTAGGGCAATTACGAAAATTGTATACTTTATATTAACTTTTTAATTAGTAAAATGATTTCCTTGCTGTAAAAATGTATTTTGTTTCAACAATGTTTTCAAATGTCAATCTGATTTACAAAAAATATGAAATGTTTCACAATAGATATGTTGCGGAAATTCTCGTTGAAGAAAAAATTAAACCTAAGAGGCTTTCAAATAGTGCTTATATTTGGTAACATGCTCACCACACACATCAACTCATGTGAGGAAATTTAATTTTCCAGACCTACCAATATTGGTTTTACAGTTACAGATAAATAACTTTATTATTATTTTAATTTACACAAAGTCGACTAGGAGCGACAAATAGTTTTAATGTGTGTTTTATTAGCTATTATTTCAGATTAAAACAAGTAACATGGTTTATTCTATCTTAAGTCAAGAGCAGATTGTGGTATATAATTCCACAAGAGTCAATTAGGTTTTTGGTGCAAAGCATGGTACTGAGATATTCTATATTGGAATTGCAGTGAATTCCTTCTAAAACAATGCAAAAGTCATTTAAGCGTTCCGGTACACATTTTTTTATTGGAAGTACAAAATAGTACGAAATAGGTACTAAATCTTGGTGTAATTTTTGAGTTCAAATTCGATCATGGCCGGAGAGCCATGTCGCTGGCCCGGCACCTTAAACAATTTGATTACTCGGTTAGGGAAGAGGTACTGATTTTTTGATTGGAGGTACTAAATAGTACGAAATAGGTACTAAATCTTGCCATAATTAGTTTTTACAAATTCTGACATGGCCGGGCAGAGAGGTCATTGACCTTTACCTTTAACGGGCTGTATCTCGGTTACCTTTGAGGTGCAAATTTTTTTATTGGAAGTACAAAATAGTACGAAATAGGTACTAAATCTTGGTGTGATTTTTGAGTTCAAATTCGATCATGGCCGGGGACCCATGTCGCTGGCCCGGCACCTTAAAAAATTTGATTACTCGGTTAGGGAAGAGGTACTGATTTTTTGATTGGAGGTACTAAATAGTACGAAATAGGTACTAAATCTTGGCTTAATTAGTTTTTACAAATTCCGACATGGCCGGGCCAGCGACATGCACGTGCACAAAGTTTATGTTATATTTTTAATATAGATGTTCATATTCAGTTTATATACTTTTAGTCATTCCACTTTCAACTTGTGAACACTAATATTTACGAAAAACAAATCAGTCCACATAGGTTTTACGATTTAAACAAATAACGAAACAGAATGCAAATGGAAAGATCTCACCAGTTCATAGAATCCGTCTTGTCATCATCTTGATATCAGATCAACTTTAGCATATTTTACATTTGAAATTATCACTCAATATTATTTCTTCTGTTTTTCTTCTCATTATTTTTTATGGCGTATGAAATATATTTATAAATTATATAAATTTCTTCAATTAGTAGCAGAAACTTGGAATAGGCTACGTCTTATTTTCTTCAAATTATCAACTATACTCATTTTTTACCAAATTCCGTTGTTAGAGAATGTACATAGAGATTCGAATTAATATTTGCATTTCTTTGAATTAATAATGTATTTGGTACACTAATGATATGAATATATGAACCTACCTTATTAAGTAAGAAGTTGTTAATAATTTCATTTATATCTATTTATTCTAATTTTGTAAATTAAATTGTTTAAATATATTAAGGATCCAAATATCTTCTTTTAAAATAATATGTCGTCTTATAACTAATATACATATTTTGATTTAAATTTAAAATTAATCGAAATTTCCCGCATCTCAATGTCTATGGAATCTATTTAAATCACGTGATTAAGTTGTCGGTGGGCTTGTCTTTTGAATTCTCGTCAATTATATTTCTTCCCGCCGCCATCTTGTTCAGACTTTCAGTCGTAATTCGAAAGATTCTACCTTTATTATTGATTCTAAATAAGAACTCATTTGACTTTTATGTTCAGGGATATATGGTTTATATATATAGGCCTGGTTTGTTTGGTCTCTAGGCTTTCTGTATTTCTACAATCAACGAAATACTGACATTCTATTTTCAAACTGGCAATTTATTTGGTTGACTTTTTTGTATTGATAAAAGCGGATTATTTTTATTTCCTTGTCTCCGCCTTTGAGTTGTTAATTTTTACGAGCTTAATTTTGATATAGATCTTCCTAGGTTTAAAATTTGGTAAGTTATGTTAATTAAATATTGTACGGTCGAAAAGTTGAAATATGATATTGTTTTGGATCGGAGTTTCGCATTCTTGCCGCTAGGCGCGTGTATGTCGTCATTTCTCAACCTACATAAAATTAACATTAAAACTTTAAAGTCGTGTAAGGCGAAGCCCTTATGGAATTTTGCAAAAACCATTTACCAAAACCACCCCCCCCCCAATTAAGACGAACAAAACAAAAAATAAATCATTCAAATCGGTCAAGCCGTTTTCGAGATTTTGCGAGACTAACGCACGGCAATTGATTTATATATATAGAGATGACAGGACATATAATAAAACTGTCCGACTATTTATCTCACTTTGATTTCATTCTACTTATTATTTTAAAGTAAATACAGAAATTTGGATATGAAGGGGTTGCCCAAATATGTAAAACAAACGTTTTGTTCAGTAAAATAATGCTGAAGGTTAAACTAGACATTGTTATTACTTAACCTTTATTATATAATTCTTTTCACAACAAGAAAAATAATACTTTATAAAATTTGGAAGAAAAGAAAAAAAATCTTTCCATGAATTGACGAATGACTAGTCGGTTGAACGGTTGTTATTTTATTTCATCTTGATCATTGTACAAATACTATATCAATCATAGTTTCCTAATTCGTTTGTTATAAAAGATGAAAAATTTACATGTGGTAATTACATTCTTTTCAACGTGAGATAATTATCTTTATTTGTAATAGTTTTAAATATTTGAAGAACGAGTTCAAACGGTATTAATAAAGGCTATCATTAGTATGTTGATTTTATATTTTGTTTATTTATTATGTGAAAGATCGTTTTGAGAAGATTTTGAAAGTATAAAACTGTTGCATCGTATGTTTTTACAACAGTTACCCTTAACACAACAAACTATTTTTACCTATCACATATGCAAGTCGTAGTATAGGAATACATAAATATATATTACAATAAACATTTTGATATTTCTGTAAGATAAAATACCATAAGTGCAAAAGCTTGCTCTGATTCTGAGTCATTTGACATTCTCTTTGTTTGCTTTCACTTGTCACACATGGCGTTATCTATGCAACCTACTGCATTGTTAATCTACAGTTCCAACGCAGTACTAAGAATTGTATAGCATAAATGTACATATTTTCCCATATATTTATAGGGAAATAATAAATATTCCCCCCCCCCTCTCTCTCTCTCTCTCTCTCTCTCTCTCTCTCTCTCTCTCTCTCTCTCTCTCTCTCTCTCTCTCTCTCTCTCTCTCTCTCTCTCTCTCTCTCTCTCTCTCTCTCTCTCTCTCTCTCTCTCTCTCTCTCTCTCTCTCTCTCTCTCTCTCTCTCTCTCTCTCTCTCTCTCTCTCTCTCTCTCTCTCTCTCTCTCTCTCTCTCTCTCTCTCTCTCTCTCTCTCTCCCCCCTTTTTAATTAACAGATGATTAAACTAAAGGAAAAATAAAAGTTGAAAATATAACTGGTCCAGACATTAAGGGCTCCGCCCAAAAGCGCAATTTGTAATGCTCTAGACTAATTTATTATACTTTATTGATACTTAAATACACAAAAACATAAATATAATTCCTAATAGGGTCTAATGACCTATGGTATTCATACATATGAAATTGTTTATTATACATTCAAAGTAAAAAAATATCGATTATATAAATTTGTAATAACTTTGTAAAATATATTAAGTAGTTGTTATTACCGCGAGCGTTCTAATTACATTAATAGTAAAATAGAACCTTGAATGGGTGAAGTAATTTACCTTGGAAATATGTCTTATTTCGTGTTAGTTAATTTTTTTTTTTTTAAGTTTTTACTGTATATGGTCCCACTCTACAAGACAAGTACTCTATGGTTTTCATCCTACATCGAAAGTGGTAGAAACCACTCTTAACTGGAAATACAACACAATTAATTATAAAGAAATATATGTGCTACTTGATTTCAAAGTATATTTTTGTATTCTGGGTTTGGGGTGTTTATCAGAACTCAAAACATAAAAAAATTATAAATTACGACTCCATAATGGCGGATATAAACGGGGTAAAATTTATGATATTCCTTGACGTGTCATTTTATAAATCAGGTATATAGGTTTTCCAGATAATTGATTTCGAATCTAAGTCTAAATTTAAAAAAAAATCGTTAAAAATAAATAAAACTAGGCTAAAGGTTAAAATCAAACATCCAAAACCAAAATTTATTAATACAAGATTTATTTCCATTATGTATATATCGGTAATATACGTACCATCTTCAGATTTTGAATTTTAAACCAACACTAAGCTAAAATGTTGAAATTTATTTATCATTTTAATTCAAGTAAGGTAGAAAGAATTACAACTAATTTGGCATTTATTGTTGAAAATAATACTTATTACATTTTGTTTTATTTAAAAAACATTTCTTACCTCATAAATAATAGGAAGTTATTATTATTTTTTTTAAACTCCTCTTCAATGTCTCACAAGTCTAATTGTTAATTTTTGAACGATTGTGACATTTAACAATCTCTAGTAATTAACAACGAATTCTTACAAATATTTATTAATATATCATGACTGGCATTTTATTTAATCCCAATAATTAAGTTTCAATGTGGTTAAAAATAAGACATTAATATGTCATCAAATAGTAATAATAATAATACTACTACACAGATTTAATTAATTCTATTTTGATCGTTTTAATCACACCAATTCACGAGATTTTTGTCAAGTGTCAGATGTAATAGATACCCAAATCTAGTGTTACTAGTGTTGACACATGGTATTACATCAGTAATTACATTCCCAATCGATAGCCTAGTGTTTAGTCTAAATAACCCGCATACAAAGAGTATTTGTAACTGAACCTCTCTAATCACATATATAATTACAACATAGGATTACTCGATGTTATAAATTGTACATAAACTGTAATACACAAACTGTCTGAATACATATTATAGTGGAAATGTAAAATAAAATGATACAGCTTTATACCTACATTTTCACTAGTCGAAACGATGACCAGTTCAGTCCGGGCATTGCGATATTATTTTAAAATCCTAATTGTTTGAGCATTATAAGATATTCATTAATTTTTCACGATTATAAGAGAGATTCTCTCAAACGATTTATGTTAGTGTAATTCAAAGATACAAAATTTCTATTCCTTATGCAGGAATGTAAATGTCTCAAACTCTGGAAGTGTGTTAAATTTACTACAATAAATAAAACACCTTTAAAAATTACCATACTGGGTGACGTTACGATATCTAATGTTTGAAAACCAGCTTGAATTACAGCTTGAATCCTGCCTTGGAATATTCAATATGACACGAAATGTATTTTTCTGAATTCTCGAAATTTCTTTTTATATTCTTCTCTGAGGAATTTTATCATATTGCATATCCTTAACTCAAGAACAGATATACAATGGCATATTAAACTGAACTTAATGATTGTAAATTAGATTATTAATTAACGATTAAGGTTAAATAGGTCCAATGTAGCCTTGTTAACAACCATGTTCACATGAACATGCCTATCCACATCTCTATCAATTTTAAGTTTTTTGTCTATTCTACTTCAGGTAACCATCCGATTACCATTTTTAACGAAACATTTTCGTTGTTTATGTTTTTATTGATTCTATCACAACAATTTGTAAAATTAAACTTGATGGTCCTAACCTTTACCCGTAAATCAGAAACGTACTGTGTCACATCACTGTTTCATAATGTCTATCTTTTTATAACTCTAGTGTACATTACCTAGCAGAGAATAGAGTTGTTTATCAGCAAACAAAATTAACTGATTATGTCTACGATATGATGCAGGTTATTTATGAAACAATCGTTAAAATAACACTAATCCACTCTGTCACGCCAAATTTTAATCTCACCACTTCAACTAAAACTTTACATTTTATATTATTTACTCTGACACCTTCTATTCTGTTAGTAATATACTAAATTATCCATTCATAACATTTGTTGAATATTAATAAATTCGTATATTTCAGAAAAGGCTTAGAAAAATATTTAACTTTAGTTGAGCAAAAGCTTTTGATAAATCAATTAAATACCATTGACCTCTTGCCCTTTGTCAAGGTTAGTGCAAATAAACACTAAAACTTTGATAGCACCTGATCTTGTAGATCTTCCTTTGAGAAAACCACGTTGACCTTTAGAAAGGACACAATTTGATTTAGAATATTTTAACAATTTGTTCAATACTATAGATTCCATTACCTTGAAGAAATGAGAAGTCAAAATTACGGGTCGTTATTATTCAAGTTCAGTTGGTCGCCCTTTTAAATAAATCCTTATAGTTTTTTAGTTAAGTAAAAGACGTTTCTCTAAAGATGTTTTTAGTATATTTACATCTGTCAGCATTTAGGGATTTTACTTATATAGTTTCAATTGAGTTTTAAGTGTTATTATTCTGTAATAATTGTACTGCTATTACAATTTAATAGACGTATCCAGATTACAATGCCTTCTGTGAGAATACACATTACTCTAGCACCTAATTTGATTGTAGATTCCATGTACAACTCTTTCAAAAAATTTAAGAATTTTTCTACTAACTTTAACAAATCTGCATTAAATTATCTATACTATAATATAACGATATCTGGAATTAAACTAATGGTCGTATAATATCTTGGAGATCAAGAACATGTTGAAATGAAAAAAAAAAATAATAATAATAATACTAAATACATCAGATGAAAGAGGTCTATTATAATTTCTTAAAATTATATTCATACAATTTCCTTGTTTCCATTATACACACGTCAACTCAAAGTATTTTGCAACGTTTAATTTGTCATATACTTTGAAAATTAACTTTACCGTGCAATTTTTGACTACAGCTGAGTTCTACACCTCCTTCTTTACAACTGGTTCTACAATAAATACTTATAATAATTAAATTATCACTATGTAACATCTAAATAGTTTCAACTTTTAGATCAATCTTTATCAAAACACACAAAAGTCCGGGTTTCCTTAAAAAGAATAAAACGAGTGAGTTCACCTTAGCCAAAAATTAGATATTTTGGTGATTCAATGTATGTACAGGGGGGGGGGCAATACTAATTCTACCTCCATTAGATCTAAAACAAAACATCATTTTAGGACAGTGATTTTATTACAACCATTCTTTATATAAAGCATTATTGCTCTGCTCACGTTTAATTTACCTGCATGGTTCATGTGGAGAACATGAGACATGTAATTTATCCTATGCATAGTTGTCAAATTTAAGAGCTCCTCATGAATAAACTTTGGAACTGAATTAAGTTTGCTTGTAAATCTCATTTAAACTTTGTATAATAAAACAATACGGAACAGTTGATAACAAAACATCTGTGTTTCAAATGTCTTCCAGGGCCTCTGTTACAAGTATCGCGACTTAATATTATCTACAGAAAGTATTTTAAACCTCCAAAAAATATCAATAATCTTCATTGAAAACCGTATAAAAATGAACTAAATTATAAAAAAAATATAAATATTTACGGAAATCTAAAAATTATCTGACTTCCTATATTTGAATATTCTCTAAGTTACGTATATAATTAAATTAGGACCGAAATATGCTGTAAAAAATAGAGGTTATTCTGAAGAAGATATGGATTAATATTTTCCTTTCCGATTGTCCAAAAGTCTGAAAGTATTACGCATTGGAAAGATGTTGTATAGCCTGCACAGTTAATAATTTTAAAAGAAAACTTTTGTAAGAAATATTTATTCAACTTTTGCTTGTTTAGATCCGATCTCTATTTAAATTTAGAGTCTCCACAAGAAAATTAAATTTATCCAACATTTTGCATCAAAATATAATATGGTGTAAAGTCACTCAAAGATCCATAAAAAACGCTCGCTGGTATTCTATCGCTATTACACTTCATTTGTGAGTGCTTCCAGGTAATGAATAATCAGACGTTATAGATTGTATGTGAGATCTCTTTTGAATATTAGGCCAATTTAATTTTAACGTTATCACTATGTACTTCATGTGGAACACGTTCTGAAAGTTTGATTTGGAAATTGTAAATGCGTCTATAAAAGGACTATTTATTACGAAATTAAAAGGGTGTTAGATCATGTACAATATTTCATTAATTAAATGAAGAATATCAATAATAAAAAAATATTAAAATTATAAATAAATTAACAATATTTAACAATAGTCCATTACAGATTTAATTTTTTGAACTCAGTTAAACAAGAAAATGATTAAGCACCATGTTATTATTCCAGGTTTATAAATCAGAATAACAAACTAAGTATCAAAACTGTCAATTATTACAATTGTACCAGAAATTAATGACAACACACCTAAGAATTAAATTAAAATTTACAAAATCTTACTAATGATTATTAACTTACATTGAATATTATTCCTTAGACATTTTTATAGGTAGATTTGTCTAAATGTCTTAATACCTCATGTAGGGTAATCTGAATTATTCAACGTAATTGCCAAATGTATACGCCCATCCAGTGGTCCATGTTTAAGAAATAAACCATTCTTAAATTCAAGTTAAAATGTCTAACGAAGCATGTAATTTGAAATAAATATTTCAAAATATCAAAATAGGTTTTAACGTTATATTGTTTCGCATTGTTTTTATTATAATTTAAAATAAGAGTTTAAACTTGTTAGTTTTGTATAACACATATGAAATTCAGTTATTATTAATTTTGTGGTATTATAGTATTTATGCAAACACATATTTACCACATATCTGGAATAAAAATGGTTTTAATATGTAACATGTAATTTATGTATTTAAACATATAATCTAAAAATTTCGAAGGTATTGCGTCCAATTTTTAAACAAATAAACTTAACGATTGAGAAGTAATTAACCTTTTCAGTTACAAGTATTTTTTGGTTGATATTACGATGTTGTTTTCAGTATAATGACTTCGAGTTAATAATATTATTATTGTCCTTAGAATTTTTAAAAAAAATTCACATATGACTAATTACACATACTCAAATGCATTTCATTTTTAAGGTACATGAGTATTAAAATGAATAATGCATATGAGTATAAAAACTGCAGTTTTGATGTAGATATTTTACCATTATTTCTAATCTCTATGCTCCGTCAAATACAATTCATGATTGTTAAAACATTTACGCTGTAAACAAAATCTACCACTAAGGAATTACAACTACAGGCAATATCTACATTTCATATTACATTATTACGTGTCCCAACGTCATAATTCCTTTAAATGAAGTCATAATTAGTATATTTTCTTCCTTTACTTTTATTTACATGCATGAAACCGATTTTATTCAAGCAAATAGGAGGAAATTTAGAATGAAGATGATAATACAAGTACTATTTTCCTCTATTGCTCATTTACTACTAAATATGAATAACGTTAAGAATTGCAATACTCTCTTCACCCTAACAATAAGTGACATTCAAAATATGTTACAAAAAATAAGTATAATATTTAATATATTCTGTTATATCCATTTTATAAAAGAGTAACATAATTTTGTTTTTTAATAAAATGTATATTTTTACATTATACAATTTACTTCACGGTATGCAATGGAAAATAAACGTACTTATCCATATATTTAAAATATATCTTAATAGACAATTTTAATTTTATTATTGTAATAAAATATGATTGTATACACATTGGATAATATAGAAGTGACTATGATGTCAAAATGTGTAATAATATATGACAAACATTTTAATTAATTTGTTCATAATCACTTTCAACTTCTTATTTAAATTTATTTAAGTCTCAGATAATAAATTAACAATCCCAGTTACTCAAATAATCTGAAAATTTTATTAATCGGAAATTAGATTTACAATCAATGGACGTGGATTTATTATAAACTGTTAGTTTATTCTATACTTACAAATTATATATGATACGACACAATTTTATTCCTTTTTGTAATTTTAAACATAACCCTAAGGAGCTCACTAATAGTAAATCCCTGGCAATCGTTGGAGAAATATTCTGGATCTATAACTTTTTGATCTCGTCTAGTGTTAGATCTCTCTCTTTAAATTTACTATCATGTTACTTTTAACTAACAACTCCTGCTAGTATTCAACCTTGCCGCTAACAGATTAAACGAGAGTATGGGGTTTATAAATGTTATTTAGTAACTTTTTTGTAAGGCAATAAAGATGTGTATATTGTTTGTCTTTTAAACTACATAAAAACAATATATGTATACTTGCAATTAATTCTTCACTTTGCAACAAATCTTGTAATGCATAATGACAATATATATTAAATGGTTCAGAAACGTGTGGCTAATTTCCTTCGACACCGTTTCCCCCTCATTAACAATTGCGATTTATCATTACGTTGTATGGCGTTGCGGGTTGCTGGACGCAATGTGGAAGGAGCATATTCTTTCCCCCACTATGTTACTAAGGCTGACGCTGTAATAAGTCGAAACCGGACAGTTCTGCGTCAGCCGTCGCTAGGACAGGAACTGATGACCAAGAGCAGGACTCTTGTGAAAATAACTTGTGTTACAGTTCTTGTTTATGCCTAGTTAATAAAGAAAATAACACACTAGCCGTACTCAGAATTAGTCTGAAGACTCCAGGGAAAATTTTGCACTAAGTTTAATGTCCCCGATTAAATGTAATCGTAGTCGGCCACCTTGGCCCAGCGATTGCCATTAGGATCACATATATAGTAGAGTCAATCCCTTATATTCGAATAAATATGTACATGTATATATATATATATATATATATATATATATATATATATATATATATATATATATATATATATATATATATATATATATATGATAATAATTAATTATTAAAACATTATTATTTTAATCATTTAGTTTTAATTACTCGTGTAAGCTGGCTGACTGAGATGCGTCGAGATGTTGTTCGGGGGTCTGGCCTGAAATAGTCTGTTCCGGATCAACTATCCCAATCATCTACGGCACCTCTCGTTCCCAATAACCTACAAAAACCCCGATTTACCAACAGAATTACTTATAACCGTAAATGTTAGCAGGGCGGTGTGTGAATTCTTATTTGGGGGCAGCCGTCTCGGCCTGGAACAGAAGATTCCGCGTTTTCCAACTCGTTTGCAGAATCTCAGACAAGTTCAGTAGTAGGACAAAATTTATGTTTAAGGTTTCTTAATGCTAAATCCTAACTAAATATCATATCTATAAATTTATATTTTATTTTTTTAATATAAAAGTGTCGTGTGTAATATTCACTGTTCCAAAGTTAATAAATATTTCATAATGAGAGTATAAAATAAGTTCTAGATATTATACTATAATAAAAGTCACATACAAATATTGCATTCTCTGTTTCTAACGATTAACGTTACAAGAATATCGATCTAAAACTAAATATAATGGCTGAAATTAAGTGGTATCCATTTTGTATGAAATTGGTTGTAGGTGATATATATGAGCACAGTCTTATAAGAGGTCTCGCCAAAGGATAACCTAGATCTCGACAAAAAGATGAAAGGTAAATTGTTCGCTAACGTAGTACTCCATTTCATTTAGGAAAGGTTCAGATTTAAATTCTCAAATATTCTAGAATATCCTCAAAATTAAAATCCACTCTAGTGTCCCTTTGACATGAATATTAAATATTCATAATGAGAAACGCTGTACTTCTTTAAATAGGGTGTAATATAAATTCCTCCCAGAAATATTTGAGTAAATACCTGAACTTCTAGTATTAATTTAAATACATCAATTTAAATAGAATTTCTAAGAAATGGCGATTTTTTTTACGAAATCACTATATTCAATACAACAGTAAAAATAAAATCATTTTAAAGAATAAGAGATAAGTAAAAATGGGACATAAAATTTGTCAGATGTTTATATTATTTTAGATTTTAATTTAAAAGTTTGTGTCATCGGTAGGAAATTTGTCAAATATTTACATAATCGAATAATATATCTAATTTATGGGATTACTTATTTATGAAATATAGTTTTAAAATTCGATATACTGTAATATTATTTAGAATCTCAAAATAATTGATACGCAGTTTCAAATACTTTTATTTGATATATTCATCGGTAAGTCTTCAATTGTTTGTTTGTTTTTTGGTTAATTTAGATTATATATATATAATTTGTTTTTTAAGTTAAACTTTTGGAATTGGTTACAAAAATTAAATATATTTGTATTTAATATAATAGTATGATGAATAATTATGTGTTATTTATTCCATATTATCGAAACACCAGCACTAATCGCAATATTATTACATATTTACAAATTTCAATTATATTTATTGTATGAACTTGGGATCACTTCGCCAATAAATATTTCAAAAGATATCTAGATTAAGAATATATAACAGAGAATTAGGTATAAGGTCATGGACCCAGGCTCCCTCTAAAGTAATTTCTCATTCTCTTTGTGCACCGTCATGTATACATGATGAATAATAATCATGAGGTTCTTTAGTCTTCCTGATACAAATGGAGACGGCAGAGTTCTATGTTTTTAAAATGTAAAAATATTACAACCATAATAAAATTGTTATGTAAACAATAAAGTTTCTTATTTTCTGAATGATGAATCAAAATATATCTAAGCCTAACAAAATAGCTCTTTTTACAATATATTATCTTTTTTTTTTTTTGTTATTTGAGATTAATAGACAAGTATAACAATATTTGCAAAAAAAACAACATAAATTGTAAGAAGTATGGTCAGTAACACATCGATATTCCTAATCAATTTAAGTAACTCACCAAGAATCACATGGCAATTTTAAGACATAAATGCATAAGAAATGGAATAGTGATATTTTATTACTTACTTGCATAAATAAAGTTGTTTTATATTAGTTTGTGGGAGAGATGGAATTATGTTTTTTTGTTTAAAAAAAGATTTGAAATCACTATGCATTTCCCATAATGTTGATTATATCTTGATCGAATTGAAAATCGAAAATTGACTGAAGTAATCTATATGTTTTTTTTCAGGGAGATAAATTCATAAATTATTACTGCAAAGATAAAATCGATATAGGTCATTATATAAATTCAGGAATCAATCAAATTATCTTTAAATAAAAGGAATTAAAGAGTTCAGAGAAAGAAGTAATGTACGCAGCCTATAAAAATACGTTATCTTAGAGTGTAAAACGACTTTAAGAGATATTTAGATAAAACTCCTTCCAATATTTTCTAAAAGAGAGAAAATATAAAACAGAAGAAATTGTATTCTGAAGGGAAAATATGTAGAAGGAACAACGTTTATGTAAAATGTTTAGTAATTAAATATCAATTGTTTTAGATATATGATCAAAGAACCGTGTAATTTAATATCTTTTATAATTTTAATAATATAAATTTCATATTGGTTTTTACTTATCTTCAATCAACTGTTTTATTAAGTCTCTGTAGGTTATTTCTTATCACTAACTAAACACGTTTTGCCGTTAAATTCATATAAATTTCAAAACATGGCACTGTAACATTCCAATATCTACAAAAATATTCGTCTCAGTTAAGCGAAAAATGTTTCAGTACTGCGTAAAAGAAATATGGAAATTATAGTGTGATATTCCTGGTCAGAAGCTGCACGTCAACTAATTCTTCGTAAATGTTACAACTTAAAATGTTTCTCAAAAAGTCAATAAAAGCATCAATAAATTAAGAATTAACTGAAAAGGGAGTCTTGGTTATTATACTTTCCTGTTGTAAAATCCAAATATTTATCTCACCCTCAAAACTCACAATAAACATGTTTGTGTAAAAACACGAGGTTTTGAATTTTTATAACTAAGTTCACAATATTCAACCATTTGAGACATACGGGGAGTCATGTGTTCCTATCTACGCCGTGTTAATTTGTGTACCTTTTCTCCAAAAGTATAGGTGATATCTTACTTATTATTTTTTTAAATTTAAAGGTGGCGTATCAAATTATCAAAACATTTATATTGATGTTGTGCATTTTTTCTGACTGCTCAAACATATCAACGATACCCTTCACTTCCATACCTCCACTTACCCCGGAGTAGTTAGCAATGCAATTAGCCTCGTGCTTACTTTCTAGTCTCAAATTACATGTACAACTCTTTGTAAAAATTCTCACATCAATTACTTTACGTATAGTTTCACTAATATCACTTACTATACCGTTGAGGGAAGCAAATCCGCGACGCTGCCACGATCCATCAAAAATTGCTGTTATATCCCTACTTCCTGTTTCTTCCACAGTCTGTTCAACAGCATTTTTCATACTTTCTCTAAATACTCAATTGGTTGTTGCTAGTAATATGTCAGTGTAAAGCTTGAACTCGGGTGGATTTGGTAGATTCATAATGGCACAAACATTACGAGCCACTTCTTCACCTTTACCTATGGAGCGAAAAGCATAGGCTAACCGTACATTGATAGCAGACTTCTTTTTTTACATGATTAGTGTTATTTTTTCTCATACTTCAAAATTGCAAGAGGTACACTTTACATTTATTACTACACTCAGACCTAGTCTGTTGCTAGGATACATGCGCAATGGTCCTTGGCATTTTTAACATACTGCTATTGTTGATTGTAATTTTTGTAGACATTGTATTGAAATAAAATCATAACAGTCACTGGAAACATCTTTGTCTTTGTAAGACTAATATAAATCTAAATTAGAGCTCAACTTCTTACTTGATGAACTGACTTTATGTTGAGAAAGTTCACATTCTAGGTTAGAGTTGGATGTGGTAGGCGTAGGACTACATTCTTCACTTTGCACTGCACTCTCATTATCGCACTGCTTTTGAATACCCGTAAAGACTCTTTTACGTTTTTTGAATATATTATTATTAGATCTAGGCATTTTGTATCTCTAAATATAACACAAACCGCAATAACGAGCAACGAATTCACAATGTAAGTTTAAGTAACGAAATAACTAACATCACAACAAATAAAAACATCTGTTACAAAGAAACAGTTTCAGTAACAGCTGATACCTGTTGCCAACACAACAAAACTAAAATTTATGACTAAAGTTTAACTTGTAATACATAAACTAAATATGACTAAAGTAATGTAACTTGTAATATATACACACTATCGTAAATGAATGATTTCGTCATTATGAAATAAATGAATTTTAGTCTATGACTGACAGCGCTGAAAAATGTTGCACATGCGTATCTTCTAAAGTTCGTAACTAGAAAACTATTACTCAGAATTAAATAAAACGTAAAGCAAATTAAACCTAAAGTTTCATAGAATAATAACATATTTTTAAATCCTATTATTGTTTCAAATTTTAGTCACCTGACCCCCATAATGAAAAAGAAAAAATCCTAAAAACCTTCTTACTCTAGGTCGATAGACTGATTCCTTGGAAGTATATGGTAGAATTACAAACTAATCGGATAGTTGCGATGTGCGATTATAATTGTTTTCGTAAACACCGTTTAAATCAAAAAGATTTGGTGGATCATATTGAAATTTTCCCTTAAAAAAAAACATCTATAACTGTTACCTTAATTGTTTATTTTGTAGTTAGTTCTACCTACAAGAAAGTACGTTTTACTTTTCGTGTACTATAGTTTACTTTGAACAAATATTGTATATACTTCTTTCGTGCATTTAATGATATTCACTGAAAATTTTATCGAAGAATATATATTCTCTTTTGAATTGGTCTAATTTCCTATATTCAACTACACGGCAGGCCTGTTCCTTTTGTAACACCTCATATTAGTATAACGGTTAAATTTTTTGAGTAAATAGTTTAATATTGAAAGTGTAATCATTTTATTAATTTTAATGTTATTTGTAAAAAGACAAGTATTTATTTTTGTATTGGTGTGGATATAATTTGAAATGGGCATGATTTATACTCACATGTATATATTTTATGTTACAGCCAAAGTAATTAATGTAGCTATTATATTTATAATATAATGACAATATTTATAACAGCTAACTACTTTGGTCAAATTGAATAATGAGGTTTTATTTATCACTATATCCAGCCATTATAAGTACTTACAATCTTACTAAAATCAGTTAAGGCGTTAATACTGTGATAATCAGTTTTATCAGGAGTTATATATATACTAACCATTAGTTGTGGAAAAAGTAATAAAACGGAACTTGTGGACTTTATGTTTAACATCATAACAATTCAATATATTCAAAGAAAGTTTGTAGGAGAATTAATACTTCGAGTAAATTATGATTCATAATGTCTAGTATTGTTTTAACCTACTCCAACGGAAATATGGTATAATAGAATAAGACTCCTTTAGATATTGTTATTTTTAAATGTCATTTAATAAATTAACATTAGCACAAAAAATTGTTAACATATTATAGATCAATCGTGTTTAAAATAATATAAGTAACTGAAATTAATTCTGGTCAATTCACTGGGCATAAACATTCTCCCGAGATGGGGGCTATTTTTGATCACGGGCCAAAGTAGGCTTGAAGTGAACATGTTCAATTCAGTGTGAATAGTAATGGCCGGAAGGAAACCCTGACTCTTCATAAGGGCCCCGGCACTTTATACTGGAATACAATTTGATTTACAATTTCTATAAAATATACTATTTTCAATCTAAACTAGGTGTGTGCATATCTTATTATTCCCTATATTAATACATCTAATTACTATACTTTACTAATACATATAGTTACTAAATATTTTACTATATAATATTTAAATATTATAGTAATAGTATTCTTGATAATTCCTTTACCTACTGATTGTGGTACTATGCAAAATTTTCTATTTAGCTTTAAGTATAAGAGTATCATAATGGTACCTGTTTAGCAATTTAATCCAAACCGTTGTAAACTCACTTTCTTCAATACTTCTACTTAGGCAAACAGCGTTTAATAACAATAATTTTTGGGGACTAAGACTACGGCGATTAGAATATGTAATGATGTTGTATGCATATGTATTCGTGGATAATAATTACGGACTTTGTAATTAATTGACTATGAATGACAAGTTAAATAATATATTTTCTACAACGCTGACATTTTCCTTACTAATGTAACTCATTCCTAAAAGTTTGGGATGATTATAGAGCGATACATTACGCATTTCGATCTGAAAACTATTTCTAGTAGCAAATACATACATATAAAATTATCTTCACTTGTACACAGTTGGCGTTGGAAGATGATAGAACACCAATGCAAAGCTTTTAATTTGATCTATTTACATTATGTACCTAACAACCGGGTCCAAATAACAGATGTTGGGAAAATTATGAAACTTATTTACTCTTCTTTTTTAAATGTAAGCGTATCAATGTTTATCCTTTCAACGTTACTATTAAAAGTCCTTTTGTTTTTGTGAAAACTGTATTCATTTATTTTACTTTATTCAGAATCTAAGATTTTAGGAATAATATTTCGCAGTTTTATTTCATTATTATAAGGCCATAACACCAGAAAAACATACATAGTACAATATGGGAAAGCAGCTTATATTTGTAACCTGATGATGGAAAAAAATATTATTTTTCTGCACAGGGTGTTCAAAAAATAATTGTAAAATAAATAACGTAGTTCTTTTATTTTTTTTTATGTAAAATACAATAGTCTAAGAAAATACAATGAACATAATCTGTAGAAAAACTGGTCATATGAACACAAAATTAGAGATTGACGTATCAGAACAGTCCATGTTCTATCATGGACAAAATGCACACTAAGAGATACTTGACAATGTCCGAGACAAGTTTAAAATGTTTATGCAACATTACTTTAATTACTTGTAATAATGACGTGTAGTATTTCTGTTCGTTCTCTTTTTTTATTCTTTTTTAATATTTTTTTTAATTATTTTTTTTGTCAGTACTTTTTTTATTGGTATTTGTAAGTTTTTATTAATAAACCTTTCATTTTTATATAGGCCAATAAAAATAATCGAAAGAATAAAAAATCTTTGGAACTAACATGATTGGAAAGATATCGATGCAATTAATATCACACTTCTAGGCAATAATGAGGTACAGCTTAAACAATTTGAAATCATAAGTAACAGAACCGTATTAGTGCTATAATGGGGAAGGGGGCAAGTCACTCGTTTTTAAGTCTTCCTTTGTAAAACACTTGCTAAGTATTACATTTGTTTTGCTTCGTTCCAAGCAAGAGCATGTTGGTCAAGCAGATTTTTATGTCACTTCCAGAAAATATTTGCTCCATTTCTCTCACTGTTTTTCTATCCTTATCTCGCAAATAAATTGATTGAGCCGATGGGTTTTCATGTAATGCTGAATCCTCCGATATCAGAAGTTAAACATCTGATGGTGTGAGATCACGAGAGTGCGATGTGACAAGAATTCCAGTCTCTCAGAATATCGCACCGTTCTCTAAGTTTGCTAGAATTAACTGAAATGACTCCCCTTTAGTATGGTAGAAGTCCCATTCTGTTAGAAACACATTACCGTCATCAAATTTAAATTCTGAACTTTAAATGCTTCTTAAGTAATTCAAAAAAATGGAGTAATTATTGCAATAGATAATTTACTTGATTCGCGATAAAAAGAGTTTGTTGTTGTTCCTCAACAAAGTACGGTCCTAGAATACCATGATATGAAATAGGTCAAAATATGGATAAACAAAAGTTAATTTTTAATAAGTCTCCCTACATTCATGTCTCGATGTTCTTAAATAAGGTTTATGCTTGTTCATAATAACATTTTAAATTAATATTGAACTTATCATAAAACTAAACAAAAAGTTAGGATCGTCACACTCCATTGTCATGATGGAGACTCGGTAAAAACTTCTTGCCCCTTATCTGATATTTTGTTGGCTGAGAAGTAGAAAGTTAAAGAGAAATCTACTATTGATTTCATCATTAGTCCTAAATATATACTCCCGAAGTCTGTTTTCAATGCTGTTCGCCGAAGACTTCTTTTAGAAGTCTATAGAACACGGTCAAGGAGCCGTCGGTTGTATTTATTTGTGCTAACTGTAATAAGGAGGACACTATGTCTCTTCTGTTCAATTATGATGCTTCCAGTGTAACAAAAAGTATTTACTAATATTAGCATTTCAGCTTTGCTAGGTTATTTTTTCTGGACGTTTTCATTAAACTCATCAAGTATAATAAACTTGGCACATTAGAATATCAACAAAATATTAACGAAAGTATTGTTAAACTGTAAATATGTTTTCAACTATTGTAAACTTAATTTTTCTGCTATTGATTAATTTCGCTATGGGAAAAAAAGTAAATAGCGATAGCAACAACAATGATAAGCAAAAGCTTATCGTTTATTTCTGGTCATTACCTTTCATAAACAATTTTTAACACTTGGCCAAAATTATGGAATTTTTTCTCATCAATTTGTTTTTTTCTGGTCAAGAATAGCTAATCTATAGAAAACATATGTACAGAAAAAGAAACGTATGTAATATAATTGGAATTGATTATCCAAAAATTTATCGGGTGCAACAGGTTTTAACATTATTATCAATGTATTATTTTCCCGTTACTCTTAATTGTGACAGTTAATAAAACAACACAAATGGAGCTAAACATTTTTTTTTGATTTTTTAAACTATTGTTATTTAAAGTTATATAAATTTTTGAATTCACTGTTAAACTAAATATAACTACACAAATATTGAGTTATTATTCTTTGATACTTGAAATTAAGTCCTAAGTTTAAGGAAGTTAGAATCTCATTAGTTATTTAATGTTCATTTCAACCATCATGTTGTTGTTTATTTAAATATAGCAGATCAACTATTTAAATATTCCTTTCTCAACATAGCCACTGTTAGTACGAAACTAAATTTCCGACATCATTTTTAAAACATTATCCTATAATATCCACTCCTAAAACTTTTTTTTTTTTTTAACTCAAAACTGTAAATTTGAAAATATTTCCGACATAGACGGAAAACGCTAAATTTCCGACAAAGAATTCATTGTTATTCTATGAATATGTATTCTCTAAGAATGCACTGATATAGACAGTGCATATATATAATAATAATTATTATTGTTATAAAAATGCTGGTATTTTAATTATATTATTAACATTAACTTAATTTAACTTTAAATTCACCAGACTTTACCATTAAAACGACTGAATTGAAATGTTACAAAGGTAAATTGAATATATTATCCATCTTTAAAAAATAAAATGAAAAGTATTAATTAAGGTTGCAGCTTGTTAAAAAATGAAGTTGTTTAAATACCTTTACAATTTGGAACGATAATAGTTTTTTTTACATATTTGACGTTTTATAACCGTGATGAAATCAATGTTGAGCTATTTGGCTTCTCTTTCTACTGACATACAGTGTAAAAAATTGTAATCAATATAATGTGTATATGTACACATGTGCATTTAAGAAAATCTTGAACCCCTTAAGGTCCAATTTAATCAAAAAATCTTAATCAAATAATAAGATTATTTGATTAAGTAATCTTATTAATAATAATCAATAATCAAATAATCTTAATAACAAGAATAGGTGTATTAAAATTTCAAATAAACGCTAGTTGTGAACAGAATTTATTAGGTATTCAAATAGTGGTACAGGTTGAATAAATGTGACTAAGTTATAATGCTTTCGTAACGTTTTAGTTCTTCATCTGATCCTCAAAATATTTATTTAACTTATGAGAATGTGTCCTGCAGTTGTTTATATGAATATTGGTGTTACATTGGTTAATTTTTAGATTTTGGCTACTGGAAATGATTTTTATATAGCTGAAGCTAACATGACAATTTTACACATCTATAAAAAAAACATGAAAACTGGACACGATTAAATAATTTGAAATCATCAAAGCAATAAAATTGGCTCCAGAAAAAGTTTTCAATTAAAAACAGAAATTCAATTCTCACCCCATATGTAATGTCTTAATTAAACTTGTAAAAAATAAACAGAGAAGGAAGTTTAAGGACGAGGGACCAAACACAGATAACACATAGCGGACTTTTAACCCATTCAGACCACTTAGTGTAAGACACTTCTCCTAGCCGTAGGTATCTCTCCAAATTGATAAATGATTTAAATTGTCGTGTTGTGTGTACATATGTGTGTGATATGTATTAACGAAGTTTATGAGAATTAATATATTTTAAGGATCTGAAAATGACCTTGAAGTAAAGTCTGAAACTAGTAATCCGACATCCAAAACAAAATAACGGAAACAAATAGTGTTAATACAATAAAGAATCATAGTTAGGCTACATTAGTCTTTCGATGTCTTCTTTATCGATACCGCTATTTACTTTTCAAGAGTCATTAATTGTTAATAATTTTTTTCAGTCAAATTTTTTGAATGATCTTGAGTAAACATAAAAATTACGATAGATTTAAATATAATTGTTATTTTAAGTTTTAGATCTAATATCGTATGGTAAAAACCTATTATAATGATGATTATTTCATATTACAACCAATATGAGTAAATGATCCGTACTGGAATATAGGTAACTCATAGGGATTAGAGACTAATACTCTTGATATTAAATTAGATGTAACAAAGCTCTTCATATATGATATAATGGTGCACCCTACGATATTACTGGTTCAAAGATGTATTTATTTATGTGGCAGGTTAATATGATATCCAAAGTGTGAACTATGTTTAAGTTGACGGTCCCTGCCTTTTTTTATTAAAATGTCTATATTTTCTACATTCTAAAAGTGAAGGGATCTTTTTGTAAAACATTTAGTGACTTCTCTCTAAATTTGTAATATATAATTAATTCATTTTTATATGTAAAAATTTAAAGTTTATGACTTTATTTCATAATTTATAATTAGAATTACGTTGATATATTAACAACAATATTTCGATATTTTTTATTTATAAATGACTAATCCTTAACAAGAATTTTACTACAAAATTCTTTATTTATATTAAAATTTGTAATGTATTGTATGATGATCATTTTGTTTTAAGTAATATTAATGAAATTAATTGAATTTATTTACTTTGTGCTGTGTATGATTTGCATTGTAATTTATTCTTGTATTGCATTCATATTTGTAAAGATTTATGCGTTAGAAATGACTTGGTGTAACATCATCCTTAAAAAAATAATAATGATCTTATGGAGTACTGTAGATCTTAAAAAAAACATAAGGTGAATTATGAGTATATAGGATTGAAAAATAAATTTTAAATTGTTTATTAAAAAATATTTAACTTTTTCCAGTACTTTATTTATTTGAAACTATATATTATTAAGTATTCCTCTTTCTATAACTTAAACACAATTACATAGTCGTATTTACATTTTCTTTCTCAACGATCTTTTTAATTGCTCTTTAATTATACCGACTTTCTCTTATGTTTCTAACTCTTTCTCACTTGCTCTCATACTTTATCTCTTTTATTTTATTTCTATAAAATAAATTAAACAAATAATATTCATACTTTTATAAAATTGTATTTATTTTAATAATAATTTATGTAATATAACTTATTTAAAAAAAAGTTTTTCTTAACTAAACACTACATTTTTATTCAAACAAGAGTGTTTCCCAATATTCAAGATAGATAAAAGCCTGCCAAAAGCACATCCTGCTTTATTCAAATTAGAGTCATTTATGCAACTAGGGAATATCGACCGGTTTCCTTTCACCGTCTTATCTACATTATACGTACTTTCATTTGAATAAAGAACCTAATCAAATTCACCTTTTCTTTTAGGGCCATATTAATGACTTTCATAGCTTTTGTTAATCATTTTAACCTGCTAACGAAGCCTAAAACTGTAACGTTTTCATAGAAATCGTTTATTGTCCACGTTATTTGACTTCTCACATCCTAGTAGGTTCCAAAATTTAAATAAATGTTTATAATATATTTTACGAAAAATGAAATAAAGAAAGAAAAATACATCCTCATAGTATAAACTATAACAATAAATTGGTAGTGATATTTTCTAAATATAATTGTAAATGAATATAACTTACCTGACATCTCCTTTTTGTAAGGTCACCTCCTCGAACACAACTCTAATCCTCTCTTTGGCTCTGAAACCATAAATTATTAGAACAATATAATATGATATAATTAATTAGTGTCTAAAAATCCTTAAATTAGATGTAAACTTATTTTAAGATCAACACAAATTTTTTTCTTCTATAAATCCATCTTCATTTTCAAAAATATATTCTAAGGGGTAAAGAGAAATTATTATGTCTTTTTGCCTATATTTTACATGTATCCCTATATATATATATATTGCCTATATATAAATCTAATACTCCCTATACATTTTACTTCTAGCATTAACATAACTGAGCGAAGCATTGATCGAGTTTATTGTAACGTGGATATTTTGAAAGACTCTTTAACCACCGTCAATCCCTTATCAATTTTTAACACTTTTTGTGGTTTCATTGTTCCTTTTAAAATAATCTGACCATAAAAAAAAGAAGAAAAATATATGACCCAAAAAAATATCAATGAAGAATTATCATTTTATCTTTTTCATAGTTAAATCTTTCTATTCAGAAGATTTTACACATCTAATCAAGAATAAGAGTATATGTTAAAATAATTTATACAAAACTGTACATAGTATAGGTTTGGAAATAATAATGCAAATTTAAATCAATATATATATATATATATATATATATATATATATATATATATATATATATATATATAAGAACACGTAATTGATGTTTACTCAAACGTTGGTAACTATATGAGGACTCAGGTAACGTCATAAATGGTTATGAAGAAGATGATATTTGAAACGAAAACATGCCACAAAACGAAAATTCTGATGTCCAATAAAATAAAGAAAATAACGCCTAATGAAAAACATTAGTTGGAAAAAGGAGGAGGCATTGAAGGAATAAATTGTTTTACAAATTTAAATGTAAAACTATCGTCTTATTTCAGACGATAGTGGGTTTAAATCACAACCAGGGAAAACCAAGATTAACTGTTGGAATATTTCCAGCTATTTTTTTACCGAAGGGTCTGAAATAGTAATAGAAACTAATAGTTACGCCAATGAAAAACCTTATCTGAAATACCCCTTAAGGTTAAGGTCCGATTGGTGGTCACAAAAAAAGTTAACACTAAGAAAAATTCAAGCTTTTTAAGGAATCCTTTTTAATATTCCAATGAATTCATATATATTTCTCAATAGATTGGGTTGACTATCAAACTTTTTTAAAGATTTGTTTTACAAATAAATTGTCCAACAGATTATTTAGAATCTTAATATCTGTCCAACAACAAATGACCCAAGTTTTGCGGACTTTGACAAGTTCTGGAAAAGTTTGAAATTTAGTTTTGTATTTAGACAATAAATCTATGGAGTACTATATAACAAACAGCTAAGTTAATCTAGATTAAGGCACAGTGGACTTAAGGGAAACATACTGTTGAAAGTACACATCAAAGACAAAACTGTTATATCTAGTATAGATTATAATTGAGCTTTAGTACCTTATTCTAGGATATCCACTACAGACAAATTTAACGGCCAGATTTCGGACTCACAAGCAAAGTAATTTTATATTTGACAAATAAATATTATTAAGGATATCTACGGCCTGTCTCTTTTTGATAGATTTTAGAGAAATCTAGATTTGGCTACAGTAATATACCATACAAAAGTTCATACCACTGGAACAATCATGAGAAACTGATTAAGCTTGGGAGATCAATATAGGCTACAAGGAAAGACAAGGCTCGCTAAATGTAAGAGAAAGAACAAAAAACTACCCACTTTCTACTTGAAGAAGAGTTGGATTAAAGCCATGAAGAAATAATATAAGAATAAATTTAATTATGGAAGGGTACAAATGACGTTCCAATTTTGAATACGTTATTTCTATAATATAATTTCCGAATCTACTTATACTATCAGTGATTTTATTTGAATATTCACTTACTGTAGCAATCCAGTTATTTCAGTCTTTGTCTTATTTACACATATTTTGGTCTTAATGTTCGTCCATCGTTAAGTCTCTATAAATAATAATACTAAGACACGATTCAACTCATCATATGTTTGTAATCGTGTTTTATGGATTCGTATTTGTATCTTAACGTATTACGAAGAATTAATGAAGGACGAATATCAAGTTAGAAACACACGTTGCAGATTTTTAAAAGTTAAACTTCAGGTTTGCTGGGAATAAAATAAGCAGTAGCATCCACACATCTTTACGATGACGAATAACTGTCATTTTTTTAAATGTGATTTGAACCCTAATCTCACGGGAAAATGTTATTTTCGGGAACGTAAATGTATTCATGTATCCTGAAGGAACAAGTCACCAACATAATTGTAGCTAGTGAAGGGTCCTTAGTAAGTGATATACAATAATGCCAGGTTAATTAAAACTGCATACAACTATTTAAAACAATATCACTGTGGTGTATAAATACCACTTTTTTCTAAAAATAAATTTTATTATTCTCTACATGACTCAAGAATATCTTTTGATGATCACATTTAGACCATCATATGCAATGTAATAAATCGTATGATGATGTAAGTTTGTACCCGGGTTGCGCTCATAAACTTTTTTTATTGAGTTTACTTTTACTCATTAAAAAATAAGACGAGGGAGTCCGTAGTAACACACAGAATGTAGTAACGCCATCAATCGTGCATGAAGCCATATAACTAACTTGTCCCAAAGAAGGCAAGATAACTGTATGAATTTATGAATTGAGCTATACCTCTCCTCTTCGCAGTTTTAAAACTCATTTTTTAAACATGAGCAATATTATGCCTGTAACTTCAAAATCGAGTTGGGTTAATATTTATGTTTATTACCAAAATGTTAAATTAATTTTATAGTAGCATTTTATAATTTGATATATTGTAGGTAATATATAAAATTGATTTATTGTTTCCAACATTTAAGGAAACTCACTATTTACAACGTAATGAAGCAACGACAACTCTTCAAAATACAGAAGACATGTATTCCTTGGGGAGTGGATCCTTCAATCTAAATGTTTGTTTGTAAAAGCATCAGTAAAATTGACAAATTTGTAATGAAGTTCACGTGTCATTTTGTTGTTAATATTATTCCTGTCATAATATACAGTCTATGTTTATTGACATATATAGTTTTATTATTATTACAGACAGTTATATTATTTTAAGATGAAAATTCCATTATTGCTCTATAACTTAATTGATTAAATCAATACCTCGTTAGTGAACAGTGCACTACTATGGGCGCACATAAATCAATATTGGCGCAATAGGTCCTTTGTGGGCAGCTGTATTTAGAACCTACAGTAATCTAGATCCCTAGGGAAAACCCGCTTCAAATCCAAGGAAACTCTCCTCCCATACTGCATTGCGACTCCGGGTAATGAAATATTTAGCTATGCAAAGCGTTTTATCGACCTACCCAAAAATACATTGTTCTCGGGCAAAATGGGAAAGCTGTAAAGTAAGATTCTTTTAGATTCATGTAATCTAAGTCTTTATTTTTCTAAAATATACAACAGACAAATTATGAACTTTAGGAAAATATCATTGTCTTTCAATCATAAGAGAGTTTACTTTTCAAGCAGTGACGTTTTAAAAATAAACTTTTTTTTTTCACGCAAGAGAATATTTTGTTATAATTAACTCATTTATTGAAATGGAAACGTCAATACTATCAGTATTAAATGACAAATAAAAATAATCTATTTAACATATCCATGTAATTAAAGTACACTTTTTTGATAGAATTGTTATTTCTTTATCTTCACTTGAGTAAAACTTCACACTCTCTTAGTAGAACTTCCCTTCATAAAACCATTAGTTACATTATCATTCATATGAGATTTTAAGGAGCGTTACTCTATACTTTATCCATTATTACCCCATATAATAAAAAATAATGATAACATGTAATTCCTGTATTGTGGTTAAAACTATAATATATAAATATTATATACCAATAAGGGAAAGTATTGTCTACGACATGTTACGAGAAATAAAACAGAAGCATTTTAGTTTATTGACTGTTGGACTCCTTTTCCAATATATAGACTATACAACAATTTCAAATATTAGGATTATTTGAAGAATGGAGATATATACCTATAGTATAAATCAGTTAGGTTATTATTTGATTAGTTTTTTATCTGTAAGTGTATTATCAAACATGTATACTACGTAAAAATGCTCAAAATAAAAGGAGGACATATTTTTATTAATTTAAATATTAGACGTAATTTTATATATCTGGGCGATTCGAGTGATGCGTGTTTCAAGGTTCCAGCCTAGGTCCACGGCTTTAACTTTTCAGATCTGTTTATTGTAGTTTAGAGTTCTCTTTAGCCTCTGAGATATAAGTTTTGAACGTTAGGAAATCATACACCCCACGCCATGCAACTTGCCAAGCGCCAGGCAACTTGCACATTTTCCCACTTTCTTGGTATTCTCAAGTTGAGGGACCACTGTGAGTCGCATCTCGCTCGCCTCCCTCAGCTTGGCCGCCATTGTGCCCTTCAGTTGCCAATTTCTCGGAATTGTTTTGTAGTAGTCTCGAAAAAGTCTACCTGTGGTGGAGACCTTCTTTAGCATTTAAAGTTTTAAGAAGAAACACAATGATCTTTTACGTAACATTTTATTGAAAAACTAAAAACATAGCACTTGTTTGAACAATTATTATCTATGATGTCTTAATTTGTAAATATGGTGTTATACGTTACATGGGATATGTTTTTTTTAAACATGGCCTAAATTTGTATTGTATCAATTTTTGCCAATTAAATAGGTTCTTTAGGACCTCACCGTATTTACCTATACCAAATTTCATGTTCTCATTATATTTTAATGCCCACTATAGCGCATAAGACGCCCATAATAACGTCGACGGACGGACAGTATGTAAAAGTAACTTGTTCGGTCTCCTAAGTGACATAAAGAAAGTTATAAAATTTAAATATTTGATGATTGCCAAATTTACAATATACATTCATGTGATTGGTATGTAAACTTAATAGAAATAAATTCCTTTGCTAATATTGCTCTTTTAAGTACAAGTTCAAAGGAAGTGAAAGAGACTAGTTGACTTTATTTTCTACACCTGCCGAAAATAATATATTTCAATGTATATAATATATTTTGTATACACATTCGTTTATTTCGTTTATAAATACAACAAAGAGTCGGGAGACACTTTTGGAAATATTTTTTTAAAATTTATACTCGTTTTAATAACACAATTTGGCATACATAACTTTATTTATAACTATGATTTTTTATTATTTTCAAAACAATTCTTTCATTTATAAGATAATCCTGGAAAATTTAGAATAATATCGAGTAATGATAGGAAACATAAGCAAATTTAAGTACTTAATGTATTGTATTTTCCCATCAGATATGATTTAACACATGCAGTTTATATGTAAATATATTAGTACATTCAATGTATAATAGTTTATTTAAAATCCAGTTCTTATTGTTTACATTCTTCAGTTTGTTTGTGACAATAAAGCTGATTTGAAGTATTTTGGAAAGTAATACTACTAATTGAAAATAAATTCATATAAAAATATTTTTAAATTACGAATACAGTGAATACAAACCTAAGAAACGTAATTATATTCCTAATAAAATGAAATCGTTTGTTATATTTATTATCAGCAAAAATACTCTCACAATAAAGTAAACAGTTTAAGTAGTAGGTTTTTATGTTATTCAGAGGTTTGATAAAAATAATAATTATACATTAAAAAAAAAAATTTCTCTTGATACGTCATTTCACACTAATATTTTTGTTTTATTAGAAATCATAGGATTGTATGATTACAAACAAAGCAAAGGAATTGAGTTATTAGTATTTTAAAATGATGTAATATAAGAAATAAACATTTGCAATTATAGTGTATAAAAATGTGGCCCTGAATTTATAACAACAGTTTACTACCTATACAATCCTTATCAATTATTAGAAGTTTCAGACGATCATGATAGGCCTATTTAAGTTGTGAGCCCGTTCTATTAAAAACTGATAATAGTTTGTGTTTTACACACAAAGTTACAATAGGTAGAACTATCATATAAAACATTATTATATTTATACTCTTATAAAGTAATAAACTTATTTTTACAAATGTAAATGTTAAACATATTTAGTATTGTGGCTTAAATATACCATCCGTAATCACTTACCTGGCACGAAATCTGTAGGCACACCTGATATTCTTCGGATAACTCGAAGGATATCTTGGTGAATAAAACCGACCGTGGCTGAGCGAATGGTTATTACTAACGAACTGATGGTCACACATTGTTCCTGGCAATTTCTGACCGTCATTCTGGAACATGCCTGCAATAAAAAATGAGCTCAGTTGTTTGAAAGCCATAAAATATCTTTAAGATAACTACTAACATCAAGTTTTAGAATAAATGATCAAATAGTATCATGGCTATTGTAATGGATAATTTTCTAATCAGAAATGCATCTAGGTTATCTTTTAATTGCCCATTTTAAGTGTCTGTACATATTTTTTATACTAGATTATTTACCATCTTTATTCTTTTTTAATAGCTGCACTTGTTACACAAAAAACATTTTAAACGGTATGTGTGCTTTTAATGTTGAAAGTCAAATAAAACCTGAAACAGTTGTAGCTTAAATAATTTACGATAAGATATAATTTTATTAAATTTATTAATTATTTTAAAAAAAAAACTATTTTTCAGCTGTATTTACTAAACTGTAAGAAATTACTACTTGAAAAATGTACATAATAATTGAATTAAAATTTTATGACATAGTTGTACATTTGACAGATTCTATTTTTTTTTTAAAGAGAAGGCCTAATGTTGAACTACTCTAAAGAAGATGAAGTGTTAAATAATGTGTAATAAGAAAAGACAGACATATATTAAAATGTGATATTTTTGTAATTTATATTTCTAGAAAAACTAAATTTCTTTGTAAATATATCTTTGGATTCATTGTATTCATATTTTAACACAAATGTTTTGGAATGGTTTCAATTGTTAGTTTTAATGATACAACATCCCAGCTGGAAGTGACATGTAGGACAATGGGAATTGCTGGTCGTGACATGATATTCGCGACTCTAAAGAAACAAATGATTACAAATAAACTGTTCTAATGAGACCTTTTATCGGTAGATTTTCAACACCTACTAGGTAGTTGTGTTTCTTTTTTTGTTAGTCTACCTTCAATCTGGTAAATATAAAAGTTACACTATTTTAATAACTCTCATGCTATACGTAACATGAAGCTATGATTATTAAAATTAAATTATTTATTTAAAATTTTGTTTGCATTGTTTTCTATTTATATTTTTCTGTATTGTTCTAGGTAGAGAACGTTTAGTCCTTATGTAACGTATCACAGCGTGGAGTTATTTATTGTTTTATAATGTAATGTAGTATAAGTAATGTAGTATAAAGAATATAAAAAAATTAATATTCCATATTAAAACTCTTTGAAGAAATTTAGTGCAATTTTAATAGATTATGTTACCCTAATAATATTACGATGATTATGTAGTTCTATAATCCGTTATGATAAATAACACTTACAAAAGTCCAAATTGTATTTTTATTTATGGTTTTACACTCCCTCCGCATCAGATGTAAGAAATTTATATCAAGAAATATTTGACAAATTATCCAATTATGTAAAATGTTATGAATGTTTGTTAATGAATTAAAATTAAGGTATAAATTTTAAAAATATAAAAATCAAATTTAAAAGAGCACATAAATTAATTAATTTAACAGAAACTTGAATACTTTGTTTTCACTGAAATTTATTATGGGTACTGAGTCATAGGATTTGTTATTTCTGTTTCCAACTTAATATATTTTTTTTTTTTAATTATATAAGTATAATAGGGAAAATGATTATTTACGAGTATAAAATAATTAGTTTAAAAAAGTGTAGTTAAAAAATATATAATTTTATTTACTTAATTACTAATATTACTAACTACGTGCATCTCGGTGGATGCAAAAATTTTCGTATTTTAAATGGAAAATTGGAACTCATGTTACATTTACTGTAACACACACTAACACCCCCCCCACACACACACAAGCCCGCGCGCACACACAGCCACCCACCCACCCACCCACCCACACACACACACACACACACACACACACACACACACACACACACACACACACACACACACACACACACACACACACACACACACACACACACAAACAAACAAATGGTATAAATATGAATTTCATAAATTTTAAATCATAGACGTTATAGACAAAATAGATAAGTAATCTAGAGAATCAGATTTTCAATAAATAACAGGGGTTGTTTCAAAACAACAAACGAAGTTCAAATACATGATATATAATATATGTTTTTGTAATATGACCAGATGTTATATGTATTATATTAAATGCGGGGGGGATTGCAATCGTCCTAAAGTGCAGTAAAACAAAAGGACAACTTTAAAAGGTAATAACTACAATACTATAGGACTTAGGAAAAAAGTTAAAAGTGAAGTCGTTGATAGGAATAACAGAAAATAAAGTGGGAAATTTGAAATTTTCAAAACGTTGTTTTGTCAAGTTAAGACTTTTCGAAAAACCATGATAACGGCAACATAACCATACGGGCTACGGCAACAAATCAAGTTGTCGGCAACACTACAGCAAGGAGAACAAAAATCTATTATCAGAATGGAAATTGGTTATGGTATGAAGCCAACAGTATAACTACAAACCAAATCTCCAGAAATTACTGCTTGTCGACGAAATGACTAAAAACCACACAATTATTTGACAATTAACTTGGGACAAATTCATTAGGTTTTCGTTTAAAAAAACCTTGATAAAATATAAATAAAACAATACAACTAGATAAATAATGCTTATGGTCAAAATCTAAAAATACCTCTCTCCTCAAATATTTAAAAAGAATAGTTTTGAAACCGGGAGAAATATTTGGAGGAGGGAGTGAGGGAATAAAGATTTATATAGATGAAAACAAATCATTTCAAATATATATATATATATATATATATATATATATATATATATATATATATATATAATATTATTAATTAAAAATACTCTGAGATACATTAAAAAATTGGACCAATTAAATTCATAAATCTATTACCAAAAACCTGCCTCGTTTTACAACGTATTCTGAATATTATAAAATCCACTTAAACCAAAATGGATATTTAAAAATATATATATATCACCTTTTATATGCAAACAACTACATAATAAAGAGGTTTATATTCAATAAAATATATAAGCACATATTCTCAAAACGTACTATTCCAAAAATACCTCCTGTGATAATTATTAAACACAACCGAAATCAATGTTCCACCCTATAGATCACGCAACACTAATGAGAAATCATAAACTCAGAAGAAAAAAATAATGACAATAGTAGATATTTTAGAATAATGCCCTGATTTTACATAATATTCGTTAAATTAAAGACATAGTTTGTTATTAAATTAAATATTACAAATAATATTCCAGGATACTTAGTCATCACTAGGTCTAATAACTCATAAAGCTTCATCATGTTATTCAATGTAGTTTTCGTTTTGTTATTCATTTCGTTTTTTTCAATCTTATTCATTTTGTTTAGATTAATTTTAAATCTTTCAATACATATGTAACCTAATATTAACCCTCCTTGTAATATATTATTAATTCAAGTGCAAATCCGTGTTTTCTGTTTTACAAGAACCAAATTACCTAAATAATTTATTTAAAATCATATTTAAGATGGATGTGAAGTTATAATTATCAACAAAAAGAAATATTCTTAACAAAATCAATATTCATTGTACAAATTATATCACTAGTACAAATGTTCAAATAAATTAATTAGTGATAACGTTTAATTTCTGAAGATTTTTTCAATTTTAATACCCTAAATTCAATTGATATATATATATATATATATATATATATATATATATATATATATATATATATATATATATATATATATATATATATATAAATGTGTACGACCATGTCACACAATAAAGTCTAAAAATACTTTGCGTGGAATAGAAATATTTATTACAAAAACCTTAAAAACAATTATAGCAATGTTCAGGTTATAATTAATACTTTAATTAAATATTGCTGAAACACAACATTGTAATAAGTTTTTGTTACCATAATATAAAAGAGATAAACGATAATATAAAAGAGATTGCTAACATCATGAACCATAGATTACGGTGTATCTTAATTTTAAACAATTAGTTTAAGAAACCATCATTCAATATACACGTTAGGTGGGAGTCTGGAAAATTGTTAATAATGCTGAAGTGACGAGTTATTGTGGTAACAGTTAAAACTACACGTGTCATATCTTGTTAATTAATACTATACAAACTCTATAGATTATGCAGTGCAATTCCCATTCCTATTAACTCAACTCTCTAAACGTCATCAGAAGTTTCTCACTGAAAGTTTCCCTGCAGATGACAGATCAGTAAGGCATTATATCTCCTAAACTTAGTCCAGATAACTACATCCAATTATTATTCCATTTTTTTAAAACTTATAGCAAACTCACACATACACAAAAAATAAATAATCATCTATTTTAGACCTTCCTTTAACGAAAAATGGGGTTCAATGACCACTTATTATCACTAATTAAAACCATTGTGTGATGGAATTTTAGTTTGGTTGCCACCTAGTGTTTTATAGTATTTAACGTTATATTCCTTTTGATCTAAATAATATATTTAGTTACACTTAATCATATATTAGAGCTTTTTACTGAGCTGCAGCTTGAAACAGATATAATATTAACATAGGTCTTGATTTTGTTCCACCTTTCTTTGTTGTTAATTAAGTTAAAAACCACAGTGTTTCTCAGGTTTTGTTTAAGGGATAGTTTTAAATAATAGTTTTCATAGTAAAATATAAGATGATAACGTTTATTGTAGTGGTAATATTTTTTTAAATTTACAATAGTCCGCTTTAAGTTGTGATGTTTTATTTTAGTTTTACTAAGAAGCCTTTATTGTAAATGTAAGCAATCAAAATATAAAAGTAACGATGAATGAACCTCTCACACATTGAAATATATTTCAAAGCAAAAACAATTTTAAATTATATGCCACTAGAAAGAACTAGTTTGTAAAAATATAATATATTAACAATAATAAAACAGAACAATGCGGAACAATTATAATATAATAGGAACTTGTTGCAAGGCATAAATGCTCAAACTTACACTATATCAAATTTAGAGTTTAAGTGAAATAATTTAATAAGAGATAAAATCTGCCACACAACCACAATAAATCCAAAACCTAATGTACCAGTCGGTGTTAAGGGGTAACTTTGGTACTTTTCAATTATATAATTAACCGTTATATTTAATTGTTTGTTAGGTTTCATTGGATAAAATCCTACGTCATTAACAAGCATTTGGTAGAAAAGCCATTTTTCAATGATTGGGAGCTGTTACAATCCTACAACGAATTTTTAGAAAACTGGTGAATAAATCTTTATTACTATGGAAATATGTAAATTATTAATTTACTATATATATATATATTCAACAAATTTATAATAACCTATAAATTATGTTGGTTTCATATTATGTTCTTCATTTATATTCGGAAATTTTAAATGGCTCAAGCTATCTTATAAATATATTTCAATCAACGAAATACATAAACTTTAAACTAAACTAAATATTTCAAAACTCTAAACAATAAACAATCGGCATGAAAATGCATTCAGTAGTAAATATTTATAAATTTAGACATTTCTGAAATAATGTTCACTAATTACAATATAAATAATTGGTTTCCTATAAGTTTAAATGTTAAACACAACAGTTCTAAAAGAAACAAATTTCTCCAATATTCTGCTAATATAGTCCAAATTATAACATTCATTAACTCGCACGACAAATTTTAATGAATAAACCGAGTGGATACGGCAATATACTCATTTAACAAAATGGGTATTTCGATTACAAACTGTTTACACGAAACTAACTTTTGTAAATAGTTATTTCAATAATTTATAATTTTAATTCCAATAATTTTGTTTCTACACTAAATAATAATATAATTTTTCTACAATAACTCTATATCCTGCAACATTTATATCATAGAACTTTAGGACAACTGTTTGATTTATTTCCGTTATTTTGTCGAAATTTTTGTGGATAATACAATAACAAAAAATTTAGATATCGGTTAATCAATTAACATATAATTTATACAAATTTGATCTTCAAATTTGATAGTATAAATAAAATGTCTTTTCAGTATCCCTCATGTATCTTCTCGTTTCTTATGGTTACGTCTCGTTTATGTACATAAGGATTTGCAGAAATAATCTTTATCTTTCATCACAACATTTATTAACGAATTAGACCTATTGTCCATCGTTGAACAATATAGTTAAGTAAGATTTAAGGTAGTCGTTAACCAACTTTAGCGTTCAGGAAGGTTACCAGTTTGGAGTGCTAAGGACATCTTTTGGAAAATCTCTTCCTTTATAAAGGAAATATTAAGGGTACTTATAAGAAAATAAATATTGTTCAGTGAGGCCTAAGTTAGCAGTGATTAGACCTGTATCAAAGAAAATCGCAAAGAACGTTCGTAAATACGTGCCTAAGAATTTGACAAGTTTTTTAACGTTTTTATATTAACGTTAATACACTTATACACTTATACACTTTCACCTATTTACAATAACTTGTAATAACATGAAAATAAAATGTCTATAGGAGAAATGTTGTTATCTTATTTTTCACATTTCAACACTCAAGATTTTAACTTGGTACATGTTTTTTTTATTCATCGAAATGTTTTTAACACAAAAAAATGTTCATCATATTGAATACTATTTAATGTAACTATTAAAAACAGACGGACGGGGTTATGCGGATAAAAGCGTGTTCTTACTAAATTCATATTAGACTTATCAACAATTTAATAAATGTTTGAAAGAATGAAGTGAACTCAATCAAATAAGATTAATTATGATCATCTAAAAATAAACTTAATTTTTTACTTACATACCGGAATAGGCTAATTTACATAATTGTGTGATCGGCTAGAAAATGATTTTGGTATATTATATAAAGTTATACGTTTGTGTGGAATGTGGCATGAAAGAGGTATCAATCTATGTGTCGGATAGTAATGTAAGTAAAAGTAGCTGCTACCATAAATAAGGTTGTTTTTATAACATCGACAGTATTTCTTGTCTCTGTCTTTTTCTTCAAAAAAGCTACATCAAAATATTAAACAAATTTGCTAAAATTTAGTAATAGTTATAGTAGAAAATAGATATATAAGTATAATCTTTATTTTAACGTTAACTCTATTTTTTGAAATTTTGGAGAGTTCAAATAAGAATTATGCTAGAAAAACGTTTGCGTTATGAAGAAAGAACACCAACAATAGTAAATACAATAATCACAGTCTCCAATTAACATGCATTATCAGTTGTAATAAGTATTATTAGTTTTTTCCACCATCCAGTGCATTTATAGCAATATAGTTACTAGTGTCAATTAAATTGTTATTTTAATAGTTTTAATACATTGAAAGAAAATCTTTTTTCTACAGAATAGTTAAAGTATATTTTATACGCATTTATTTAAAATCATACGTCATCATTAAAAGTTTGTAAAACTAATTTCAATTCAAAATTCTAATAAATTTTAATATTCGAAACAATTCATAGAAATATTCTATATTAGTCGTGCGATATGTAATATTTGTTAGACCTATAACATTATACATTGAATTTTACAGTACGTCACACAAAAGTTTAAAAAAAAATCATGTTGCCACTGTTAAACCGTATCAAAAAAGATCAAATAATACAGTTAATATAAATAGGGAATGAATAATTAACAGCTTGCTAAAGATCCTTTGAACTTTTAATAGATTATAACTTGTAATATTTACACTGGAAACTTAATCTTAGAGCGAAATTATCTTTTATCTTTTGATATTTACTCCGACGCTCTTTAGAAACTGACGCCAAACTTCTTCCCTTACAATAAACTATGTGAAAGGTAAATGAAGTAACTTGAAAGAAGGAAACTTTCAGAAAATATTCAAAATAAATTTTATACTGTACAATGAGAAAGTTGGTTATAATTTACGGTAAATGTGATGAGGAACATCAACCCTACTTAATATACATATTTATTAATATTTTACAAAACAGTTTAGGTGGATAAACTTTCGACTCTTTTCACAGTGTTAGTTCAAATTTTATGGAAAAAAGATCAATGCTTTTTCTTCTAGGTGGTTCTAGTAGACATCTTCAAAGAAATGCAAGATTTTACAAAAAAAAATCTATTTTAAAAATGGATGTTTTTACTTTATTAATAATCCAAATGATCTGCATTGGTCTTATAATAGTTTACTAGATAATAACTAATTTCTATTTTAACTCATTTTGTGTGTATACACCTCACTTTCGGCTATATTTATGAAGATTATCGTAACTAGTTAAACTACTCCTACATGTTGTATTTAATATGAATTTTCTAACTGCTTTATTTCTAGCATAAACATTATTTAAATTATGTGCTTATATAAATAAGGAAAGCTTACTATCTCTCTTTTTAAAAGTCAACAATAAAAGTCAATATACTTGGTGGTGTAATCTTCTGAAAATTAATTATGTGTACATTCTTTACCCATACATAGAGTTTCACCTTACTGTTACACGAAGCGATTCGGGATCTGGTTTCAAAAAAAAAAAGATTTATTTAGCCAAACCTAGATACCAGACACATGCCCATATTATCTAATGAAATATTTTAACATTTAGATGTTGGAGACAAAACATAAAACAACAGGTCCTAATGTAGTAGCGGAGTGAAAATTCTGAGTACTATGTGCAATTTATAGAGTTATGGAATACGTATTTAAAAAAAGGCAATTTAAAATATTACACAATTACTAATTTAGGTTAAGATTACACTGCTTGTAAGGTAAGTTGTACGAAACAAACTAGAAAAAATAAAATCATTTATATAGTTAACTTAAACGAAATTTGTAGTTCATTATCTTCCTAAAATTTTAATGACGCTTAATTATCCATTGGAGACTATTCATTAGCTACTGGGGCAATAAGATGAAATTAGAAACAAATATTTTCACTAATAATATACTATTATTTAGAGGTACATATTTCCTTAGTAAAATCTTAGTCGGTACGTTCGATGAAAACAGTAAGAATAGAAGTACATTAGTATGAATATTTTAATTATTTATTTGAAAATATATTAAATAAAAGTAACAAGTAATAACAATCATTAACACAAGATCGTTTTATGTTTTGTGATGTTAGCAGTAATTATAAACAATCAATTTTATACACAAAAAACTAAAGTACCTACAGAAAACTTTTATATAATTTCTTATAGTATGGAAGAAACAGTTATTTAAGCTTATTTGTTTAATAAAAATGGAGTGCAATTAATTAATATGAGTGTGATTATTTAGGTAATATTTAGTAAAAGTTAACTAGTGTTATGGAGATTTTTAGAATGATTTTAAAATTTCGCTTTGCGTTCAAATATTTCCTAAACCTATGTCTATGAAAATCAAATTCATATTTGTTTTTGGTGAAAACTTACTTTATTACTACTGTTTTCTAAGTTAGTTTGCCGTAATCAATATAATGTAAATAAGTTCAATGTACATATTTCTATTGTTTCAACAAAATAATTTAAATGGATGTATTAAATGTTTACACAATAAATTTTTATTATATATAATATAATTTAGTTTATCCACCCAAACTGAGCATTCGATAACATAAACTATACAATATAAGAGAATTTATATAAATTACATAATTAATCCATTTCTTTTAGTAATATTTTCAAGTAGGAATAATTTTGTCAAATATCCATTCGTACATATATTGGAAAACGATTGTGAATAAGTACATTCTTTGAATGTTCTGCTCACGTAACACTCAACTATTCTATATTTGATCTAATGTAATACAATGGAAAAACTCCGATATTCTATTGTACACCATTTTGAAAATCAATTATATTTTTTAGGTATTTGTGGATCTAGGTCACTATCTCAATTTTTTAGCATGCAGAAATATTCTGCTCACCTTATATTCTCTTATGCATTGAACATAGTATAATCTATTTTTTCTGGCCAGTTTTTGAAATTGAAGTTCCAAAAATGTTCTATGAGTTTTCCTAAAATCACTATGTCCCATATCCCATCTTTTCACTAAATTTCACCATTTTATGGCACTGGTTTAAGATGTGCTTTCTACCACTTTTAATTATTCTTTATCATCCATGTCTACACCAATTTCCTCCATTGAACTATCAATTTTCCACAAGAAGTGCATTGGTCGTTCTTTATGGTAACCCCAAAATTTTATTTTTACATTTTCGTTATCAATTTTATATATAGTAACATTCCCACCACTATCCCCACCAACACTTACATCTCCTACACTTTTCTCTATGTTATTTATTTTAGTATAGATATCTTTAAAATTTTGATCTGATTTCTCCTTAATTTTGGAAGAGATTCTAACATTACTAATTTGGTATTATTTCTTCGACTTCCTCTTCTATATTCTGTTGGTTCTCTACGCACTCAGCTGCATTTTCTACAACGTGAACTTTTAAAGTCTGAAACTTTCCTTCAACCTTCTTCCAGACGACTCTCCTTTCTTCTTTTTCCTACTTTTCTCTTTGTTCATTAAACTTTTCTTTTCTCTCTTAAATTATTTTCCTTTTTCTCCCTTAACTTTCATTCAACTACTCTCACCCTTTCTCGTATTTCTCTCTCATCACTGTTCTTTCTCTCCCTTAACTCCCTTTCTTCTTTTTCAATTTTCTCCATATATGACGTGAACAATTGGAAATATTGGATTTCTTTAGAACTTTTTAATGTAATTTCATATTTATTTATTCTTAAAGATATCTTAATTTATATATATAATAAAAGCCAAAACCCACTCACTGACTGACTGACTGACTGACTCACTGATCACGAAATCTCAGGAACCACTGAACGGATTACAATGAAACTTGGTACACAGCTTCCTCATAGGTCCTAGACGCGCACTAAGAACCGGTTTTGAAAAATTCAATGTATAACCGCGGAAATCGCGAAAAAACCGCGAAAAGTAAAATACATTATTTTTTGTAAACTATGAAGCGTACAAACGTGAAATTCGGCAAACATGTTCATCCTGGTGTCTAGGTGCTCGCTAAGAAACGTTTTTAAAAAAAATCCATGTCTAACGCGTAAATCGCGAATAACCACGAAAAGTAAAATACATAATTTGTTGTAAACCATGAAGCGTACAAACGTGAAATTAGGCAAACATGTTCCTCCTGGCGTCTAGGTCCTCGCTAAGAAACGTTTTTAAAAAAAATCCAGGTCTAACCACGGAAATCGCGAAAAAACCGCGAAAAGTAAAATACATTATTTTTTGTAAACTATGAAGCGTACAAACGTGAAATTCGGCAAACATGTATTATTCTCACTGTATTTAAACACGAAACCTAGAGTTCTGAAATTCGGTACATGGTTTCGGGTAAGTTCTTAGAGGCGTACTAAGAAAGGGTTTGAAAACCTTTTACTCGAAGGGTAGCTAACACCCCTATTACAATATTTTCAGTCAAACGCATATATTTGTTATTAATACATTTTTTCGGTGGCTGTTATTTAGATGAACAACTACAGCGGTTTTTGATCATTGTGAACACTCATGACAAGGCCTAGGACTGCACGCCACAGTTTGCAAGTGGCCTTATCAGTAGGCTGCAGGTATCAGCTGATAAGGGGTCTACATTGCCCCCTACCAGTCAGTCTAGCTACAGACTTTGCTACTTGCTTTGTTTTTTCCTGAACCTCTACACACTTCTGTTCACTTCAGTTCTGTTCTATACGTCAATATATTTTGATCATTTTAGGCAAGACTGATTCCGTTTTCCCTTTTACTTGATAAATATAATAATTATATTTCTCTCTATTGTCTTTCTATTATATATCTCTACTTTCTCACTATGGAAGTCATCAACGTGGATGGGGTGCCTACTCCCCACCATGTATTGCCTATCAATCCTGATGGTCAGTGCTTATTCTCATCTTTGGCTTACTTCGTATACGGCACTGATTCACAAGGTTTCCAAGTTCGGACCAGTGTTGTACAGCACGTTACTAACAATTGGTGCCGATTTAAACCATTCACCTTAAATCGGACGGGGGGCATTTACAGAACAAAGGCATAATATATGGCTGATATGAGCAAACCGGGAACTTTTGGGACAACATGTGAAATAAAAGCAGCCTCTGAAATATTCCCCTATGAGCTGCAGGTTTACACAGACCAAACTCTGTTAACCAGTTTCGGGCAGCCGGTTGAGGGAATAAAAAGACTAAGGTTTACTGGGCCACTGACAGCAGGCCACTTTGACGTCCTTATTCCCTTAGATCCTGATTCCTCTCTGACGTCTGACAATGTGAATGTGGAGGCTAATCTTGGGGAAATCCAGGACCCTGCCAACCTCTCACCCACTGATCTCCCACACTCCTCATCCCCGTCTCCAGTAAATTCCCTTACTATATCTAATACTACTGTCTCAGATCACCCCTCCGTAAATTGTTCTAAAACAAAGAAGAGACGGGGGAAGAAAAGGCGTAAGCGATTTTCCAATATTAATCGTACAAAACGTCACATGCAAGCAGTAAATAAATATAGTGAGAACAATCCTGAAGTCAATCGCGCATCCGTAAAACAAGAGTGAGAAAAATCCTGCAATACATCAGGCGGCTGTAAAAAAATACAGTGAGAAAAATCCTACAATACATCAGGCGGCTGTAAAAAAATACAGTGAGAAAAATCCTACAATACATCAGGCGGCTGTAAAAAAATACAGTGAGAAAAATCCTACAATACATCAGGCGGCTGTAAAAAAATACGGTGAGAAAAATCCTACAATACATCAGGCGGCTGTAAAAAAATACAGTGAGAAAAATCCTACAATACATCAGGCGGCTGTAAAAAAATACAATGAGAAAAATCCTACAATAAATCAGGCGGCTGTAAAAAGATATAGTGAGAAAAATCCCGAGGTAAACATAAGTGCGGTAAAAAAATACAGTGTCAAGAGAAGTGAAATAAATTTGTTGCCATGGTCTGTTAAATCAATGTCGGGATTCAAATACAATAGCGATACTGATTACAACAAAGATAAGACTGTTGCCTTAGGTTGCATGACAACATGTAAGTGGTGTAAAGCTAGAAAATGGAAAGATGAAAGTCCTGGTCTGTGCTGTGCTAACGGAAAAGTCCATCTGCCCTCTCCTCAGCCAATGCCAGAGCTCCTACAAGCTCTTCTGACAAACAATCACCCTCTTTCTGAACACTTTCTCTCAAACATCAGGCAGTACAATAACTGCTTTCAAATGACTTCCTTTGGAGGAAAAGAGATTAAAGAAGGCAACTTTATGCCAACCTTTAAAGTTCAGGGGCAGGTGTATCATCTAATCGGGAGTCTTTTACCTTCTTCAGAGCGGGTGCCAGCATTTTTACAAATATACTTTGTTGGTGATGAGGATAAAGAGTGTCAGCTACGGTGCAATAATGCACCTTCTGTAAAACCGTCGTTAGTGAGCCAACTCCAGAAAATATTACATGAGACAAATCCATACATTAGGGACTTTAAAATGGCGATGGAGATTGCACCAAAAAACGAAGGGTTTCAGGTGGTAATAACAGCTGACAGAAAACCCGCAGGTGCACATAGAGGTCGGTACAACAAACCCGCAACAAAAGAAGTGGCTTTGGTGATCGTAGGTCAAATGTTTGAAAAGCGAGACATCATACTCCACAGCCGAGATACACGACTGGTGCGCATAAGTGAGACTCACCGTGCTTACGATGCGTTACAGTATCCACTCATATTCTGCCGTGGGGAAGATGGTTACTCCGTTAACATACCTCAGCTTGATCCGACCACCAAAGTTGCTTTGAAGAAAACTGTATCGGCTTCCACTTTCTATGCATTTATACTTATGGAAAGAGAAGATAAAGAAAACCTAATTTTACGTTATCGCAGTCTCTTAAATCAGTTTTTAACTGATATGTTTGCTAAAATTGAAACTGAACGATTGAACTTCTTGAGACATAACCAGAGTAAATTACGAGTTGAGGAGTATGTGCATCTGCGAGATGCAGTCGATAAACGTGATGGGCAACTGTCAGAGCTAGGGAAATTAGTGGTCTTACCTTCCAGTTTTACCGGGGGGCCTCGCTACATGCACGAGAGGACACAAGACGCTATGACTTACGTGCGCCATTACGGAAGACCTGATTTATTTATCACCTTTACATGTAACCCTAAGTGGTCTGAAATACAGGAACAGTTACACGTTGGACAGGCTCCTCATTCTAGGCACGACGTAATAGCGCGAGTGTTTCATATAAAAGTAAAAAAAATTGTCCAGTTACTTCGAAAAGGCTTTATTTTCGGGCCAACTAGGTGTTACATGTATACAGTAGAATGGCAGAAGCGTGGGCTGCCTCACGTTCACATCCTACTGTGGCTTACCAATAACATTACACCCAGCCAAATTGATAATGTCATTAGCGCTGAAATACCGGACCCTACTCTAGATCCCACACTGCATGAAATAGTGAAGTCAGCCATGGTACATGGCCCCTGTGGAAACCTCAACAGAAATTCTCCGTGTATGGTGAACGGCTCTTGCAGCAAGCGATACCCTCGCCCTCTCACCAAGGAAACGCGGACTGCTGAAGACGGTTACCCACTGTATCGCAGGCGCTCTCCCACTGACGGGGGATTTACAGTGAAGGTGAAAGACGTTGACTTGGATAACAGGTGGGTAGTGCCGTACAACCCTGTTCTGTCACGCACCTTTGAGGCTCACATCAACGTTGAAATATGTAACTCCATAAAATCTATAAAATATATATGTAAGTACGTAAACAAGGGCAGTGATCAGGCAGCGTTTGGTCTACAGAACGAGTTTGATGAGGTTACACGGTACGAGTCGGGTCGCTACATCAGTAGTTCAGAGGCTGTTTGGCGGATATTCTGCTTCCCGATCCATGAAAGGTATCCACCCGTCATGCATCTTTCAGTCCACCTAGAAAACGGCCAAAGAGTGTACTTTAGCCAGGACAACATTGGAGATAAGGCCAAAAATCCACCTAAGACAACTTTATTGGCATTTTTTAATCTCTGTAAATTAGACTCTTTTGCTCGGACACTATTGTACAGTGAAGTTCCAGCCTTCTATGTATGGAAGAATAACAAGTTTTCCAGAAGAAAGCAGGGTAAGAGCGTTCCCGGACACTCTGGACTAAAACAGGACGATGTTTTAGGTAGGGTTTACAAAGTGCACCCTTTGAATGGAGAGTGCTACTATCTCCGTATTTTACTCCATGAGATTCGAGGACCCACATGCTTCAGTGATCTGAAAATGGTTGATGGAGTAGTTCACCCCTCTTTTAAATCAGCCTGCAGAGCACTGGGATTACTGGAGGATGACAATCACTGGCATCACACTCTCGAAGAAGCCGCCATCTCCAACTTTCCACACAAGATTCGAGAATTGTTTTCAGTGATGTTAGTGTTCTGTCAAGTTGCTGATGCCCTCAAACTTTGGGAAAACTACAAAGAAAGCATGTCGGAGGATGTAGCCATGAACCTTCAGAAGGAGCTTCAAGAGGGAGTGCTGCCTGATGTGGCTGTGGTGTATAACAAAATCTTGGTTCTATTGGAGGATATGGTTTTTGCTATATCTGGCCACCACCTACTCCAGTATGGCCTGCCTACTCCTTCTCGCAACGAAACTGTTGACTCAGTCAACCGTGAGTTACTGAGGGAGGTTTCCCATGATATAGCTGAATTATCAGAGTTGGTCCAAAAAAACGAGCCTAAACTTAATAGTGAACAAAAGAATGTATATGATACATTGATAACCAGTATTCACTGTGAGACTGGACAACTATTTTTCTTGGACGCTCCGGGAGGCACTGGGAAGACCTTCCTCATTAACTTATTGTTGGCTAGAATAAGAAAAGACAGAAATGTTGCAATAGCTGTCGCTTCTTCTGGAATTGCCGCTACCTTACTTGCTGGGGGAAAAACAGCGCACTCCACTTTCAAGTTACCTCTGGACCTCAACCGCCATGAAACTCCAACCTGCAATATTTCTAAACAGAGTGACATGGCCCATGTTTTGAGGCTTTGTAAGTTGATTGTGTGGGATGAGATTACCATGGCACACAAGGGAGGGTTGGAGGCACTTCATAGAACCTTACAGGACTTAAGAAATAACAACAACTTGATGGGTGGAGTGACTGTACTTTTAGCAGGAGACTTTAGACAGACCTTGCCTATCGTTCCAAGAGGAACTCGCGCCGATGAGGTGAAGGCATGTCTTAAGTCATCGTACTTATGGCCAAGAGTAAAAACTCTATATTTGAATGTTAATATGAGGGTACAGTTGATGGGTCATTCAGAGATTGAACAATTTTCAAATCTTCTTCTACAAATAGGAAATGGTCAATTAAAGGAAAACGTTGGTAAACTCAAACTTCCACACAATCTCTGCACTATTGATAGCCAAATAGAATCCTTCACTGAGCACATTTATCCTAATTTGAAAAGTATGAGCATCATTGATCCATCTTGGTTAAAACAAAGGGCAATACTTACACCAACAAATGAGTCAGCAACAAATATTAACAACTTTCTCTTAGAGCTGCTACCATTAGAGGAGATGAAGTATGAATCAGTTGATTGTGTTGTTGAGTTAGAGGAAACAGTCAACTACCCTGTAGAGTTCCTCCACAGACTAAACCCACCAGGGATTCCTCCTCACAGCCTCCGCCTCAAGGTGGGAGTACCTATCATGCTGATTCGAAACATCAATCCTCCAAAACTGTGCAATGGCACCAGACTCCAAGTTAAGACTCTCCATAAGCATGTGATCGAAGCCACAATCATCACTGGTGTAGGCCAGGGGGAAACTGTCTTCATTCCGCGAATCCCTTTGATTCCATCGGATTACCACTTTGAATTCAAACGTCTACAATTTCCTGTCAAAGTATGTTTTGCTATGACAATCAGTAAATCCCAAGGTCAGACTTTGAAGATAGCTGGTGTTGATTTGCGGAATGATTGTTTCTCCCACGGCCAATTGTATGTCGCCTGCTCCAGAGTCAGCTCATATGAAAATTTATTTATTTTGCAACCGGAAGGTGAAACTTCCAATGTAGTTTACCGTGAAGTGCTGCAGTGAATAGGCCAGTTATCAAATTCAGGATGAGATCATAATGTTTACCATTTCCATCTGACGGCAGTAGGCACGGGGACCTGCCTAATAACTAAAACTCCCCAACTTTACGTTGACGGCAGTAGGCACGGGGACCTGCCTAACAATTAAAACTCTCCAACTTGATGTCGACAGCAGTAGGCTAGGGGACCTGCCTAATAATTCAAACTCCCCAACTTTACGTTGATGGCAGTAGGCACGGGGACCTGCCTAATAATTAAAACCTCCCTACTTGATGTTGACGGCAGTAGGCACGGGGACCTGCCTAATAATTAAAACTCCCCAACTTGATGTTGAAGGCAGTAGGCAAGGGGACCTGTCTAATAATAAAAACTCCCCAACTTGATGTTGAAGGCAGTAGGCAAGGGGGCCTGCCTAATAATTAAAACTCCCTGACCCGGACTTGACATGAGAAACGACGTATGGCCACCTCCCTGTGGTGTTTCTCGGGTAACGCTAAGAGCCATACACTTTAAAGATTAAAAAAAGTAAACATACAAAAGGTATTGTATTAAGATTTTAATTGAATTAAATAGATAATGTAGTATTCCGTAGCGAAGCACGGGTATGTCAGCTAGTATATATATATATATATATATATATATATATATATATATATATATATATATATTCCAACGGTAAACCTTTTCTTGGTTAAGTTGAATGATGTTTTCGGACCCCACTTTTTTTGGGACGCCGATTTATTCAACGGTTTTTCGTTTGAGAATAAGTTATTTCCACCTACTGGAAGTTTTATAGGCAATCTCGCTTTGTTTGGCCTAGGTGAAATAACTATGTGTCGAATATTCAGTTTTCTGAATATCCTGACAAAAAAAAACTTCTACGTTATACTTCCAGTACTTTATATTTGATTCTAGCTCAGTTAGGACACAAGTGAATGATTTTACTTTTTGTAAACCTCTGAGTAGTGAGTACACTGAAACTAACCTTGTAAATTGTTTATTTGTGCTTGCAAATATTTTATGAAATTTCACTGTATCAATTCTTAATCTATAACTCATAAACTATTGGGATATTTGAATACTAGGTGTTTTTTGTAAATAATAAATTTTTTATAAAGCAAATAAAATTTTAATAATTTTTTTTTTTTTTTTTTACTTTCAAAATAAAACTTTTTGGATTTTACTTTCTCCAACAAATACAAAATAATAACTTTCCTTTCAATTTAATAATAATTTCTTAAACTACAAGGCAGAACCAATTATTTACCTAACTATAATTTATTCTAATATTTTATACCCAATTACATTTAATTTATATTTTAATAAAAGATTTAATTCGAATTTACGATTTAATGAATTCAATTTTTAATTAATAATACAAATATTTTATCTAATCTAACATCCTAAGTAACCCAGTATTTTAAAATAAATTTATTTGAATTTATTTCAGGCAAATTTAATCAGGGACTAACGTATTTACGTTTCTACCGACCTTTTCACAACTGTCCAGGCGTCGTCGCGACGTTTGATATGAAGTCCGCGAGCGTTGTTTAGCGATGGCAGGCTACAGATGCTCTGCGTGCTGGTTAAGTTGTCTCGTTGATGAAGGTTGATCCCTGTAGGGTTGTCTGGAAGAATGTTGGATGAATTTTTAAAGATGGTTGTGGTGATGTCGTGTCTGAAGTCCCGGTTCGGCTATTCTCTCGACGTTAAAGTTGCATGTCCAAGTGGTCGCCTGGTGATGTCCTGGAGTCCTATCCGGAAGCTATACGAATCACTCCATGTATCAGCTGCTACGTAGGTTATGTTACTTCTCCAGAATAATCCAAGTTAGGCCAACTTTGTAATGACTAAGTTGCCACTGACGTTCTTGTAGATTATAGTTGTGTCTATTGCTGCATTCCAAATTAATATCGCAATGACGTATGTTCACACTTGTTATACAAATTATTAGGTTAACTAGGAAAATACATAGCTTTTTGCATACTATGGTATTTTATAAAAAACGAGATCAAGGCTCGATGTGTTCACTTACATCGCAGAAATATCAAGGCTCGATGTGTTCACTTACATCGAAGAAATATCAAGACTCTCGAGTTTCCCCGAGCAATCGTTTATATAGACTCATCTTCAGCCAGCCCCTTCTACCGTACAACTCTTATCTCTCTCCGTGCAGTTTTGGCTATTGAAAATCCTTTTCCTTTGTAACTCCTCCAGGGTTTTCCCTATTTTATTGAGAGTGACATTTTTGAATTCAGCTCGTTGTCTTCTTTACACACGAACTCGAGTGATGTTCGTACGATTCTTGGTTCGCGTACACGACCCGCGCCCGTTTTTCCGCGGCGATTTCTCCCGGAAAAGTCTTTGTTTTTTGTTTTTCCCGGTTTTTTGTTTTCACTTCTTTATGTCCTTTTGGTTTGTGTTAACTAGCCGGATTTTCTCTTTTTTTCTGCTTCTGGTTGTCTTGCTGTAGGGTTAGGGAGTTAAACGATTTTCTACAAACTTGGGCTTTCCTTTACTCCCGAAACATATTTTAAATACTGGATTATTTTTACATAACTACGTTATCAGCATACTATTTAGCATTTTGAGTTAATAAAAATTTAAGTTTAACTTTTTATCTTGCTGTAAAAGTGCGAATTCTGTCACCTTTTTCCTTTAATAAAATTTCAAGTTTTTCTTTTTAATTATACATTTTGTTTATCATTACTAAAATTTGTTTTGGTTAGAATTTAAAAAACTTTCTTTTTTATATACTTTTTTATCATTTGAACTTAGTGGATTAACATTAACTTTTTTATTTAACGAAATTTCGCAAAAACTTATTTTACCTTTATTTTAGGCCTTCTTATGAAAAGCTTGAAAAACCTTTTCTTTTTCAATTTAGAGGAATTTTGAATTTCTTTACATACTTTAATAGTCTGTATTTTACGTAACTTTGTGACTTTATATTATCTAATCTTGCAGTAAATACACCCGCGGTTAGCGTAATGCATTTCCTGAAGATATTTGTTTTTATTTAATTTCTGGATTTTGGCTTCCCGTATTAATTTTTAAGTATTTTTTACAAGTCCTTATTCCTTTTCGAACAGGCAGGGTCCAAGAGTTTAACTTAGCCAGATAACTACTCTCCCGCGTCAACATGATTTTCGTGACCTACATGCGGCTTTAGCCCACGGCAAGTCCGGACTATTCAAATTTATAAAATTAATTACAAATTCAAAATCCAGGACCTACAACGGGTTGTGTCCGTTGTAAGCTACCCCTCTTAAGATATCTGGTTTGATCGGCTCCGCCATAAAACCAAGATATTGAAAACCACTAAATATAATAATACTCCCCTTTCAAATTTCCTCCTATCTTATTACATTCTTATATCTAGTTCTGCCTTCCTATCCTAACAATTTACAGATTACATATTCATAATTTTTATATATACAATTCATACTATACATTTCATTGTTCTTCTTATTCTGCATAATCTGAAATTACATTTATACAACATGACATGGTATACATTTCCTTTTGAAAGGTTCACTGGGTGAGTTCACTTCCACTGAAAACACATGTTTATATTGTACACAACTTATATAAATACAGGGACATATTTTAATTTGCCTGATAACCAACTAACAATACTTTACTGGATTACATTTTCATACTACTGTTATGTTCCTTGCATTCATATTTCCCGAATTTTTACAATCCGAGTTTTTTGTACGTTTTATTTTACATTACCCTTTTTTTATTTTTTTTTTATTTGCCTTTGTGGCTTCAATTACAATAATTGAGAGTTTTTTAATTAATTAATTGTTTATTTGTTTAAGTTTTTTTTTATTTTTTATTTTCCATTCGTTTGTTTTGATAAGTTTTCATTTGCTTTTTCTTTCAGAATCCTATCTACTCCGATTCTCCTAACAACTTTTACGCATAATTAATTTTCTGGTAATTAATATGCAACCCCTATACACCCCTGACTCGTGTATTAGGCCATTCCAGGCACCTGATTTGTTCGTAGGTTATATTCGAACGTTTTCTTCCTGGATCTGTATTACTATTTAATTTAAAACTAGCAAACACATTAGCATGTAAGATAGAAATACTTAGGCCTTTCAATCAATTGAGATGCGTTGAGTTGTTTATTTAGGCCTACTTCCTTCATTTTAGTCTTCTCAGTCTGCCGTGTTCCCTCTCTCCACTTCCGTCGACCTTGAACTTCCCTTGACTTTAGTTCAGCTGTGTTGCAAACCGTCCCATCCTAGCCTACTTCAGTTCCTGTCCTTTTCTGTCTTCATTCATTGCGTGTTTACTAATTCATAATGTTTACATTTGATATCTGTCTTCACTCCTTGTCTAAGTCCACACAGCTGACTTTCAATTTGGCCTACTTTCTCTTTGTACCGTACATGTTTCCTACTAAATTTAGTTTTATTTACAACAGAAATATCAGTGTTTTTAAATCTGACTTTAGACATTTTTCCACGCACTTTTGACAATTGATTGTAGTCACGCGTGTCTGTTCCTCCTACAGATATTAATTCTTCTTGTGATTGTTTATTATTATACTTTTTATTGTTAATCGAGTGGTCGGAATATTTACAGTGTAGTGCAGTGCTTGACTTCGCCTGATTTGGATTACAACGCTTATTTGGATATTTACAGTTTCGGCTACTTTGGCTGCGTCGCGACGCGTAGTTGGTAACTGGATATTTTTCACCACTATACCTAACTTTAATTGGTACATTAATCTTTTTTAATGCCCTATTACGCGAAATTTCGTCCTTGGCTTCTTTAGATAGCATCTTATGTACGATTAAATTTTTGGTATTTTGCCCCTTACTTCGTTGAACAGATAACCCCTTCGGTATCATTTGATCCAACCCTTCTTCGTTTTGTATCCTAACCTTATCAATATTCCTAGCTGTTGTGTTCGGCTTCCTGTCTTGACTCATGCTACAATTCCCTTCCATTACATCGTTGATGCCCGTTTTTTCTATTTCCGGTACATTAACGATTTCAGCTTTGTTTACTAACTCATTTATGCTAATTTCATTTTCATTTAACTTATTGGTTTGGAGTTTAGTATTTATCGCCTCGATTTTGTCGGATTTAATTACCTCCGATTTAATTAAATTTATTGATTTATTGTTTTTATAGTATCGGGAATTAATATTAAAACATTTTCCCTTTAAACGTGTTATTGCAACTTTTTTGTCAATAAACGGGATTTTAATATTATCCTGACCTATTTTAAACATTGCAAATTTTTCTTGCATGTTTATTTTGGCTTGTAAATTATATAAAAGGTCACATCCCATAATTATCCTAGATTTTAGACCTTTTACTACCAAAAATTGTAGATCTACGCATTTATCTAACAGTTTAATTTCAATTAGGACTTGCTTGTTAATTTTTTGCACCTTCCCTTTTAATGCCCCAATTATTTCTAGGCACGCTACCGGTAATTCTAAGATTTTGACATCTTCCGATTTTAATTGATCAAGGTAATCCTGTTGGATAACGCTTACTTCAGCTCCTGTGTCAATCTCAAGGTAACCGGTACTTGTTCCAAGTTCGACTGGAATCGCGGGTATTTCTTCTATGGGTTTTTCAGTTATAATTGGCTCGTCCTTATTATCTAGCAAGTCTTCTCTAATATTGACATTTAAACTACCTAATTGTTTAGGTTGATATTCGCGCTCCTTTTCGACGACTTTTTCGCCTACTTCAGGTTCGATCCTACTACAAGGAGTAACTTTTTTATTTCCTAACTTTTTAGTATTTACCTGCACTTTAACTTTTTTAACTTTAATCTTTTGCTTTATTGTTTTTTCTACAGCTCTGTCATTCCGAAAACATCCATCCTTTGGCAGAACCTCACTTATTAGTTTTTTTTCTGCTGGTTAGGATTTGAGTTGAAAGGACGTGGTTTATTGGAACTTGGGTGATTAGAGTTATTTGGGTTTTGAGCATAGGATCTTTGGATAGGGGGGTTATTTCTAGGTGTGAAATTTTGCCTATTTTGCGTGTCTTGAGCGTCTTGGGGTCTACCTCGCCGATTTTCCTCTATCATATCGACATTGTTTAAAAAGTTTATCGCATCTTGAATCGTTTCACTAGGCTTACCTATGCTTGCTAGCCTAATTTGTTCGCTAAAGTGTTGCATTACTGTGAATACTAGGAAACCGTCAGATAAGGGGGGATCTAAATCTCGAGCTTTATTTACTACCATACAGAAATATTCTGTTCTACTAGCATTCCCCTTCTCTACATACTTATTGTTTTCGATATAATTTCTGATCGCTTTTTGTTTTTGTAGCGACCAGTAATTATTTAAAAATGCTTCCTTAAATTCGGCATACTTCATCTCTTCGCGGTTTGTTATGTTAAACCATTCGATTGCATAACCTTTAAGATGGCGTCTAATGAATTTAATCTTCTCCCTATCTTCTAAATAGGGATTCAACTCGTCCATTAACCCTTCTATGTCCCTTAAAAATTGTTTAGGCCTTTCTTTACTGTTTCCCCTAAATTCAATTTTAGTTGCTTCGCTCTCATAACGCGGTATCATTATTCCTACACTCCTACTACCACCTCCCTGACTCAACACGTCTCCTATTTTCTTTTCGACGCGTTGCACCCGACTATCCATTGTTCTGAAGCCCTCATCTACTGTGTTCTTCATTGTGCTCGTCGTTTCTTCCAGAAAATGGATCGTTCCTTCAATTTTCGCATATTTCTCTTCCACCTTGGTATGTTGTTCCTTACACCTTACGCTTTCTTCCTCCATGCTTCGTTCCAGGTCTCCCAGCTTTCCAGAGATTAAGTGGTATAATTCTTTTTGTTCCTTCTCTCGCTGTAACCTTCCTGCCTCCTTTTCTTCCCGGATTTTTTCATCCTTGAGCCGTCTTCTTTCCTCTTTTCTTTCCAGTTCTTCCTGATCTTTCTTCGCCCTTTCTTCTTTATCTTTTTTATATTGTTCGAAGAACTCTTTCATGGCCTTATCCGCCATTTTAACTTTTGCTTTTTATACTATTTTAATTTGATTTAATTGTTTTTATTTATTTAATTTTGTTTTGATCTGTCGCGTCGGAAAACTCCCAATTATTTTTAATTTATTTTTACTCCAATCTTTTTAGGCCTACACCCCCAATTTTCCGATTTTACCACGACAAATGTAATTTATTGGTTAATTAATTTTAATGTTTTAATTTCCTCTCTCCCCCTCTGAACCTTAATACGACACGAACCCGGGAAATACTTCAGACGTGGAAAATAGCAGTAGTATGGCTTAATATTAAACACAATTCTAAAGCTAACATACACAGTTTCAAGCACAAATAAATTTACGTTAGTTTTTTGACTGAATTTTACTTTTGGTTAATTTTTTAACCACAAGTGAAATCGAGCCAACACCGAAGGGCGCCAACTCTTTCTAACGGTAAGCCCCACGTTGGGCGCCAACTCTCCAACGGTAAACCTTTTCTTGGTTAAGTTGAATGATGTTTTCGGACCCCACTTTTTTTGGGACGCCGATTTATTCAACGGTTTTTCGTTTGAGAATAAGTTATTTCCACCTACTGGAAGTTTTATAGGCAATCTCGCTTTGTTTGGCCTAGGTGAAATAACTATGTGTCGAATATTCAGTTTTCTGAATATCCTGACAAAAAAAAAACTTCTACGTTATACTTCCAGTACTTTATATTTGATTCTAGCTCAGTTAGGACACAAGTGAATGATTTTACTTTTTGTAAACCTCTGAGTAGTGAGTACACTGAAACTAACCTTGTAAATTGTTTATTTGTGCTTGCAAATATTTTATGAAATTTCACTGTATCAATTCTTAATCTATAACTCATAAACTATTGGGATATTTGAATACTAGGTGTTTTTTGTAAATAATAAATTTTTTATAAAGCAAATAAAATTTTAATAATTTTTTTTTTTTTTTTTTACTTTCAAAATAAAACTTTTTGGATTTTACTTTCTCCAACAAATACAAAATAATAACTTTCCTTTCAATTTAATAATAATTTCTTAAACTACAAGGCAGAACCAATTATTTACCTAACTATAATTTATTCTAATATTTTATACCCAATTACATTTAATTTATATTTTAATAAAAGATTTAATTCGAATTTACGATTTAATGAATTCAATTTTTAATTAATAATACAAATATTTTATCTAATCTAACATCCTAAGTAACCCAGTATTTTAAAATAAATTTATTTGAATTTATTTCAGGCAAATTTAATCAGGGACTAACGTATTTACGTTTCTACCGACCTTTTCACAACTGTCCAGGCGTCGTCGCGACGTTTGATATGAAGTCCGCGAGCGTTGTTTAGCGATGGCAGGCTACAGATGCTCTGCGTGCTGGTTAAGTTGTCTCGTTGATGAAGGTTGATCCCTGTAGGGTTGTCTGGAAGAATGTTGGATGAATTTTTAAAGATGGTTGTGGTGATGTCGTGTCTGAAGTCCCGGTTCGGCTATTCTCTCGACGTTAAAGTTGCATGTCCAAGTGGTCGCCTGGTGATGTCCTGGAGTCCTATCCGGAAGCTATACGAATCACTCCATGTATCAGCTGCTACGTAGGTTATGTTACTTCTCCAGAATAATCCAAGTTAGGCCAACTTTGTAATGACTAAGTTGCCACTGACGTTCTTGTAGATTATAGTTGTGTCTATTGCTGCATTCCAAATTAATATCGCAATGACGTATGTTCACACTTGTTATACAAATTATTAGGTTAACTAGGAAAATACATAGCTTTTTGCATACTATGGTATTTTATAAAAAACGAGATCAAGGCTCGATGTGTTCACTTACATCGCAGAAATATCAAGGCTCGATGTGTTCACTTACATCGAAGAAATATCAAGACTCTCGAGTTTCCCCGAGCAATCGTTTATATAGACTCATCTTCAGCCAGCCCCTTCTACCGTACAACTCTTATCTCTCTCCGTGCAGTTTTGGCTATTGAAAATCCTTTTCCTTTGTAACTCCTCCAGGGTTTTCCCTATTTTATTGAGAGTGACATTTTTGAATTCAGCTCGTTGTCTTCTTTACACACGAACTCGAGTGATGTTCGTACGATTCTTGGTTCGCGTACACGACCCGCGCCCGTTTTTCCGCGGCGATTTCTCCCGGAAAAGTCTTTGTTTTTTGTTTTTCCCGGTTTTTTGTTTTCACTTCTTTATGTCCTTTTGGTTTGTGTTAACTAGCCGGATTTTCTCTTTTTTTCTGCTTCTGGTTGTCTTGCTGTAGGGTTAGGGAGTTAAACGATTTTCTACAAACTTGGGCTTTCCTTTACTCCCGAAACATATTTTAAATACTGGATTATTTTTACATAACTACGTTATCAGCATACTATTTAGCATTTTGAGTTAATAAAAATTTAAGTTTAACTTTTTATCTTGCTGTAAAAGTGCGAATTCTGTCACCTTTTTCCTTTAATAAAATTTCAAGTTTTTCTTTTTAATTATACATTTTGTTTATCATTACTAAAATTTGTTTTGGTTAGAATTTAAAAAACTTTCTTTTTTATATACTTTTTTATCATTTGAACTTAGTGGATTAACATTAACTTTTTTATTTAACGAAATTTCGCAAAAACTTGTTTTACCTTTATTTTAGGCCTTCTTATGAAAAGCTTGAAAAACCTTTTCTTTTTCAATTTAGAGGAATTTTGAATTTCTTTACATACTTTAATAGTCTGTATTTTACGTAACTTTGTGACTTTATATTATCTAATCTTGCAGTAAATACACCCGCGGTTAGCGTAATGCATTTCCTGAAGATATTTGTTTTTATTTAATTTCTGGATTTTGGCTTCCCGTATTAATTTTTAAGTATTTTTTACAAGTCCTTATTCCTTTTCGAACAGGCAGGGTCCAAGAGTTTAACTTAGCCAGATAACTACTCTCCCGCGTCAACATGATTTTCGTGACCTACATGCGGCTTTAGCCCACGGCAAGTCCGGACTATTCAAATTTATAAAATTAATTACAAATTCAAAATCCAGGACCTACAACGGGTTGTGTCCGTTGTAATATATATATATATATATATATATATATATATATATATTTAAACTTTTTTAAATTTATTGAACTATTGTAATAACTTTAATTTATCCCTTTATTTATTATTCACGATTGTATTAACATTAAATTATCCCTCTATTTATTATTCACGATTTTATTTATTTTAAATTTATTATTTAATTCTTACTCCCTCCCAATTAACACATCAACGCAGAACCATAAGACATTGTAAGTATGTCTAATATTAACAACCTTACTTATCTAACATATATTTATCTAACATAGATTTTGAAAACCTTCCTGAATCCATACTTAATGCTTTCACCTAACTACCTCCACAATACAATTTTTAAAACTAGCAAATTTCTTCTATTAAGTTCTTTATATTTTACTATTTTTTTTCAAATTGTACTGTTAATAACTATTTATTACCTATCAGTATTTCAGGTTTCACTCTAGAAGGTATTAGCCTCTTCTTTTTATAACATAAAATCTAAGCTATTCTGTTGTACACTGAGCTAGGCTGTAGGCCTTTTCTTTTTTTAATTATTGCACTTACCTCAAACCCTGTATTGTTTATCACAGGCTTTGTTTTCCAAAGTATTGAGTGGATTTAGACGGTTTACTGGAAGTACAGTATAGGCTTTTTTAAGTTTTACCCTGAAACGTATTATTCCTTTTAACTGTTTTTGTTGAGCCAAAACTATTGGTACCCCGTTATTTAACGCTTGTAGTAATTATTATTATTTTCTCTTAGTTCAGGAAGCCCACAAGCAAATTTTATCTTTTTTGTTACATATATCAAGGGCAAGTTAAAAGTATGCTTACGATACTTTAGAAATATTACCGATTCTTACATTATATAAAAAAAATATATATATAATGACAGCTTCAGGATTTATAATTATTTAAATAATTTATGTAGCATAATTTTAGTTAATTAAACACGGTTATGATGTTTGTCTATGTAAAAAGTGTGTATATATATAACTCGTGTTTTATTAAAAATTCCGTACACAATGTCTGATATTGATAAAGTTGTAACAGGTGTTTCTGACTTCCTATTTTCATTTTAAAGATTAAAGGTTGCCCTAACTGTGATTCAGCACGATTTCTAAGACCAGGGATGTAAGATTTAATCAAATAATGTTGCCTTAACCATTGTTTTAGTAAAATTCACTAAATTTATCCTTTTTGTTCAATACTAACGACAAAGTCATTATCTCGGACTGCAGAGTAACTTTAACCCCTTTTCTTTTTCTGCTATTCATTTGAGTTTTTAATTTATAAATCTATATTTACAACCTAACTTTTTAACTTCCTTCCTTATAATTGAAAGCTCTCTTGAGACTAGTTCTAAACAAAATAAGCTTTGAAGTTTAAACTTTAAATGTTTTATTTTATAAGTGAATCGTTATGAGCAAGCTTCGTGAGAGTTGGACATGTTTCTTTTCAAATTAATATCAATGTCAAAACGGAAACAATATATATATAAAAGTGTAAAAATGATTATAGTATTTACATATATACAGTTAGTTCCATAAATACATTTCTTTAGAAAAAAAGGCCACTTTTATTCATTGTATTAAAATTGCATCTATTATATTGCAGTAACTCAGATTTTTTTAAACTTAACAGTTTTAGAAATTAGGACAAACCTGAAATATCACGATTTAATTAAATTAAAATTTTAAAATTACAACAAATATTTCACTTTGTTTTACTCCGGACAATCAAGGTTATTTTTCGTGATATTTTGACTTCCCAAAATTATTTACGTTAAGTGTGTTAAATTTTACTGCGTAGATAGTATTGTATAAAGCCATTCAAATAAAAGTAATATACATTAACGTTATTTATCTACCTATCGGTTTTGAAGTATATTAAGTCCTTACTATATTATTTTACTTAGATATAGATACATATAGAGAGGTACTTATATATACAACCCACTCAGATGTTTTTTAACGTAATGTCACATCAGGATTGAACTAAAAAAGATTTTAAATTAAATTTAGATTACTTAGCTTCTAAATATTAATAATAATGAAAGCATTAAACAAATATCTAGTTTTAAACACGTCTGTGGAACACAGATCCAATGGCAGTTCAGAGGAAGAAGTTCTTTAAGAGAAATGCTATTGTAGTATTAACTATACTAGTCATCAGTCACATATCCTTAACTTACATGGAATAGTTCTTCCGTTATTTAAATTTCTAATAATAGTAGCCTACAGGTGAGTAGATTCATTACAATTATTCTGTCTGAATTTGTTCACTCATTGAAATATATCATTTGTGACAAAAAGCATATTCAATTAAAATAAAAATATATGTACATGTTCTACCGTTCTATCATATATATATATATATAAATATATATATATATATATATATATATATATATATATATATATATGATAGAACGATTGATATTATTTATAATGGAAATAATATTTATTATATTTAGGTTTTAACATGCTGAAATCATTTCATAACGATTTATCTGAGTAAGAAATGTACATAGAAAAAAAATGTTAAATATATATGGATTAACATTTTACCTGTTTATTTATTTCATGAACCGCAAGTAAGTTGTTTCTTAAAGGTATAAATACATATGAATCATATCGTATGTCGAGTGTTATTCAAATTGTAACGCACAAAATTAGATAAAAATATCAATTATGCATCTATTTGAACTCTTTTCCCCACCCTACGATGAGAAATAGCTCATTTATTGACAAAAATATATAAAATATGACGTCGTTGTCATTGTTGTCTGTACATAAGCACCGTATCGGTGTAAAAATTAAGAATGGAACAAAAAATTTATATAGGGGACAATAAAACCATATTGAAGTTCAGAAAAATTGACAATAATATGTCAAAATGGTCGCTATTTTAAAAAGGTTTTTTGTTCGTATATCATGTGTTATTCAAATTGCAACGTACAAAATTAAATAAAAATTTACATATTTCAATTATGCATCTAATTGGACTCCCTTTCCAACCCTACGATGACAAATAGCGCAGTTATTGCCAACATTATATATCACTTGTTCAATATTAGAAATTTACATCATACATACATTGTGAAATCACTCTTCTGAATATGTTGACAAGTATTTTCAAATTATAATAAAGTATTTTATTTTAAGTAAGATATTTGATTATATATACTAATTTTAATTGAAACCATATTTTGACCTATATACGGTAATTCCATTCTTCTCAATTTATATACAATCAGTGAAACATTTCTTTATCGTTTCAACTCAATAAGAAGATGGAAGCAGACGGAAGTTGCATATCCGTAAGAACAAAAACTCCTTGACTTGTCAGGAAAACAGACACTCAAAACTTGAAGATTTATAATAAGCATTATGCTGATATTACATCGGAATAATATTCCTGACTTTTTCGTAAAACATATTTTTAATGTCCTTTATAGGGCGCTTAATTGGCTGGTTTGTGGTAATATTTTAACTTAATACACTGCCCATATTTATATGCGAACTTCTATGCCTGCAACACATTCACTTGAAATAAGTTATTAACGTAGAACACTTTTTCTTTTTTTTTCTTTTTTTTTTTTTTTTTTTCATAATACCATATCAAAACCTATAATAATGGTAATATTTGTTATTAAAATTTCGAATTTATTATCTTTATATTTGTAGATTATAGCTTTTACCCTTTTCATTTGCATAGCTGTTTTCGTTTCATGAATTTTCAAACCAAAAAATATTGAGAAACTTGTTTAGTAATGAATATATTAAGGCAAATAATTTTGAAGTTGTTCAGTTTAATCAGTATTAAAGAGGCAACAGTTATGGGGTTAAGATTTTACAATAAAAATATTATATAAAAATTTTATAATATATAAAAATATTATTGGCCAATTTTTATACAGTAAAACAATTTCTTGTTCATTTTATTTAATTTACCTCTAATTTATGATCGTCTTATATATCAAAAATGAAAATAATTAATATAAAATAACGACCCCTAGCAATGGAATCCTCTAATAGAATCAGGATTAGTAGAGAACGAAATTAAATGTGTCAAGAGGGAACAATGACAAAGATAAAGAGAGGAATCTTACTAAGTACTACATGCAAACACGTATAGATCCAGCTAGTGGCTTTCGGGATTGCAATCTCTTTACTTAGTATAGTGAGAAATTATTCTGTATTGAAGAGTTGAAGTGGAATTGATTTATTCATATTGATAATTGAATCTATATAAAACAAGAAATAAGAAGGTATTAGATGTAAGGTTTTAATATTTGTCTTCACTATTCAGTTACAAACATCATAAACATTTGCTATAGAAAGAGTTACAAGTGTACTGTTAATCTTAACACTATACAAAGGATATGAAGTACAAGATCATACACAGAAGATACAAATACCATTAATATATTATAACTTGAGTGAATTTTTTTATAACGCTTTCAGCTTTAAATAAATTACAACTTTCAATATTGGCAATAGAAATTCAAACATACAGCGAAATTGTCTTACATTTCATATGTATTCCAACACACTTTGTTACTGAAAACAATTTTTCTCGTGTAAAGTAGAGTACTAATGTGTAAATGAAGTACCTTGAATTATTTGAAAACTATCCTAAAATGTTAAATTATAAAAACTTTGTTCATTGAAGTTCATGCTTTTTGTGCTAACGTGATACCTTTACAATTATATACAGCATGATTAAATTTTTTAAAAAATGTTTAAAATTATATTTTAGAAATCAATTTTATTAAAAATAAATTGGGATTTCAATAAATGTAATTTATCTTTTTAAAATTTGACGATAAAGTGATATCACGCTGTTGGTAACTTATTGGAAAAAACTAACATAGTATTATCAATTAATAAAAGAACTATATATTAAATTTGTTAACTGATTAGAAAGTAATTACAAAGTTAAATAATATTCATGTGAGTAGTATTGAGGATATTTTTTGCATGTTTTACTAATCATTAATTTCGCACATGCGCATTATAACCAACTTCAAATGTTCTTCTTTACAATGAGAAAATTGATATGAATACACATTATTAGTAAATAATTAGAGAGTCAAATAAACAAATAATTTGTATTTATGTAATATTAAAAGTATTATTGTAATTGAAAAATTAGACGGAAATATCTAATGTATATTAACACTTGCATCAAACAAATTTCCTTCTTAAAAAAGAATCTATGGTTACACACACACACACACACACACACACACACACACACACACACACACACACACACACACACACACACACACACACACACACACACACACACACACACACACACACACACACACACACACACACACACACACACACACACTGAGACGGTTTTGGGTAGAGCCAAAAGTCTCAAGTCAATTTAAAGCAGTTTAAATTCCCGTGATAAAACCATGTAGAGAGGAGGCGAGGTGGGGCGATGACGTCACGCCAGCCCAGGTGCAAATCTACAGGTTCAAGCGTGAAATGTTACTTTGCCTATTTTCTTATTCTATTAAAATACTAAATTATTAATATAAATAAATATTCAGTACAATCAACTGATCAATAATATCAACAAATAATATTAGAATCATATAAAACAAAAAAGTTATTCAAGTTTTTATAGGGGCTCAAAAACTTAAAATTTGGAAAAAAGTTAAATTCAAAATTCAAAAAACGTAGAGTCATAACTAAGAGGGGAACTAACAATAATCATAAATAAAAAATATGAAATAATATTAATAAACAGGTGAGAATGGACTTAGACAGTCATTCTTGGGGAGTTTTTTGGAATTTTTGAGTTGAAGGGGGGATTAATTAAAAAATAATAATAATTACAATTGATGAGACCACAATAGGGCACAATAATATGTACTTAGATTCAAATTTGAAATTAAAATAAGGGAGATATAATAATTACAAAAAGTAAAACTTTAAAGCCCAAAAGCGGTTAAATTTAAAGTTAAAGGGGGTGAATAACTATGTAACTATATATGTCTAGTGTGTAAAAGTGTAAAACATCAAAGCAGAAATGATAATACACAATGGGGGGGTTTTTATGAACTAAAAACACGACGATAAAAACTTTGGAACTTCAAGGACGAATAACTCGAGAACCAAGCGAGCTACGTAAAAAGTACAAACAGATTTTTTCGTCATAGTGGAAGAGGAACAATTTTTCGTCAAAAGAATTTTGAGAAAGGACTAACTCAAAAGTTCAAAAGAAGAAAATCCGAATTTCGGGAAAAAGGCGATAACTCGCGAACGAGGCGTACTAGAACGACGAATCAAGTTCCACAAGACCCACAAGATGGAGAGGAAGAAGAATCCGAAAGGAACTTGATAATCGGACTGGGCGTTCGAAAGTTATAGCGAGTTGAACGAAAAAACGACAAAAGTTGAAATTTTCAGGAAAAATCTTGTAGAGCGACGCGCGCACCCTCATTGAGAATCCGGCGACTGGACTTTGCAATGCCAACATGGATCACAAATAACACTGAATAATAAATACAATAAATTATAATTTAAAAGGTGTTAATAAAGATCAAAGGAAGAAAACTATTCAGTAGTCAAAAACTATGATTACTAAAATATCTAGTGTGAAAATTTCAGACCAAAAGGGCCTGAAAACACGTAAAAGGAAGAAAATACTTTTCTCTTTAAAAGGGAGGTAATTAGCTCCAGGTAGTGGGAATCTTCCCACAGAAAGGGAGACCATCATTTATCCGTCGAAAGACGGGTACTTTTGTTTTGGAATCGACGCGAGGAAGACGTATCTTTGGCAACAGACTCCGAGCTGAGAGGACACTACAACTGTCACTCTACTAAATTGGACTTAGAATAATTTCTACTCATTTCGAACTTCAAGGCAACTTAGCAGAATTCGAGACCAGCATTCATTTATCTTGCAGTTTACAGAATCTGGACTGAAGACATCATCTCAGCATCAGCTAAATTAAACAACAAATTCCAAAACCAACAAGTACTTCTAATAAAGTGTGAAGGTATCATATACTTAAGGAATAATTCGCAAATATTAACTTCATTTCAATTATAACGTCATTAGGGGAATTATTAAAAATTAAATTCATTTTTATAAATTTCTGCTTTGGTGTTATAGATAATTAACACTTAAATACGACTTTTTCAGTACAGGAAAAACTGTCTGTAGTTCTGTCTGAATATTCTAGCGTTTTTTATTTTTGTTTAGAATATAGGATATATCCTATTTGTATTTTTGTCAAATATTTAAATTGTTTTGTTGTTGTTTAATCAACTTTGTTATCATATAAAGTTTGAAATTGCTTTTTTAACTGTGCTGAAAAGAAAAGATTATATACATAATTCATTTCTAAATTTTGTTCTGTTTTCTATATATATATATATATATATCCATTCTGTACATGCTAATAACCTTGTCTAATATAAATATTATATGTGTGCTTTGGAAATATAATTTGAAATTTTTTTAAAGTTATTATCAGAACTTAAGAGCCGATTTCTCCCAAAAGGCACTTCCCCAGAGAGAGAGAGTGTGTTATTTTAAATAAAGACTCAAATAATTTAGCATTGAGATAAAATTCAGGGAATTTCGCGTAGATTAAAAATTGGTAAATTTATGAGGACAAGCTCATACTTACTAGAGCCAAGTTTTGCAATATCTTTGATTGCATAAAAGGTAAAAGTGAGCATCTTGGTCTTGCCCGCGTAAGTTCCGAGCTGAAAGGTGATTCGCCTTACGGTGGTGAGTGTACAGCGAGTTTAAGAGTACGCGGTAAGTAGAGTTCCAAAAAGGGACCGAAGAATCTTAAATTCGCGCGAGTGGAGCGAACGTGGCTAGTAGCGTTCCAACGTGGAGCACGAATACCGACCGAATCGACCTGGACGAACGTGGCAACACACACACACACACACACACACACACACACACACACACACACACACACACACACACACACACACACACACACACACACACACACACACACACACACACACACACACACACACACACACACACACACACACACACACACACACACATATATATATATATACTTTATTTGATTAGGCAAACAATATTTAGGCATGAATACACTTCCAGTAATTTAAATCAAAAAAGGCGTTATTAAAGAGGAATTAATTTTGTCTTGTTAAAAAAGACAAAAATTACCACCTAATTAATTATATTATAAATATTACAAATTAAGTACTTATTTATAAAAAAGTTTGGTAAATGTACACAAGAAATTTTTACATGAGTTGTATCCAATCAATTTAGGGTTCATGACCACAAATTTGGATGAATAAATACTATGAACTTCGTAGATTTTTGAAATGTGTTACTTGGCAGATTAACGAGATTTATTATGTTTTTGATTTCTGAGAGGAGTCTTTAATTTAATTTTTAAAATTATAAATTTGTGTATTTATTTAGGTGGTATAGACTTGGTACTACTCTATTATATATATATATATATATATATATATATATATATATATATATATATATATATATATATATATATATATATATATATATATATATATATTGTTTTTGTTGCGACACGGCATTTCTTTCAACAATTTTTCATTATATATTTAAGAACAAATACATTTGTTCAATGTATTTGAACAAATATATAATTTCAAATATATTTGTATTATTGTTACATCTTTAATAATGAAGTAGCAAATTAGAAACTCATTTTGAACTTTGACCTCTTTTAATTATGTAGTTATTTTATTATTAATAATGTAAATCATACCAAACGAGAAATAGAGATTTCTCAATATATATTACGACATTATACTACATTTGGTTCTATGTTATAAAATATATATTCCTAATTAAAATATAAGTTTTTCATTTTTATTATTATTTTTTTTTTTCAAAACTAAATTTGTTTTACTAGTCTTACAAAATAACAAATAATTTGAATCTAGAGTTCTATTGCTAAATTGTAAAAGTCAACCAATAATGGTTTAATTTATGTTAACATTTTGATTTTATAGATATGTACACCTTGCTGCAACCTAACACTGACCACTTAAATTAACACAAAATGCTTCTTCAATGTACTGATTAAATTTCAATTGTCAAGATATCGGACTATCTAGGCATTATCAAGATGATACAAACGAGAATAATGATTTGAAGTAAACTTTTATATTTCACTTCCCTGATATGCAAGATCCCGAATTAGATTAATATTAAAATGTATCATGAAGAATTGACCAAATTCCACAATACCCTATTCTTCAATGTATGAAGTCTTTTTAATATGCTACATTTTATAATCCCAAAGTTGTATACGATACACCACGATAAGCTTCAAAATCTGGTTATATAAAAATATTTTTACTGACAATATAGTCTTTCATCCTAAGAGCCAATACGTGTTTTAACCTCATCCCAAGAGCTTTCTATATGTGTTTCAGTAAAGTTACTTTCTTCTTAACATGTCCCTACTGTTTTAAATGGTCATCCAAAGACCTGTAATGGATTCATTAAATGTTTCTTGGTTGTATTTTCTCAAGAAACTATGACTCAGTTCCAGTTAACTGAACATGGCTCTTTTTATTTCTATCTGTGAAGTTCACGTGAACAAAATTCATCTAATTTAAATTAATATTAAAATTTTTGGTCCAACAATAGATGCAATAGCTTGGTTGTTGAAGTTTGTTCATAGTATCATCTAAATTTGTAAAAAATAGTCTGTATCTTATGTAAATGTTTCAACAGTTACATTTTCATATTATGAAAGATCACTTGTATAAATCAAATATTATATAGAACTCAAGACTCTATCTTGAGCTATATATGAATTCACTTCCTGTTGTTCGGAATTGTCTGAAGGGTAAGGAAGGTATTCCCTGGCTAATGATGAAACAAGTTTATATAAAACTTACAGATGAAAACTTGAAACTAGTATAAACGAGGTGAATCTAGTGGTTAATCCACAGTTAATAAGATACTATATCAAATGTAAAGAAAGCTGTTTGAATACGTTTCCACCTTACAATAGCGTATTATAGAGTTGGGAAAATACTTGGTAATGGATGTTACCATAATATCTGCATCGGGTGATATACGAAACTAAACAATTTAAACCGCCGATAAAGAAGAACTTGATAGGGTGAGAGATTAAATTTTATATAATAAGAAAACAACCAAAAAACTAATGAAATATAGTAGTCCTGAAAAGTCTCCTCAAAAAAAACAATCAAAGTATTAAATATAAATTTAAACGTTGCTTAATATAATAACACAACCCATCACCTGTGATATTCATTAACGTACGAGTATAAACTGAAATAAGCAGAGTTTATTATAATAAAACCAGGGAAACTATAACTTTAGAGCCAATTTGATGAACACTAATCAAATTAAGATATATGTTGTTTACATAAATAGAAACTATACAGTTTTATGTATGATCTTAAAACAATGACAAACTAGATTGGTATTTATATTAGAATAAACCATCAAGACAAATGATAGTTCAGTGAAATTTGATGTATTTTCCGGATATGAATTAATTAGTAGAAGTTTAAGATTACGATCAAGAAGAAACCGATAATGATATTATTAAACCCCACTTCTTATATTTATGATATCTTTTCAAGACTCGGATGATATTAAAAAGATCAAAATAAAACACATATGTCATGGGCGTAAATACAGATGCTCTCAAGGAATAATAAACTTTGTAATTAGTACAAAAGTGTTAACGATATGGGCATAGAAAAAAAATATTGCCAAAGAGAAGCCATATCTGTTATTGGAGTTGGCAGACAATTGAGTGAAAGGAGGATATACCATAATAATAGAAAATCAATTTAACCATCTTTAAAAGAAACACCTTGAGAGTGTTTCCACCATAGAAAAAAATGCTTTCATTGTAACCAAATAATTATTGCCCGTTTTTGCTTTATATTAAAACCACCGATATTGAATATTAAACAATTAGATTAAACAAAAGTTTTACAACACCTGGGTGACCGTTGTAGTGGTGGAGAAAATGCGAATGTTGTTGACTGGGGATATAAGTTATTTTCAACAAAGGACAAGAATCGTAAAGAAGCAAATAAGGATATGGAATCCAATTATCACTCTGCAGGAAGGCCTAGGTATTTAAATATAACTGAGTCTTTTGAATTTCTTCATATTTAAGATGGTTTTCACAATTGTTATTTATGTTGAGGATAAAATGAATTTTAACTCGAACCGTAGAAATTTTATTACTTGGTAAAAGGGTTGTCAAGAACTGAAACAAACCTATATTAGTCAACTAGCAACCGACTAGTTGACCTTCAGAATTGAATTGAAATGCAAGATCAATGTAAACATCCAACTAAAAACTAAACATCTTGTACAAAACCAAGGACACCAAGTTTACCCCAGAAGAGCAGAGAGATAAAAGAACTGTACAAAGAAAACGAAAATAAAAAAAATAAAAAAGTTATAATAAATTATATTACGTTCTGATTAAAATGTCTTTATCAAGAAAACACAACAAGTGAAACGAGAGATCCAAATATTAAATATGTTATTAAATTCCCTGAACATTTAACAGTAAATTATGGATCGGGTGTACACATTTTGAAAAAGCGTCAGGAATTCATAAACATTGAGTTTAAAACACCAAAATGTATCCCTAAAGGAAGATAGATGGCATTCGGGCAACGGCAATAGTCAGAAAGCATGTACGTTTGCTAACCATTTATGCATTCTTTGTATTATTTATACTTGTTTATGCATTCTTTGATTCTTTTATGAAAGTTAACAAAAACTTTAAGAAAGGAAATTCGAATATTAACTCCGAAAGAAGTGTCAAATGAAATCTCAAGTAACCTAAATTACAAGAAAACTCTAGAGTTTAACGTCATAACTGAGAAGACGTTAAAGGAATATTGTTACTGACGTACTTAATGAATGCGACATTAATACTAAAACATGTTCCTTGTCTCTTGAGAGTTGCACAATAACATAATATTGCAAAAGCCTGGTATACCAAGATATTAAAACAAATATTGATAACACACTGTATATTATAACTGTTATCCATTTAAAATATTTTTGAGAATTATATTCAAAATAGGTGAACTTTGTTATAAAAACTAGAATTTAATTCCAAACTTTTTTTTTATTTTGGACAGACACTCAATGATGTACCATCCTGAAATACTAACTTCTTTCGTAATTATCGATATTTCATATCATATTAGATATGACTTAAAATGATTTCCTTTTGTTGCACAATCTTTTGATAAATTTTGGCTTGAAAGACCGATTTAGAACTTAAATTGATTACTATGAAAACAATATGTTGACAGTTAAAAACATACATGTCATATCCGATAGATTATTTAAGGTTTACCATATGATCAAAATTGAATACATTATGTAGCGTTACATTTTACGTTATTTTTCAGATGAAATTTTCATTGAATTATCGTTAGAGCTGTCTTATAAATACACACAGTACTAAAATAAAATAATGTGTGTTTTATTTTTAAGTGAATCCAAAGTCAAGTTAAATAAAATATATCATGTGTAGCATAGTAATATCAAAAACGTAATATCTTTTTCCTAGAAAGTAAAATTGAAGTATATAAAATTTCAATACCTTCTTCCAAGAATAGTCTCTTATACTGAATGCGTCATTGTGACTTTTAACGAGCTGTGTAAAAACCGTAAGCGAACCTCATTTTTGTCCTAATTGTATAAAAATAATATAACTTCTTAAGTTTTGTAGACAAAAATGTCTTTTTTAAATAATAATACAGCAATATTTTGAGTAATTGATTCATATTTGAAAATAAATTACATTAATATTAGACAGTATTTATTTAGCCATTTACTTATAATATGTACTATTAATAAGTTGTTAAATAAATTAAGATAACAAAAGTGTAATTATTTATATGTTATATTCTTTTTTTATCGCAAATTCCTAATACTATTATTAACTTTATATTTATTTGTAATGTTTAAAAAAAAATTATATCATCAATCATGAAAGTAAGAGAAAACACATGGGAATAATTTTCTAAAAATGATGTTCTTACAGCTATTAATTTTTCAATAAAGGTTGTAAGCTAGTTCTATAATATAAATAATCATGGAGAAAATGTATTTTTAGTTGAAATTTATGATTCTGTCATTATTATGATTGTTTAAAATATTAAATTTTACGACACATTTAAATAAATTAAAATAAAGTTAGTTATGAGATAGGTTTTTGTTATATATAAGGATGGTAACGTTTTAAATTTAAATAGGTTTTGATTTTTTTTTTCACAATTTTTGTAATTTGTTATAAGCATAACAACACTGTTATTAGTTTATTAAATATTTATCGCTTTGTCTCTATATACAAACGTTATTATTTTAAATAAATTATACTGACATTAACTAGCACTATTGCTATATTTGTAAAATAACATATTTTCTGTACTGGCCTTTCGTCTGCAATGTATGTTGTAACAGATATTCCGATATAACTGTAGTCTCTTTCTTTAATAAACATTGCTGAATCAATTTTAATGTAATTTTCCTTTGATGCCTCCTTTGATAAATGGTATTGTAAATTTACATTAAGATAAGAATTATTGTGTGCATAAAAAAAGTATTATAGGGATAGTTTATGAATTCAAATCTAATGTCATTCATAGAAGTGAAGTATTTATTTCATATTTTATTTTCATAATTATTTAGCTTATATTTTCTGACTAAAATTATTATAAAATATTCATGTATAAAATATTCATTTTTAATCATTATGATTTTTAAATAGTGTGCGAATTGAAAAATATACTAATTGCTTAAACCACTCTATAGACAACAAAAGTCCAAAAAGAAATATATTATAATAATTCCTGAATGTGATTTTAATTTTATATTTCAAACCTACGGAATAAATCCTGCCTCGAAAATAATTCAACGTGATTGATAAAATCAGGAGGAAAGATTTAATCACGTGATGTTGCCTTAATTCATCATAGAAGCCACTTAATCTACTTTTTTTCTTCTATACTCACGGTGAAGTGATTATCTCAAACAGCGAAGAAAGTGGAAATACATTCCGATTGCCTTTTTGTTGTTCATTTTAGTACATTTTCTCCATATTCTAACCTACTTTCCGTTATATAATCCATCATCGCTTAATAATTTATTCCGAACATTAATTAAAATATCTAGAATCAGTCTATCAAGAAAGTTGTTAATGGTTTGTTTTTTTTTTCCTTTTGATGTCTATGTAACAATTTGTTGAATATATCTTAACTTGTTCCTTAACTATTCGAGTAATTAGAGTAAATTTGTGTATAAAACTGTGTGTACTTAATAATTTACAAATTCAAAAAATATTTGAGAGGAAAAACCAATATATATATATATATATATATATATATATATAAAAGTATATATATATATATATATATATATATATATATATATATATATATACTTGAATTCATATTTAAAGATTTTTGTCAAAAATGTCATGAACATTGTTGTGTGACTAACCTTGTATGAATTGTATATTGTAAATTACAATTAATTGAAATAATGTCGATTTAGGTGACATAATTATGATAATGGTCAGGTTAGAGACTTTTAAATTTTATGTAACTAAATCTAACATTTAATCTATCCTAAAATTTATAAATACAAATATTACCAAAGTTTCTGTTATTATTCTGGATCGACTCAAGATACTGATTAGCCTATTTTACCAGAAGACATCATAATATATCATCGAACCTTCACTGACAGGACAAAATAATAGTGAAGAAGTATTGCCTGAGATACAATATTCATATTACTCCAAATGTAAAATGGTGAGGGATTCTTTGTTACAATTGTTTAAGGACAAAAAATAATAAGTCTTGTCCTATTGATATAATTCCATATCATTCATTCTAATAGGTAAGTATTACAACTACAAATCTAATATTACCTAACACTAAAACATAAGTGTTTTTAGTGGATATTAAATTAAATATTAAACTATGATGTTTATTACAAATTGTTTAACATTTACCGCTTCAATGTTACATCGGAAATTTCGGTTCTAGAATGTATAGTTCCAGTATAAAACATTTATGATATATTATATACACCATTGCTTGAAGCAGGACGTTGTTTTGAGAATCTGTATTCAAATGAAGAAAAGACCTTGATTGTTTTACGAAAAATGTAAACGAAATTGATTTGCGAGACATTTGTTAAGGTGTATGGACATCATAATATAAATTTTCGACCCTAATGAAACGGACATATTATTTTAAGAGTGTGTCGTAGATAATCAATAGTCATATTTTTATTATTTAACTTAAGAGAGTCTTGTCACCTAATTATTTGAAAATGTATTACTCTACTTTTCGAAAACATATCCAGATATGGCTTGATTTTCTGGGATAATAAAATGGCTGTAGAGAAAGCTCGAACTATGAGAACAAAAGCAGTGACAATTATATCTAATATCTGTGAATGATAATACGTTTATTCATTAAAAACAACATTCTGACAATTATATATTTATACATGTTTGTTATACTAAAGTTAATAAGAATACATTAAAAAATGTATCCGTTTGGAGATGGAATGCATCAACACATCACCACAAATAGAAATAAGTTGGATGTTAACTGTGTGTACGTTAATGAATACTATGAACTATCATACAACTCTGGGCGTGAAGTAATTTAACAAGTTTCCTGAGGTGACAGAATGCCTAAATACAATAAAACATGTAAATCAAATGGCTTAGGTAATCCTTTTTTATAATATTAATGAATAATTGACAAGTAGGTTTAATCATTATTTTTTATGTTGCAAATTGTATTATTAACAATGTCTATTGCAAGTTATGTAACTTGATGAATGAAATATAATTATCAATAGAGCAGATTGATAAAATAAATTACATTTAAGTTAGATATATTGTCTGATTCTGTTAGGAGCAGATATTTCACATTTGTGATAATTCAGGTAACGTATGAAACTAACAAATATTAAAATTTGATTGACCGTGATATATCACATATTAAAAATTAAAGAAATGTTTTCATTATAAAATTTGTAATTTAAAAAATTTTAAATAATTTTTATTAAGTCTGATTTGATTAAAATGTTTTTTTTTCCATTTAAATAGAAAAATATTATTCCTGTGTAAGTTATATTTACTACCTTTAATAAGCGTGTTATTAATATAATATTAGAGCAACTGATTAATTTCTTAACGTTTTAAATAGATTAAAATAATAATTAAAAACTTTTACGTTCAGTTCAATTACAAAACGGTATAAAATTATGGTGTAATTTATTTTAAATAACCATTATTTAATTTTAAAACATAATTAATTGTAGACTATTGTGTAAACTGTAATTAATCAAACCACTGTTTTTTTTATTTGTTTATTATTTATATTGACATTAAGTAGGAAAACCAAAAGTCCCCACAGCTACAATATTCGTAATAATTCCAACAATGAAGTCGACCAGATAAATATGTTGTATTTTATACTTTAGTTTACCTATGTCACAAGTATATATTTCTTAAATTTTTTATTATCAATTTATTGTTATACTAATAATTTATATTAAAACAACTCTGCTCATAAAGTAACGCAAGCCTAGAAATCAACAAATTATGAATTACACTATAACTCTATTAACTGTTTTTATTTATTTTTTTATTTCGATACTATCTTAGATTTATGATTTTTAATAACGTTTAAAAAAAAACAAAAACAAACACACCAAAATTTATAAGTGGCATTTAATAGTTAAAGTATTAATCTTTACACATTCTTTTCTTAAATGTTTCCGTCTTTATTTTGGATATTATTTTTACAGATGTATTAATTGAAGTCACGATAGACTTTTTAGTAGTTTTATTTCAAAATATATAATTAAAGTATGATTTTAATTATTTAATTTAAACGACATAAAATTGTTGGTTAAATTTCAATTATTTTATATGAGTAAGGACATAAAAATATCAAAAATTATGAATTTGAAAAGCTCACTAATTTTGAACAGTCAAAAATGGTATTATCTCTGTCGTTTGGTGGGTAATAAATAAAATTAACTTCAAATACTAACTCTATATAAATTTTGGTATATAACGTCTATTGTATTGTTTACAGTAACGACCCACTATTTTTACTTTTGTTTCTTTAATCCATTTTTGAGTTGGATTTGATAAGGTTAAAACTCAAGTTAGTTAATTCTAATTAATAATTTTAATTCTAGTTTATTTTTATTTATTTCTCCTCCTTTATTTTTGTTAATATCTTTAATTTCATTTAACAAGACTAATTAAGTTGAGATTGTGACAGACTAAGGATTCGTAATTGGAACAAAATTTTAATACTGAGTTAATACAACAATTTAATTTGCTGTTATTTTCATAACTCATAATATGAGACTGAATTACTTCTACAATATAAATTTGTTTAGTATAATAAAACAAATTTTAGCCGTTTACAGTCTTCGTTTAATAATATTTTGTTTATTTTATAAATATATGTAACAAAGGTTTATTACAATAATAAAGTAGTTTTATTAATAAAAGTGATAAATTTATAAATTCTTATTATTATTATTTTTATTTTTTTTACTGTATGTACTTTTCTAAATTACCAGTTAAAAACTTAAACTATTTGAACTATTCTAAACTATTTGTTTGTTTGAGTTTTAGAAACAAAAGTAATTTAGGAATTGAGAACTAAATAACGCCACTGGAGATGTAAGCTTTCGTCACAAGATCTTTCAGTTGTGCAGGAAAATTTATTACTAAACTCTTGACATGATGAGACTTTCCACTTGGTGCATAGGGAGTAAGGCTAGAATCAATATTTAAAAGTTTATAAATTTGGGACTATATACATTTTTTGTCCATTGTGGGGGCGACATGAGGAGCTAAAATATTAATATCACACAAATCTAAATAATTGATAATGTGTAAGAAAGCAATTTTAAAATTGAATATAAAGAGTTAACTTTTATCTCTTATTTTGTAAAATATGTTTTTTAACTTATATTAGTTATAAACATTTTAATTGTCTGTGTTTAAATTATGAATTATATATGTTAATATTATTTGACTTGTTGTTTATAATTATTATAAGTTGGTATTTCCTACCCATTTTATTTACTTAAATATTATATGTTTATAATTGAAAACAAATCTTTTAAATTTGTACTTCTTTGATACTTCCTAATTTATAGAAGGGGTAGACTGTACACAAATTTGAAAAAAAAATCAAATTATTCGTGGGTGCAATTTTTACATTAAAAATAACATTAATATCGAGATATTAAAAAAAAAATAGGTTTAACTTTACATTACTTGTTTCGAACAAAAAATTACACAATGTATATATGATATGGTATTATCACTAGAGAATTAAGAAGTGTATTCTACAATCTAGTATGTAAATTAAGTAAAAGACTATTTTGAACAAACGAGTAATTATGTACCAACTTAGATATTTTTGAAGAAACAAAAAAAAAACCTTTGTTATAGTTTTATTTTCTATTCATTTTGACACTTATTTTAACATTTAACTTTTCTTTAACATACACGTAAAAGAATTCCGTATTAAAAATATATTTAAAATTTTAAAAACATTTTTATTTGCATTACCAAAATAACCAATTATTATTTACAAAAACTTTTTTTTTTAATTATTGTATTTCTTCTTTTATCAAAACATGTTCACATAATGGAGGTTTAATTTTTATTTACTTGTTGTAAAATAAGGGTGGAATTATACAATTTGTAATATACATTAGGTATTATATTTACAAATTTAATGCTTATTACATACACAAAATACTGCCGTGTACTAAATATAGTAAAATTTTTTTTTATATATAGAGTTACTGCATTAATATTATTTTTTAATATCTATCAAAGACTGGACATTTTTGCCGATAAATATAATAATAATATAAAAGCTTACGGTAAATTAGTTTTTATAATTAGTACTTTAAAATGAAGTTAAATAAATATTAGTACTGAGAAACCAGATAGAATACCCTAACAGATAAAGAATATAACATATTTATTTCACTATTTACTACTTGATAATAATCATTTTGGTTTACTAAATGAACTAAATACGTATTTAAAAATATATCATTCTAATTTGAATTGTTCAGTTAAGTTCATCAGACATCATAAGGTATTATTTTAGGATATCTAATATTGTGTATTATTGTTGATTATGACAGCAGCTACACGCAAGAAATAAATAACAATAATTCTACGTTTGAAATAATATTGCAAAGATTAATTTATTTACGAAAGTAGACGGTTTATTTGTAGTCTTCAACAATTTAACGTTATAATGTAATAATAAATTACGATTCTTCAAAGTATAAATTTCAAATTCCGTAAAAATATAATATAGTTTTTTTACCGTCATGTAAACAAGAAGTATAAATCTGTAAGACAATGAAGGGTTTTTCCTCTATTTTCTGATTTCCAACACAACTTGAAAATAAGAAAATTTAGACAGTGATGAAATGATAGCTGTAAACACAATTATTATTTGATAATTAGTATAAATTTATCATACAGTGTCTTAAAAAAATCATTCACGATATATTTTTTGTGTCTAATGAAATGGAAAAAAAATTGTTAATGACTTCAACATTTATAAGCTTACCTTGTGTTAGTGTTAGTCAGTTTTATGATATCCTATTGTTTACACAACTTAAACTCATGAAATCAATAATTTATTTTGAATTGTAATGACAATAAAAATGTATTCAATTTATTACTTATTACAAAGTAATTGTCGGTACTAAATATAAATAACCATTACAGATAAAATAGGTAATGTTTACAGGCTAAATTCAATATCTTATTACATTTTATATGTCTTAAAATTTCAAATGAAATCTCAACTGTACTTAAACGGTCCAGTTACAACATATTAGGTTGCAAAAGCATTCTTGGCATTCCTTCTGCATACTGTACCAATCTTAGCAAAACGAATAAATAAAGAAACGGAAGCTACACTGGGCCACATAGATTGGACATGTTCAAAACTTACCTCTAGAGTAAAAAAAAAATAATCACCAAGGTGGAAATGTTTAAGCCGTTCACTCACAATTCATATGATACCTAGAGGATAAGTCAATAAACCAGAGAAATAGATATAAATTCAAATTTACTGACCAAATTTTAGTGAAAGAATTATATCCCCTTAATTGATAAATAAAAAAATTAGTTATACGCCCTTAAGTACAAAGAAAAGATGTGATTACAAAAAAATACATGTATAAATTTAATTTGAATTGAAAATCCCTCCCCAAAAATAAAATAAAAAAAACCCTCCCTTTTAGCAATGATTACAAAAATTATACAAATTTAATTAAACAAGATTACAAAGAAAATATAAATATGTAATACCATGGATTTTTGTAATTAACCTTTTATATAGTTGGCCAACTGTAAACTTAAGTATAATTAAATAATAAAAAAAATTTAGAATTATGAGACGTCTCTCTATTTTATTAATTTAGAAAATAACCTCTTTGAGGTTGTCAGGACCGAAAATTTGCTATAGCTGCTCCTCCCAAGTTATTTAATGCTAAAGACATATTTTTTTATTTAATACAAAAGACACATTTATATATTATTAAATTTCATCACAAAAATACAAGAACACAGCCTATTTAAAGTTCCTTATAAAGTCCACTGCAGGTTTTTGAAGTTTATAAATTTTTGTACATAGCCACATAAATAAAAGCACTATTGCAGAAAGTATCTAATAAAGTTGCATGATGATGATTGCCTTTAACAGCAGAACATGAGTGTAGTACTTGGAATTAACTCTAATTCTTGGACCAGTCAAAACTGCATTAAACAAAATAACAATTCTTTTTTAGAATGCAAGTAGGCTTTAAGACAAGCATTGTAAAGCAGTTAGTTTTAAGAGTTTGCCTTTGTAATATTTTAATACAAGGTGACAAGTAGGCACTTTAACAAAGATGGTAATTGTTACTACAGGACTTAACCAAGTTTGTCTTGTCATGTTACTTTTAAATGTTTCTACATGTCAGCAGAGCACATGTTAAAATTAAAAATGTTCTTAACTTGTAACACAAAATATATCAGAGATACAAACTTTGGATTTAAAAGTTTCTTTTCTTTTTAAAAGCCATAAGTATTCTAGGTTACACTGCTTTAAGTTTGTACAGAAAATAACTGTTTAGGCTAGGCCTTGATAAAATTGGCTAGGTGTGGTAAAATGCATAAGATTTAATATTTTAGCCTGTAAAGTTAAAAATTTAGGCTGTAGAAAAATGAAATATATAGATTTTGAATTAAACCCTATGAGTTTGAAATATTATTTACAAAATAAAATGCAATTCTAACTTTATAAAACTTACAAAAAGCACATGTCCTAATCACATGAAAAGCTAAAACATTTTAACCTGGCAAAAACAATTCACATACCTGGCATTTAGAAGAAAGCACTTATAATAAGCCATGTTAATTAGCCACGCACAGTTGTAACTCGCGACTAAAATAATTAGAAAGGTCACGACATAATTATTAATTCTTTGGTGATCACGCAAGGCAGTCTAATGAAGTCATTACAAGCAGTGTAATGGCGGACCTTGTTACAGAGCAAAAGACGAACGATAAAAGTCAGCTGTTCATTTTTTCAGATAAAGGTTCTCGGACTCTAAAATTTAGATACTGTATGGAGTCGCCGCTCAGCGGAGAATGGGGTAACTACGTGAGAGTGAACAGACGGTACAGAGAAAGTTGTTGTATCTGTATATAAGCGTAACAATACATTACATTCAAGTACGAGTTGCATTTAATCTACTTGGTCCTGAACTAAAAACAAATAATACTTTTGTTCATTAATCTGTATTCTTTGAAGTATGTAATAAAAACATCATGTAATAAAGACATAATAGATGAAAATTTTACCTAATTTTCAAACATATTTAAGAAATTATTATCAATTGGAACATTCCTAAAATAGAATTAACTCCAAAATAATTGTATTCACATATCTAAACTTCCGTTTGATAATATTATGACAATATCTATTTTTTCACTATATTATGTAAATTTCAAAAGACGGACAAAAATTTCTAAACAGAGACGGAATCTGTTTTTCTTTATCTCAACTATTCTAGCCATTATTTTATTTAAAAATAAAAACAATCAAACAATGAATCATTATAAGAAAGCTAAAACAAAATGAAACATCACTAATGTTTATAACGTTTACAAATAAAACCTAAATCCCTAAAATAAGAACAAGAATATCCCTTATGGATAAGTTGTCTATCAATTGTCCGTATAATCAGTAGTTTTTAATCAAATGCTCGTTTTTAAATTTATTTTTTGTTTTTATATGACGATTGAAATTAATAAAATAGAGAAATACAACGTACACAGTTTGTTCGACTTTCTAAAATTGTAGGATATTTAAAATAAAAAACGTCTTTACGTGATCGTTATAGTTTTTTAAAGTATTATTTTTAAATGGAGTATTCAAACATGAATGTAGTACGTATACTATGATAAGAAATCAAATTACAAGATAACAAATTTTAGGAAATTACTCATACGTGATTTGGAAAAAATACCTTTTACTGCAGTGTTAAACCTCTTTTTCTCTTTAATAATACGATTATTACAATTTCTAAAAACCACTCAGTACAGAAAGACAAAAAAACAAATGAGTTCAACATATTGTAAATTTTCTTATCGTATTTATATAACGGTTCATACAATACTATACTATATAGTATACTTAATACTATATTATTTAACAAATATTTCTTTTCATTCTCTTAATTTTGCATAGAAAGTCCAATCATGATATATTTGATGGATCAAATTATAATATGAATAAATACTTTTTTTTTAAATTAATGGGCAAATGTACTAAGATTGTAAAAATACTTTTTACCTTATTTAATTTTCATCAGCATTAACTTCGATTACTACCAAATCCGTAAACCTTAAGAAACTGAAGCCCTATTTCATATCTACGATAAATTATTGAATGATTATATTGAATGAAGTAAACTTTCAATACATGTTAAAGTCCGACTACCTTTACTAATTTAAATGCATCATTTATGCGTATAGGTCAAAACATTATGGTTAAAGATAATAAAATTTCATTTATACTATATTAAATTCACATATATCTTAATCAGGCTATATCTTAATCACATAAATATAAAATAAAATAATTTATTTTTTAATAAATTATATATTTTTACTATCCTGAATGATATACTGAATGATAATTCCTCTTTTAAAATGTGATCCTACGTCTAATTATAGTAAACTAGTAAATAATTATATTAAGAATTGTACTTATTTGTTCTCTAATAACGGTTGCCAATACTTGAGAGTTTCGAACCCCCAATCTCCCATATTATATGGCCTGCCTAAGCTTCACAAACCTCATATTCCTGTTCGTCACTTAGTACCATTTAACAATGCTCCTACTTATAAATTGGCGAAAAAAGTCAATACAATATTTAAAAGTGCCTCTAATTTTACATCTAAATATAGTATTATTAATACTTTAGATGTAATTAATAAAATAGTAAATGCTACTATACCTTCTAATGCTAAAATTGTATCCGTCGATGTTAAAAGTCTTTTTACAAGTATATCCATTAATCAATGTAAAAACATAGTCAATATAGGAATAATTAGCTATACCAATGGTGATACAACACTTAGTAATGAATTAAAAACAGCCATAGAAATTTGCATTAGTCAAAAGTATTTTAAATATGGTAAATTATATCAAACAATAGAAGAGTTGACAATGGGCTCACCTTTGTTACCTCTTCTAGGAGAAATTTTCATGGCTGATTTCGAAATTAATTTATTTGGTAAAGACAATCCTTTTTTAAAAAAATATAATTTATTAGTACTGTTATGTTGACGAAGCTTTGTGTTTGTTTAGTGTCACTAATAGACAGTTAGGCTCTCTACATAAAACCATAAATTCTGTAAACAGCAACATTCAGTTTACTATGGAAGTGGGTATAAATAACAGCATTTATTTCTTGGATCTTAACATTAATACCACTGATAGTTATAATAAATTTAAAAAATTCAGAAAAACGACTTATACAAATATCAGCCATAAACATGCTGCTTTCACAGCATGATACATAGACTTATTATTGTTCATATCTCACCTAATTACCTCAATGATGAACTGAATGTCGTTAAACAAATTGCTGTTAATCATAAGTTTGTTGTTAATTTAATAAATAATATTTTAAGAAAGAAGTTAAATCGAAGGGCTGAAAATTTATTCTACTCTTCCCATAATGATAGCATTGAAATAGTTAAATATTGTAATTTATCTTATATCAACAGAAGTAGTTATAAAATCAGTAAACTTATTTCAAACTAAATGTAATCGTAAAATTGCCTTTAATTGTACAAACAATCTAAGGAAAATTTTGGTTAATAATAAAGATAAACCAGAAATGTTAGGAAATAGTGGCGTTTATAAAATATCTTGTCAAGATTGTGACTCTGAGTACATAGATCAAACAGATAGATCTTTAAAAGATAGGTTTAAAGAACATGTAAATAGCTGGAAACATGCCTATAGAAACTAACTTTGCTAACCACCTCTTGGACTCGTGTCATAGTTTTGATCCAAAATTGAATGTTAAACTCTTACATATAGAAAATAAAAGAAACATATTAAATAATTTAGAATGTTTAGAAGTAAATAGATATATTTCACTTAGGCCTATTTTCAACATAAATGACCAAATTGTAATGGTCACCCCTTCTAAAACCAATTCTTAAAATAGTTCTTTAGCTTTCATCTACCTGCTAGGTCATTCCCTCAACCTTCCCATTTTTTCTATTGTATTACAGTTTCCTGTTACTTGTGAGTGTATAAATTGTTGTCAATACCTGTTAATTATCAATTGCCCCATGATGCCACAAGGCGAAACAATTGTAGCTCATTTATACTATTAAAATATTTTGAAACTTTAAGCTTTATTGCTTTTTTATCCTTGAAATAAGTATATACTGAACAAACACAATAAACAAACTACCTCTCTCTCTCACACACACACACACACACACACACACACACACACACACACACACACACACACACACACACACACACACACACACTGAGACGGTTTGGGAAAAGCCAAACGTCTCAAGTAAATTTAAAGCAGTTTAAATTCCCGCGATAAAACCATATAGATAGGGGGCGAGGAGGGACAATGACGTCACGCCAACAGGTGCTAGACACTGCATGTTGGTACGTGAAAAGTCACTTTGCCTCGTTTCTTATTCTATTAAAATATTTAATTATTAAAATAAATTAATGTTTAGTAGAATCAACCGATCAATAATATCAAAAAATAAAATTAGAATCAATTAAAACAAAAAAGTTATTCAAGTTTTTATAGGTGCTCAAAAACCTAAAATTTGGAAAAAAGTTAAATTCAAAATTCAAAAAACGTAGAGTCATAAATAAGAGGGGAACTAACAATAATCATAAATAAAAAAATATGAATTAATAATAATAAACAGGTGAGAATGGACTTAGAAAGTCATTCTTGGGGAGTTTTTTGGAATTTTTGAGTTGAAGGGGGGATTAATTAAAAAATAATAATAAGTACAATTGAAGAGACCACAATAGGGCACAATAATATGTACTTAGATTCAAATTTGAAAAAATAAAATAAGGGAGATATAATAAGTACAAAAAGTAAAACTTTACAGCCCAAAAGCGGGTTAATTTGAAGTTAAATGGGAGACATAACATTGTAATTATAGATATCTATTGTGTAAAAGTGTAAAACATCAAAGCAGAAATGATAATATATAATGGGGGGGTTTTTATGAACAAAAAACTATACGATAAAAACTTTGGGACTTCAAGGACGTATAACTCGAGAACCAAGCGAGCTACGTGAAAAGTACAAACAGAGATTTTCGTCATAGTAGAAGAGGAACAAGATTTCGTCAAAAGAATTTTGAGAAAGGACTTATCTCAAAATTTGAAAAGAAGAAAAACCGAATTTCGGGAAAAGGGTGATAACTCGCGAACGAAGCGCAGTAGAACAATGAATCAAGTTCCACAAGACCCACAAGATGGAGAGGAAGAAGAATCCGAAAGGAACTTTAAAATCGGTTCGAGCGTTCGAAAGTTATAGCGAGTTGAACGAAAAAACGACCAAAGTCGAGATTTTCATTAAAAATCCTGTAAAGTGGCGCGCGCACCCTCAGTAGGAATCTAAAGTCTGAACCATCATATTGCCAACTTGGATCACAGATAACGCTGAAGAATAAATACAACAAATTATTATTTAAAAGTTGTTTTAATTAATAATAAAGGAAGAAAACTATTCATTAGTCAAAAAATATGACTAATAAAATATATAGTGTAAATATTTCAGACCAAAAGGGCCTGAAAACACGTAATAAGAAGAAAATACCTTTTTCCCTAAAAGGGAGGAAAATTGGCTCCAGGTAGTGAAATAATTCCCACTAAAAGGGAGACCATAATTTATCCATCGAAAGAAGGATACTTTTGATTTGGAATCGACGCAAGGTGGACGTTTCTTCTGCAACAGACTCCGAGCTGAGAGGAAAATTGGACTGTCACTCTACCTAACTGGACTTAGAATAATGTCTACTCTTATCGAACTTCAAGGCAACTTAGAAGAATTCGAGACCAGCATTCAACTACATAGCAGTTTACAGACTCTGGGCCGAAAACATCATATCAACATCAGCCTAATTATACAACAAATTCCAAAACCAACTAGAACTTCTAATAAAGTGTGAAGGTATCTTATACTTAAGGAATAATTCGCAAATATTAACTTCATTTCAAATATAACGTCATTAGGGGAATTATTAAAAATTAAATTCATTTTTATGCTTCTGCTTTGGTGTTGTAAATAATTAATAATTAAATACGACTTTTTCAGTACAGGAAAAACTGTTTGTGGTTCTGTCTGAAAAGTCAAGCGGTTTTATTTTTGTTTAGAATATAGAAAATATTCCATTGGTAAATTTTGTCAAATATTTAAATCGTTGTGTTGTTGTTTGATTAATTTTGTTGTTATTAAAAATTTTATGAATTCAACATTTTTTAATGTGCTAAAAAGAAAAGAATATATAAATAATTCATTTCTAAATTTTGTTGTGTTTTCAATATATATCCATTCTGTATATGCTATTAACCTTGTTTAAATATAAATCATATATGTGTGCTCTGGTAATATAATTTAAAAATTTTAAAAAGTTATCATCAGAACTTAAGAGCCGATTTCTCCCAAAAGGCACGACCTTAGAGAGAGAGAGTGTGTTAATTTTAAAAAAGAGTCAAATAATCTAGCATTGAGATAAAATTTAGGGAATTTTGCGTAAATTAAAAGTTAGTAAGTTTATGAGGACAAGCTCATACTTACTAGAGCCAAGTTTTGCAATATCTTTGATTGTATAAAAGGTAAAAGTGAGCATCTTGGCCTTGCCCGCGCTTGCTCTGAGCAGAAAGGTGGTTCGCCCTATCGGTGGTGATCGTACAGCGAGTTTAAGAGTTCGTGGTAAATAGCGTTCCAAAAAGGGAACAAAGAATCTTAAAATCGTGAGAGCGTAGTGTGGTAAGTGGCGTTCCAGTGTCGGGTGAGAAGAACCCAACGACAACGAGCGGAGCGTGGCAACACACACACACACACACACACACACACACACACACACACACACACACACACACACACACACACACACACACACACAACACACACACACACACACACACACACACACACACACACACACACACACACACACACACACACACACACACACACTGCCGCGCTACTCTCGGGGTCGTAGGGTTCTTGCCCCTACTTTGCAGCGTCACTTACCACACTCCGCTCTCTCTTTACGAATTTAAGATTCTTTGTTCCCTTTTTTGGAACGCTATTTATCACGAACTCTTAAACTCGCTGTACGATCACCACCGACTGGGCGAACCACCTTTCTTCTCAGAGCAAGCGCGGGCAAGGCCAAGATGCTCACTTTTACCTTTTTCAATCAAAGATTTTGCAACTCTTGGCTTTAGTAAGTATGAGCTTGTCCTCATAAACTTACTAACTTTTAATTTACGCAAAATTCCCTGAATTTTATCTCAATGCTCGATTATTTGACTCTTTCTTAAGATTAACACTCTCTCTCCAAGGTCGTGCCTTTTGGGAGAAATCGGCTCTTAAGTTCTGATGATAACTTTTAAAATTTTCAAATTATATTACCAGAGCACACACATAAGATTTATATTTAAATAAGGTTAATAGCATATACAGAATGGATATATATTGAAAACACAACAAAATTTAGAAATGAATTATTTATATATTCTTTCCTCTTTTGCACAGAAAAATTGTTAAATTCATAAACTTTTTTAATAACACCAAACAATTTGATTAAACAACAACACAACTATTTATTTATTTGACAAAATTTATCAATGTAATATTTTCTATATTCTAAACAAAATAAAAACGCTTGACTTTTCAGACAGAACCACAAACAGTTTTTCCTGTACTGAAAAAGTCGTATTTAAATTATTAATTACTTTCAACACCAAAGCAGAGGTTTAAAAATGAATTTAATTTTTAATAATTCCCCTAATGACGTTATATTTGAAATGAAGTTAATATTTGCGAATTATTCCTTAAGTATAAGATACCTTCACACTTTATTAGAAGTTCTAGTTGGATTTGGAATTTGTTGTTTAATTAGGATGATGTTGATATGATGTTTTCGATCCAGAGTCTGTAAGCTGCTATGTAGTTGAATGCTGGTCTCGAATTCTTCTAAGTTGCCTTGAAGTTCGATAAGAGTAGAAATTATTCTAAGTCCAGTTAAGTAGAGTGACAGTTGACTTTTCCTCTCATCTCAGAGTCGGTTGCAGAAGAAACGTCCACTTCGCGTCGATTCCAAATCAAAAGTATCCTTCTTTCGAAAAATAAATTACGGTCTCCCTTTCTGGGGGAATTAATCCACTTCTTGGAGCCAATTTTCCTCCCTTTTAGGGAAAAAGGTATTTTCTTCATATTATGTGTTTTCAGGCCCTTTTGGTCTGAAATATTTACACTATATATTTTATTAGTCATATTTTTTGACTAATGAACAGTTTTCTTCCTTTATTATTAATTAAAACACCTTTTAATTAATAATTTATTGTATTTTTTCTTCAACGTTATCTGTGATCCAAGTTGGCAATATGATGTTTCAGACTTTAGATTCCGACTGAGGATGCGCGCGCCACTTTTCATGTTTTTGCATGAAAATTTCTACTTTTGTCGTTTTTTCGTTCAACTCGCTATAACTTTCGAACGCCCGAACCGATTTTCAAGTTTCTTTCGGATTCTTCTTCCTCTCCATCTTGTGGGTCTTGTGGAACTTGATTCATTGCTCTACTACGCTTCGTTCGCGAGTTATCGCCCTTTTCCCGAAATTCGATTTTTCATTTTTCCAAATTTTGAGATAAGTCCTTTCTCAAAATTCTTTTGACAAAATCTTGTTCCTCTTCTACTACGACGAAAAACTCTGTTTGTACTTTTCACAAAACTCGTTTGGTTCTCGAGTTATACGTCCTTGAAGTCCTAAAGTTTGTACCGTATGAGTTTTTGTTCATAAAAACCCCCCCCCCATTATATATTATCACTTCTGCTTTGATGTTTTACAATTTTACATACTAGATATCTATAATTACAATGTTATGTCTCCCCTTTAACTTCAAATTAACCCGCTTTTGGGCTGTAAAGTTTTACTTTTTGTACTTATTATATCTCCCTTATTTTATTTTCAAATTTGAATCTAAGTACTTATTATTGTGCCCTATTGTGGTCTCTTCAATTATGCTTATTATTATTTTTTAATTAATCCCCCCTTCAACTAAAAAATTCCAAAAAACTCCCCAAGAATGACTTTCTAGGTCCATTCTCACCTGTTTATTATTATTAATTCATATTTTTTATTTATGATTATTGTTAGTTCCCCTCTTATTTATGACTCTACGTTTTTTGAATTTTGAATTTAACTTTTTTCCAAATTTTAGGTTTTTGAGCCCCTATAAAAACTTGAATAACTTTTTTGTTTTAATTGATTCTAATTTTATTTTTTGATATTATTGATCGGTCGATTCTACTGAACATTTATTTAGTTAAATAATTTAGTATTTTAATAGAATAAGAAACGAGGCAGAGTGACTTTTCACGTTCCAGCATGAAAATCTCGCACCTGTTTGGCGTGACGTCATCGTCCCTCCTCGCCCCTATCTATATGGTTTTATCGCGGGAATTTAAACTGCTTTAAGTTGACTTGAAACTTTTGACTCTTGGCAAACCGTTTCAACACACACACACACACACACACACAAACAAACACAAACACACACACACACACACACTCGCGCGCGCGAACGCACACGCACACGCACACAAAGTACGTAATCAGACATAACAACAGAAAATTTAAATATATCAGAGCAGCGTCAGTACAAAGACATTGTAGAACATCTAACAATAAATATATTTCTAAGTTAAGGGTTTAAGATGACACACAGAACATCTACCAACTTGATTAATTTACTTTAAAAAGATTTTAACAAAAATCCAGGCTCTAACAGTGTCTATAAATCGTCATGTAGTGATTTGAAAAGTTTTACATTAGACAGACACACACGCATGCTTTAATATACTCTACAGATAACATCTCCTCGAAGTAATAAATATATTTAATTTTTCTCATACTGAATATTTAATATCTACCAACCACAAATATTTAACTTTAAAATACAATATGGAAATATGATGTGTATGTACGAAGAGTAAAATCTTCGATGTTATAGGAGAATGTAACGCATATTAATACTTGGCTGAAACCTCCTCCATACTATATATTGGTGAATTCAACTTTGTCTAACACGCTATTTATAACAGAATCAACAAATTAAGCTAGAGATCTAAGTAGAAACTGATTTTCTAATAATCTATCAGTACTTCAGCCAATATAGGAAGAAGAAGGTGTATTTTTACAAGTATACTATATTTTAAATATTCACCACCGAATCACTGTGTTCAAATACGTATTATGTTATTTTGTGTTATATAATTCATTTTATATTTTATGCAAATTTGCCCAAGTCACGATTAAAATAACTAAAGTGTATTTCCGTAAAATTTCAAAAATTGACAATATTACATTGCAACCAAAATATAAAATGATGTCTTTCGATGTCGTCAATATGTACACAAACGTCCCTATTACAGAAACTTTAACTATCCTACAGAATCGTTTACTCTATGCTGAAACTTTAGAACACAAAGCTGTCAACGAATTGATCAGTTTATTAGATGTGGTATTACGTCAAAATTACTTTACCTTTAATGACGAATTTTATAGCCTATGCAATTGGAAGGATTAGCCATGGGTTCACCACTTTCTGGATTGTTGGCAGACATATATTTGAAAGAACTAGAAAAGAACAAGATATTATCCAGTGAGAATAAATTGAATAAGAATATCATTAGTTATTCACGATATGGAGATGATACCTTTGTCATCATCAACGGTACCAAGCGCCACATGGATAACTTGTTGAAATATGTGAACAACATTAGTTCACATATCCAGTTCACTCTTGAGCTTGAATCTGACCAAAAACATAATTTCCTTGAACTCACCATAACAAGGTCTGAAACTTTTCAATATGACATATATAGAAAGCCGACCATAACGGATATTACTATCCACGCAGATTCGCACCACCCCTTTTCACATAAAATGGCGGCATACCATAGTATGATCCATAGGTTGGTAACAGTGCCACTCAGTGAGTCGAACTTCAAACGTGAGCTAGATACCATAAAACATATAGCGGTAAAAAACGGATACAAAAGTCTTATTGTCAGTAATATCCTTGGAAAACATTTACAGAAAAAAAATACGGCGTCACAAAAACAAATAGTGAAAAAAACGATCCGCTCGGCGAAATATGGAAATATATTACCAAACATCTTAACCAACGTGATGAAAAAACTGGACGTCACGATGGCCTTCCGTACAACCAATAGCTTAAAGAAATCGGTTAAAGCAAAAAACATAACACCTATCGAGATGTCATCTGGCGTATATAGGATGAATTGCAAACGGGGAAGCACTTCTTGAAAAGGTATAAAGAACACCTACCCAACAACAGGACAGTCAACATCCAGTCAAATTATGCAAAACATATTATGGAAAAGGATCATTCGTATTCTAACTTTAACACGAATCTCCAACCGTTGCACTTGTGTGGAGAGGGCAGACAGTTAAATGCATTAGAAGAATACGAAATATATAAAGCACATATATACCGCCCGAATGATGTGTTAAATGACCAACTACATTTTCGTTCCAATATGATCTATGACACGGCGATAAAGTTAGAAGGAAGGAAATGATAAATATTGTTCGGTGACGGGCGCGGTAAATACTTGGTTTCAGTTGACTGATATACGTCCGTTTGTGCACTCGTTAGCGTGCGTTATGTATGTGTTAGTGTGTTTTGTGTTGTATGTTGAAATCATATTTATTGTGACGACCTCCAATGAGCGAGATATTCTGAGGATGGAAAATACTTCCGAAACGCGTCATAAATGTAAGTAGAATTACTACACAATAAATAAGTGACAGAGACGGAAATACACTCTAGTTATATAATTCATTGTTTTGTGCTACAGATGTGTGAAGCTTTGTGTTCAAATGTGGCCGGCCAGATGATATCAATATTACATAGCAGTTATAGCCCTATTCAATAAAAACTGACTGTCATTTACGCCTATAAGATATTTCTAGGCATTCTAAATTATAACTAACAATGTCTTTGTTAGGCTTAAAACTACAATAACTAAATTTAATAAACTAAATATTAGTAAGGGCAAACATAAATATAATAAACCAATGTGTAAAACTTGCAATAGAAATGTTGAATATAATATTATTCTAGCAGTGTCACTAGTAAAGCATACAACATACTGTAGTAGATCATAATAATTGTAAAACTACTAATTGTATATATCAATATTCATCCGTAAAATGCCCCAAAGATTTTAAAGGCCTATCTAAAAAAACAATTTTTATTTTTTTTTAAATTTTAAATTCTAGTATATTTTGCAAAGCACGACTTCACTGCATCACAAAAAGGTGACAAGGAATGGGTGGGGGTGAGGGGTTACTGTATAATTTACAAATTATTACATATTTTGAATGTATATACTTACTAAAATTAAGAAAATAATAAAGTCTTTTTATTACCAATGTTTTTATAGGTATTTGTAAATTATGCTAATTTAAATAACTTCCTTTTACAATATTATCTTAAAAAATTCAAATGAAGTTTTTTATTAATTTACAAATGACCATATATACTGACAGTTTACTAAATTATTTTAAAAAATAACGAAATTACAATATCTCTTTACAATAAAGCTCTGAGGAGTACGTAATTTTTAAAAGGAAATATTTACTATTATTATTATAAGAAAAGGATGTATTGTGTATTTTAATAAATTAATTTTAGATCAATACATTAATATTTCTCTAATGTATACTCTCAATTTGTAGTTTAGATGTATCTTGGTAATTAGTACAATATATAATTTAATTAGTGAATAAATAAATTCATTCTTGTTTACGATTATATATATATATATATACAGTGTAAGTCAAAAGTATGGATACACCATGTTAAATTTTAAATGGATAAAGATAGAAAAATGAAACTCAGAACACCTTTCTAGGAAATAAAAGTTAACTTTTTAGCCACTATTACAACTTTGCCCATTTCCCCAAAATGTGATTTTTGGCTAGCAGCTCAAAATTTTTAAATATAAAGACCCATTACGTGACACCTCATTTTAATGTCCTTGATTAAAGAAGAAGAACAGTGGAAACTAGAGCTTTCTATCTCAACCCAGTACAAAATGGCAGCTCATTGAAATTAAGTAAAACTTCATTGAGGCACCTGTGAGTCAAAAGTATGGATACACCCTGTTAAATTTTAAATGGATAAAGATAGAAAAATGAAAGTCAGGACACCTTTCTAGGAAATAAAAGTGAACGTTTTAGTTACTATTACAACTTTGCTCATTTCCCCAAAATGCGATTTTTGGGGGGCAGCTCAAAATTTTTAAATATAAAGACCCATTAAGTGACACCTCATTTTAAATTCCTTGATTAAAGAAGAAGAACAGTGGAAACCAGAGCTTTCTATCTCAACCCAGTACAAAATGGCAGCTCATTGGTTGTCTATTGGGGTTATTTACCACCTGAATGTGGATGCTCATATTTTGCCTCAATGAAGTTTTACTTAATTTCAATGAGCTGCCATTTTGTACTGGGTTGAGATAGAAAGCTCTGGTTTCCACTGTTCTTCTTCTTTAATCAAAGACTTTAAAATGAGGCGTCACTTAATGGGTCTTTATATTTAAAAATTTTTAGCTGCCCCCCAAAAATCCCATTTTGGGGAAATGGGCAAAGTTGTAATAGTGACTAAAAAGTTCACTTTTATTTCCTAGAAAGGTGTTCTGAGTTTCATTTTTCTATCTTTATCCATTTAAAATTTAACAGGGTGTATCCATACTTCTGACTCACACTATATATATATATATATATATATATATATATATATATATATATATATATATATATATATAATCCCTTAATATTATATTCACCATGGTGATATACTGACATAGAAATATTATTAATAGAGTTCAATGGTTTTACGTTAATCGACTTTACGCGATATATTAGATGAAAATTAAAATTAAAATAAGTTTTATTCATTGGTATAATATTAATTTATTGAATTATTAAATAGTCTCTCTCACTCTCCTGGATCCGTCATTGAATCGAACAGTTTAATATTTACATTATTGTCAAACACAATGACCAGTTATTTTAATTGGTGGAGAATTTTCAAGGATTATGTCTATACTTCTGAAACTAATAAAATGAATACAATATGTAGTTTATATTAAGACGCTGTGTAATTAATATATTACAACTGTTGGTATTAAACAAATAAAAAATTACTCATTTCCAATTACAATTATTTCACCAGAATAAAATGTAATAATAGTAAGTTATATTTTGTTCAGAAGATATTTAAAATAAATAACAAATACTCTTCTTAAATGGTACAGTATATAAAATCTGTTGATATGTGCAGCATAACATTTACATCATCAGTTGTATTCATTAACTATGCAATGGTTTCTATTTAAAACAATATATAATTTCTGGTAAATTTACAGAATTTCAAAGGAATCTCTTTTTTCAGAATCTAAATAACTTACAAAATTTGAGTGATAATCTGTATTGGTATCCAACATAATCAATAATAAAATGAATTAGAAAAGCCATTCAAAGCAAATCTAGTGGTAAGAGAAAGTACATTTATATATAAAAATACCAGATTTGAAGCTGAACGGGTTAGCATATTGTATTTCTGTTTGTTACTCATCCGTACATTGTGATATAGATAAATTAAAAAGAGAATTGTGTTTTTAAAACCGGATATAACCAATGCTTCTTTTGTTGAAATCGGGCTCTAATTGAGTTTTAAGCAACAGCTAAAACAAATTGATGGATTTGGCTGATATTTGGTAATATTCATACAGATAGAGCGAAATTAAAAGACATTTTGGCGAAAATGAAAGACAAATTTAGAAAAGTCTAACATGCTACAAGGTAAAATAGTTCAAAATTTACACGTGGATTTTCACCAATGTTGATTAAATGACAAAGTTTACAATTAAAAAATATGTTTCATGAATAGAAAAAAAAAAAAATTTAATACAAAACGAAATTATATGGAATTGACTTACAACTAGATCATATGGTACTTTTTATTTTTTCTATAGGTTTAGCCAATATATTCCTACAATTTATCCTAATTTGAATCTGAAACATCTAGAGTCGGCTTCTCTAGACAGTTCAACCCTTTTGGAACTTCTTGTAGTTAAAATATTATTCAATTCTCACTATAGGAGAAAATTCTAATAAATGTGTAAATTTAAATATACAGCAAATATAATAAGTTTGTTTATTATTAATTAATTTAAAATTTATTTATTTTTTTACATTTATTTATTCTCTACTGTGTAACTTGTATACAAAAAAATTTCAATACAGTATGAAAAATTGATAATGTGTACATTTTTAAAAGCTTACAATGCATGGACTAAGTCCGGTTTTTTAAAAATTATTATTGTTCGTTAAATAAAAAAATATTACTAATAGTAATTTGCAATATATTCACAAAATAACACCCACATACATTATATTTTAAAAATACATTAACTTATGTTATAAAAAGGCAATACAAATAATACTTATTATAAGTTTAATAATCACAATATTTAGAAACAAATGACAACAAAATAAACAGTGAAAATATTTTTAGAAATTACGTGTTATGTACTCCATATTAGTAGCACAATAATAAATATTTATTTATACATAAGAGTCTGTACAGTAAGTTACACTGCATAACTTCACAAAAAAGAAGCATTTTAAGGTGTAGCCTAAGAACGAGGTTACAAACAAGGTAATATAGTACATAAAACTTTTGAATAAGTAACTGTTTGCCTAAGATGCTTTGAGTTATAAACATATTACAGCTTATACTATTTGCACTAGAAATTTAATATTAGCAGGAAATTATCTTAGATCTTTTGATATTTACTCCTTCGCCCTTTAGAAACTAAAGACAAACTTTCTCACGTCCATTACACTGTGTAAAGAGCAAATGTAGTAGTTTGAATGGAGGAAACTTTCAGAAAGTGTTAAAGTCAAAGTAACTTTGCTCATTGAAGTGCATCCTTAATGCGTTTACGTGATAATTATGTTATAGAAAAAAATAATATTATTGTAACATTTTATTGTATCAACAAATTGATTTTTAAAATCAGATCTTTTTCAGCAGATATAAAAATAGAATGATAATATAAAATAGAATTTTAATTAGATTAAAATAAAATGTGTAATGGCCAAAGTTCATAGGTGGGGTTACTTCCTAATACTAAGAGAGTGTCTATTTATCTACAGAGTTCATGCTATAACCTATTAATTATCCGCCGTAAGTAACTTCGTATCCCTGGATAATAACATGCATCATGTTGAACTACATGTTGTAATTGGATCCTGACCTATATTAGCAATTTATTTGTTATGAACCGTAATACGAATTAGGTTAAAAATAATTTTTTCAAACAATATGCTCGATAACAAATACAGTAAATAGAAAGAAATACTCAAAAAGCGTAGTTATCAAATTATTTTTGTTAGTATTTAATTTAACTATGAAGTGTTATTTACATCTTACTGTGTTAAATATTTTTCTTGTGAACAAAGAAAAACGGGGGGGGGGGTGGATTTGTTTTCTACCTTTAGTCGATACATATAAAAATATATTAATAATAATTATTGTTGTAAGGTGATTAATTGTTGGTTGATATATTCGTTCGTTTGTGCGCAAACATAGGCTATCAATAATTATACTAATTAATTCATACAAAAAACTTCATTTATTTACACGAGTTTGTGATTATACTATAGATAACATTTTGAAGTGAACATTTTAGTGAGTTTATAGCGGTATGGAAAAAAATGTATGTGATGTAAATATTTTTGAATATGAATGAAAGGCCGTCATTAAAAATACATGAACTTTTTGTCTGTATTGTTTACATTATCTTACACTTATAAATGGGGATTAATTGAGTTAGAAATTAATTATGTTTAGATTTATATTTTGAAAATTTATTTTTCCGTACCGTATGTTTATGGTTTTAACAGATTTTTTGCTTCGCACAAATGTATTATTCTGTGATAAGTCTTATCCAAAAAATATATAGATGGTAACTCAAATGAAATTTTACAAATCCGCCCTGTACTATATTAGACATTCAACGAAGAGACAAATGCCTCATTGTAATTTGAGTGTGAGCGAACAATGACTTGCAATTAATTCTACAAGTACTACTGTCATCAAGAACCCCCACTTGTGCAAAACCACTGCAAATCTTACAAATATACTTGCAATTCGATTTTCAAATAACTAGTATTTGTTTAGAAATAGACAGAAGAAACTATTTACGTACTACAGATTCAACCAAAATGGATTTGAGAGTAATAATAATTGTGCGTTTGCAGTTTTTTAAAATTATTTGTATGACTTTTAAAAGGAGACAGATTTTCAATTCAGCGTTTAATCGTTAAAACAAGACAATCACCACGTGTTATATCGTAGGGAAAGTAGAGGTTACATCACTGTTTAACGCCGATCATTGATATTTCCGTAAGGTCTGGTTTGCTATGCTACTTGTTTTCCGAAGGTAATCTGAATAAAGCTCTATTATCCAACTAATTATACATTTATTTATCGTATTAACGTCAGAAGCAAACCTTCGTACCTACTGTAGGATGCAAATATATGGATGCTCTAGTTTGGTTGTAAATAAAAAATAAAAAGTGACCCAAAGCAAATGTGATTAAAATATTATAACGATCCATGTTTTATTCGTCGTTGAATTATGTCAAGGTTTATTATTTATATTAACGTTATATGATTTTATTAGGATTGGAACTACAAAAGTACATTTTTTTTTCAAATGTTCAGGCAAGTATCCAATTTCAAATTTCATAATATGTAAACGTATTGTGATCAATGTACCAAATGAAATATATCTTATATGAAGTACTAAAATGTCAGTTTTCTTGCTTGATAAAATAAATATGTTTTTTTTTAAATTTTGCATGAGTATTTTTTCATGTAACTGCTTTTACCAACTAATTCGTTATTGATGGAGTATAAAGCTCTTTGTGTTAACAATTACACCATATTCTAAACAGTTGCAATCTACAATGTAAAATGAAAGTCTCGTCTGTCACAGTTTCCTCATTCCTCAAGGAAGTTGATATTCATGTGGTAATTTACTTATTGGACCTAAATTGTACTTTGTATTTTAACATTATTAAATAAAGTGCATATTAAAAATAATTCCACTTTTGCTTTAACTAACAGAGATACGAAATGAGTTACGTTTAAAAAATAAATATATAAATAAAAAATTTATAGCTACAATAAATGTGTAGTTCAAACCAACATTGTATTTGAAATGAATAACTTTATTGTGAAATAACAAGAATTTCCTTTAGACCAACTCAAAATTCAATTAACATTTTACATACTCCTATAGAGAATTAATAACTTGTTTACTATAGAAAAAAATAAAATAAAAACAATAACTTACGCATAAAACTGATAGAATTATAAACGTTAATTTATATACAATGTTATATGTCATGTTTTTCAGTATCGTGTTTTTTTCAAATTATTATTTTTAAATGTTGATTAAATGAGTATTTGAGTTCTGGGAAGGTTCGTCTGAGGGAAGACTACAATCATTAGTTATCTGAGCTGTAAAATGGTTATTGTTAATATATGTTTGTGGATATACACCTTGATTATCAGACCACTAATTACCTATGCAGCGGGTGTTTGGTGGACGAAGACGGTGCAAGGTGGTGTTGGTGGTAGAATGGATGGTGTCCAAAGGGTGGCTTGTTCGGCCATCAAGGGTGCCATGGGGTATACACCAACAGGTAGCTTGCATGCTCTACTGGATCTCCCTCCCTTAGGGGTTTATATTTAGTTAAAGTCAGGATTAGTGCATATAGACTGCAGCAAACTGGTTACTGGAGAATGACATGGCCAGCGATTGGACACTGCAGGATCAATGAAGTGGTCAATAAGAAAGTGTTAGACATGCCTTCCGATTACATGATACCTAAGGTGTCATTAGAAAAGCCATTCAAGACGAAAATCTTCTCTAGGGGGGAGTGGGTGTCTAGAAAGAGGCTATACAACGAGCAGGGTATAGTCTGGTTTACAGATGGCTCGAAAACGGAGATAGGTACGGGGATGGTGTTAATGGGATCAACCCAGAGATCTTCACTGTACTGTGCATAGGCAAGCATGCTTCTGTTTTCCAAGCAGAAGTAGGCGCAATCTCTGAATGCATCAAGTAGAATCTTAGAAAGGAATACAAAGGTAAGAACATTCTGATCTTTACAGACAATCAAGGCGCTAAACACGACTAGAGTAGAGTCGAAGTTGGTATGGGACGCATCTCATCATTGATAAAGCTTAGTCAAGTGAACACGGTTACTGTGGGCTGGGTTCCAGGCCATTCAGGTATCGATGGATATGAGAGAGCAGATGAATTAGCCAAGATAGGTTCAGAGTCCCCTTTCGTGGGTCCGGAGCCGGTGTTCGGGATCTCCAATGGACATGCCAGAACAGCGGTTATATATGGATACGGTAGGGGATAAATAAGGCCTGGAAAAATTCAACAACATGTAGACTTGCAAGGAGGATACTCAGACAAAGCGAGGAACATGCTGAAAACATTATCTCTCTTAGAAGGGATAACATAAGATGGGTGGTAGGGCTATTTACGAGACACTGCCACATCAGAAAACACCTACATAGGATAGGGATTGCTGCAGAAGTTACATGCAGGAAATGTGGCTTGGCTGAAGAGTCCGCAGAACACATTATTTTAGAGTGGGGGGGGGGGTTAGGAAGAGCCAGGCTATACTCTCTAGGCCCTCCGGGGAAGGAGATGGAAACCTACCTATAGATCCCGATAGGTAGTATCTTTTCTGAGAGGTATTACTGAGTGGGTGTAGGATGGAACTTGGGGCGGCAAAATACCTTCAGGTCGACGTCGGTAAGGCCTCTGACGGATGCTATCACAGCCCAAATATATATATTTTTTAAAGTTAGGTTAAATAGAGAATCCTGTAAAGACAAACAGTTATCCTTAAACTTGTAATAAATCACAAAACGTTTTTGACATGTATAAAAAATAAATTAAAATAATTCCTACATTGTATCTAAAATTAATGAATATAACTGTTAAATTGAATTTAAGGTAATAAATTCGTAACTTGTTCCATATTTTACTTTTCTGACATATTCATTACCTAAGTTACAAAAAAGTTAAACTTTTAACAAACTTAAACTTTGCGAGGAATAAAAGTGAAAATTAGCTCACATTTCTATTGGTATAATATTTAAAATAACATGTAATGTATGATTTTCCGATAAATTTACTCAATTTATATAAATTCCCTCTTAGGCCTATGGAATTTAATAAAATATATATTTTAGGTCTGAAAAGTCATAATCGAATAATCTACTTGCCTTAACAACAGTAATGACTGGAAATTATAATAAATATTTATTATCATACCTGTTTGTCGGTGATTTTCTTCATGGATAAAAGTTTAGTATTTATCGATGGCACACAATGGTCAAGCAAACTAAATAATTCTCGGTGGATGTATGATTCTCGAAACTGACGTAATTCTTTTAATGAATAAAAGTGACTGATATATTAATGTTTCAATATTAAAAACTAGCGACTTTGAAAATAATAGTATACAATTACTATAATATATTGATGAAAAAATCAAATATCACAGCTTTTGTTATGATTTACTTATTTGAAATTAAGTAATAGTATTGAAAACATCGGTTTCGTGTCTAAGATGGGCTGACATCTAAATCTCAGTTAATTTGCTCACTCAGTGGGTTTGAGTTGTTTTTACAATACTGCGATAAGTTGTCAGAATGGATTAGCAGAGGTGTTAGTGTTTTCTGTAATTTGTCATTCTTTGCGCGCTAAGATAACACATTATTTTGTTAATTAGTTTGGCTAAAATTCAGGAAATAGGCATATATAGTAACAACTAGTAGTTAGTTTTTCATGTAGTATTTAGTGTTGTTAATGAAAAAGTAGAAAAATAATGTTCGCTGGAAGGTAGAAGATATCAAAATTATTATAGAGATATTAATAAAACTTTAATCTCTTTAATTGCTATAATACGAACATTAACCTTGACTACAGTTGAACCTATTTAATTTCGTCTTTGTTTTTCCCCCCTCTTTCAATTTAGGACAATTTGGTTTAAGTTAACAATATTCACATTTTGTTAGAATTGCGTTGGAATGACTTTGGATTTATAGCAATCTAATTTTATGAATTTGATTTCTACTTGACATGAGTTAAAGAATAACTATATACTGTACGTTAACACACCTATAATTTACAATAACATTATTATGACATGTATTAACAATCATACATAGTAAGGTAATATTCTGACATTTTACGTTAACACTATTATACTCCTCGTTGACTTATACGCTCTAACACTTTACACTTACACCTTTAAACCTACATTAACATTTACAGTATCTAGTTAGAGGTGTATATTTTCTACGTTACACTATTACACTCATTGTTAATACTTATAACTCTAACACTATACAATGTCACAGCTACACACTCTACGTTAAGAGTCTTCCACTCAACATGACACTTATACCCTTTACTTTCATTTTGTAATAATCTACTTTAACACTCTTACACTCCTTGTTAATAGTTATTATCCTATCTAACACCAACTAATGTCACAGCTACATACTCTACGTTAAGAGTCTTCCACTCAACACGACACTTATACCTTTTACTTTCATTTTGTAATAATCTACGTTCACACTCTTATACACTACAATAACCTACTCATTTAATAATCTACTTTAATACTCTAAAATTCACATTACCAGTCTTTTGCTGTAGGTAATTCTTATACACTCTGTATGAACCACAAATTTTGTTTTTAAATAAACAATAATTTTATTTAAAATTTTATATATTTGTTATTAAACAGTAATGATTAATAATGAACATTAGATTAGGTTAGCTATAATACAGTAAAACTCTACTCAATTGTCACTAATTAACATTTAAACTCTTTTTTTATGATTATAAACTAATACATTAATATAAATTCAAATAATAATAATAATTATTATTATTTTTATTATTTAATTAGATTTATTCATAATTCATTAATCCATCGATTATTATTAAAATAAACTCGCAATGATCTATATTGTGCTATATTGTATAATTTTACAAAACATTAAGAATATATTATATAAGTCAATGCAAATAATATGATCATAAAAAATCAAAATACAGTTAAGAATACTATTGAAGAAATACATAATAGAGGTTATAAGATATTGTTAACATTAAATCGATTTTCATTTTTTAATATTTGCAATGCAATATTGGCCTTAGAACAAAATTAATTTATATTTATATTTTTTCAATTGAGGATGAATATAAACTGATGGCAAAGTATATAATGGCAAAATAAATGTGTAAAGTGTGAATAAAGAAATTTTATAGGAGGAAACATAGAAAAAATGTTATAGACAAAATAACTTTCCCATACAAGAGCATTTTCAATCCGTTTAAGAGGTGACTATATAGATAAATACATGTGTTTTTTTATACGATATTATTTTCACAGATGACTTTGTGTACAAATAAAGTTACTTTTTAATAAATATAACTCAATCTTAGTTTATATATGTATATAATTTTAAAGATTCTTATATACTGTATGTGGTTAAAGTTTACACATTTTTACTTATCAATAATATATTATTATATGAGATGAGTAGGAAATGAAGAAAATGAACTGTTAAAAAAGTATTGTGGAGGACAAATTTCCACTCCTTTATTATTACTGTATTTTATCAAATACGTTAAAACTAATAATTGTAAAACCATATATATTTACGTACACAAATTGGGATACGTATTTACCTGTAACTGGTAGCTACTGGATATATTAAAACAAAACCATAATTGTAAATAAATCAGGTATATCTGTATCATTATATAGACACGTATGTTTTTTGAATGAACTTGATTATAACAAATTTTCAGATAATAACGTTAAAGAATACAATCAAATATTTTACGAAGGTAGTTAAGTGGTATTTTTATTAAATTTGACTTTTATCGTATTCATTACGTTAACTATTTATCTTCTTAAAGATAATGAATAGTTATTTCTTCTAAGATAATAACAATAGCTACAGTTATTTTTGTAACGTAATTTTAAAATATTTATATATTACGAATATACATGAACATACATAACTGACAATACATAATCAGAAAAACCTTAATAAACATTTAAAGGATAAATAACAGTTAATGACGCCATTCAATGAAACCAAGATATAGTTACAATATAAACTTATTAAATTCTGTATTGAGACAAATCAAAAGAATAAAATCATCCGGTGTGAAAGAAAATTATATTGAAATAAGTCTTGCGGAATATTGTACGTTTATTCTGAATGAGACGTTGTGGTTTTTAATGAGCTATTCGCATACCGTAATTATACCTCATCATCTTGCTAACAGTGTTTATAACATTGCTTTAATTATGTTATAAACAAATGCCAGTTTCGAGGAAAGCTATTTTCATTTTATTTTTTAAGCTGAATAAGCAACATTTAAATTTAAATAAAGCTGATGTTAAAATGTTCAATAATTTTATTCTTGTATACAGTATACGATTGTGAAATAAATAACAAAACAAATATACTATGCGGAACGTGTATTTCTTTTACAACTACTTATTGAAGACAAAATAATTACACTGGCAGTTAGGTAAAAAGAAGGATAAAAGAAACTCTTATATATTATTTAGTGAAATACAAATATTACAGTATATTATTAAATAGTTTAATAATTATAATCATTTATATATGTGTGTGTGGGTTTGTATGGGTGGGTAGGTTTTTTAGATATCTATTCATATTACAAAAAAAAATCATTTCTTTTAGAATCAACTAGGTCCTAGTCCATATTATACGAATTAATATTTCGTCTTTATGTGTAGACGATATAACCAAATTTGTCTAATTCAGGTGATCTAGTTGTACTTTATAAAGCAACTTTATACAAAGCAGGTATGTTCGAATAACATTTTTTAAAACACAGAGATAATAATACAATAAGAAATACCAACAAATTTCAACACACAAAATTCTTGTAACATACCTACTTTCCCATTTATTGAAATACACAAGGATTGAAACAAAACTTGCATACATATACGTATATATATATTTATTACTTGCGCTTGCACTATACTTGCACATGGAAATATTTTGATACTCAACACTACTTACACCCTAAACAAATATTTGGCACGACGTACATAATATTTCTTTTAAATTATTAGTATTTTTTTTTATATTCATTCCAGCCTCAAACTAAGTAGATATAATAAAAGTGAAAAGTGCAGACGGTTTTTGATTTTGGAATTTTGAAATTTTCTGTAGACACTTTTTACATTTTTATTGGTATTCGCGATAAGATATTATATTTGGAGAAAATTAGACAGAACTAGTAATCAATATTATAATTTTAGTAAACATTACATATGACAAATTTGTAAATATGTAAATCGTATTAATTAGAACAAGGGATAGACAAACATGTTACAACGGACGCGTAATCAAGATTTTTATTTGTTTTATTTATAATATTTGATATATAGGCAATAATAAATAATCAATTGTATTGTCTTAATTTGTATGCCATTTAAAATTTTTCTTTTAACAAAACTGTTGAATTTAAAATTATATTTTATTCTTGTTTTAAACCTCTACTCCACTTCGTGATGGGTTCGTAGAGCTTTGTCAATAAGGTTTTTGTCCTTAAACCACAAGCGTAATTCAAACATTCAATTATTAGACATATAAATACCGTCAGGCACAAGACAATAATTTAAACAAACAACTAATTATATTGTTTGTCTTTAAAATATCATGTCCATATAAAAATGTGAAAAAAATTCGAACAATTGGTAATTATGATTTTAAGAACTAGGGTTAATTGTAAATAAATACACATATATTTATATTGCAGTTTGAAAATTTTAAAAAGTTAAAGTTACTTCTAGCTAGATTCGAAAAAATTAAAATTAATAAAATTGGTAAATTCGATTTTGACATTACAGATCTACGAGTATCACATAGTTAGCTTAAAACATATCGCAAGTGCAATTCCAAATGATTGTTAAAGTGAAGAGTAAAGGATTTAATCAAGTGCTACTGTTTGCCCCAATTCATCATCGAAGCTCTCTTAATCTACTCTTTTTGTTCACCACTAACGCAGAAGTCATTATCACAGACAGCGAGGTAAGTCTTACCACTTAGTTTCTTACGTTCTTGATTGAAATTTTAATTAAAAATTCCTAATTGGATTACAGTTTTCAAGTTAACAAAATATAAATCGTTATTCACACGTTTAATTCGTTTTATTAATTGCAAATACACATTTTTAGAATTAATGTTTTATTACTCTGTTATGAGAAGTTGCAGTGTTATAGGTTGTCTGGAATGCAGTACAAATATTCATCTCGAATTATACATTATCTATGAATATATACTGTACACTTATAGATAGTCGGAAATTTGACTTCATCAAAAGATAAACTAATTATACATCATTTAAGAATATTTTACATTCATAGATATCAATTTCGTATGCGTTTAAAACATGTTTATTTAACCAATACCAGGTAGAGATAATAAAATACTGTTTCATAAAAATCTGTTGTTTTTAAATATATTTAAACAAATAAATTTTAAGATCCATTAATTCTGAAAAATATTATATTCTGAACGAAGGTTAAATAGTTTCTACATGAAATAGTAGTCTTGCTGTCTGCAGCCCTCGGGCAGATGTGGCACCATCCTTTTGAACCTGTAGGTTGTTGTGGAGGCAGCTGCTGCAGTGGGAGTCCAAGCTGGGCTGCCAATTTTTGCCGTGTTGACTTTGGAAGGTTGGGCACTTCAAGTCGACGTTCCATCTATGGTCTCATTTGTTCTACTTCCAGTTAAAGGAGAAAATCTAGCCTGCTGGGCACATTTCCCTCTTGGCGGAACGTGTTCTCTCGTAGATGATGTAACCATTCATACCTGCAGAGTTAATCATCACATAGAAAAAACTTAGCGGGCATCGTCTTGTTTTTCGGTTGCATGAATTGTGTGCACACATTTGATCAAATAAATCCACACCGCCCTTTGTTTGCTTATCGAAATGAATCATTTCAGGAAGCGAAGAGTTGGGAAGTAATGTTGATCCTTGGTGCATATTTGACAAAAGCAAGTTTCTTCTTTATTTTTTACCAAGCACATTGGAAACAAGTGTTAGTTCTCTGTCAAACACAAAGAGAGAGGTGTTGCTTTGACTTCCTTTACGAGCTCAAAGCACTTCAGGAACCTGAGGTTTGTCTTTCCTCAAGGTGCCAACCATAGTAATTTCATGTTCTTGGGGCATTTGCTGAAACAGCGGGACTGAAGAAAACCAATTATCAACTGTTATGTTTCTTTTACTTCTATGTATGGTAGATGATAGTTCTTCCACAAAATAATGAGCTAACTGCCTTCCACCAGTGTCAGTATTTTTGCCAATGTATAGAATTGCATTCACCATGTATTCATCTCTAGTATTGCACATCATGACTATCTTTATTCCTTATTTCGCAGGTTTGTTGGGTATGTATATGCGGATGGGACAGCGTCCTCTGAAGGCTAAAAGTTGCTCATCAATTGTGCAGTAACTACCCGGAATTTACATTGTCTTACAGTTATTAATAAAGTGGTCCCACGGGTCTCTAATGGGTGCAATCAGCTTTAGCTTTAATGGGTCTTTGGCTTTCCTTTCTAATCTTGTGAGCTTATCATCAAATCGAAGTGTATCTATGAGAAATTCAAACCTTCTATGAGTCATTGCAGTTTTAGTAACTCTAAGGCCTCTCATTGGGTGCCACAATTGAGTAGTAGGAGTATGGTTTTGGTTTTGATCTTCAAAATAAATCAGTAAACCGAGAAGACTTTTATCTCTTCATAGCAAGTATCATTTACATAACGCTGGTCGATGTATGACACCCGTTGGAGTAGTATTTCGTGAATCGTGTAGCGTACAATATCACTGATAAAATGATCGTCAAAGAATAGGTCAAATGCACTTGTTTCTTTTATGACATTCTTAGCCGGGCCTGAAGGCCGTGACAAAATAATAACATTTATAGCTGGTGTTTTTCCCATTCGAAGCTCTCTTAATCTACTCTTTTTGTTCACCACTAACGCAGAAGTCATTATCACAGACAGCGAGGTAAGTCTTACCACTTAGTTTCTTACGTTCTTGATTGAAATTTTAATTAAAAATTCCTAATTGGATTACAGTTTTCAAGTTAACAAAATATAAATCGTTATTCACACGTTTAATTCGTTTTATTAATTGCAAATACACATTTTTAGAATTAATGTTTTATTACTCTGTTATGAGAAGTTGCAGTGTTATAGGTTGTCTGGAATGCAGTACAAATATTCATCTCGAATTATACATTATCTATGAATATATACTGTACACTTATAGATAGTCGGAAATTTGACTTCATCAAAAGATAAACTAATTATACATCATTTAAGAATATTTTACATTCATAGATATCAATTTCGTATGCGTTTAAAACATGTTTATTTAACCAATACCAGGTAGAGATAATAAAATACTGTTTCATAAAAATCTGTTGTTTTTAAATATATTTAAACAAATAAATTTTAAGATCCATTAATTCTGAAAAATATTATATTCTGAACGAAGGTTAAATAGTTTCTACATGAAATAGTAGTCTTGCTGTCTGCAGCCCTCGGGCAGATGTGGCACCATCCTTTTGAACCTGTAGGTTGTTGTGGAGGCAGCTGCTGCAGTGGGAGTCCAAGCTGGGCTGCCAATTTTTGCCGTGTTGACTTTGGAAGGTTGGGCACTTCAAGTCGACGTTCCATCTATGGTCTCATTTGTTCTACTTCCAGTTAAAGGAGAAAATCTAGCCTGCTGGGCACATTTCCCTCTTGGCGGAACGTGTTCTCTCGTAGATGATGTAACCATTCATACCTGCAGAGTTAATCATCACATAGAAAAAACTTAGCGGGCATCGTCTTGTTTTTCGGTTGCATGAATTGTGTGCACACATTTGATCAAATAAATCCACACCGCCCTTTGTTTGCTTATCGAAATGAATCATTTCAGGAAGCGAAGAGTTGGGAAGTAATGTTGATCCTTGGTGCATATTTGACAAAAGCAAGTTTCTTCTTTATTTTTTACCAAGCACATTGGAAACAAGTGTTAGTTCTCTGTCAAACACAAAGAGAGAGGTGTTGCTTTGACTTCCTTTACGAGCTCAAAGCACTTCAGGAACCTGAGGTTTGTCTTTCCTCAAGGTGCCAACCATAGTAATTTCATGTTCTTGGGGCATTTGCTGAAACAGCGGGACTGAAGAAAACCAATTATCAACTGTTATGTTTCTTTTACTTCTATGTATGGTAGATGATAGTTCTTCCACAAAATAATGAGCTAACTGCCTTCCACCAGTGTCAGTATTTTTGCCAATGTATAGAATTGCATTCACCATGTATTCATCTCTAGTATTGCACATCATGACTATCTTTATTCCTTATTTCGCAGGTTTGTTGGGTATGTATATGCGGATGGGACAGCGTCCTCTGAAGGCTAAAAGTTGCTCATCAATTGTGCAGTAACTACCCGGAATTTACATTGTCTTACAGTTATTAATAAAGTGGTCCCACGGGTCTCTAATGGGTGCAATCAGCTTTAGCTTTAATGGGTCTTTGGCTTTCCTTTCTAATCTTGTGAGCTTATCATCAAATCGAAGTGTATCTATGAGAAATTCAAACCTTCTATGAGTCATTGCAGTTTTAGTAATTCTAAGGCCTCTCATTGGGTGCCACAATTGAGTAGTAGGAGTATGGTTTTGGTTTTGATCTTCAAAATAAATCAGTAAACCGAGAAGACTTTTATCTCTTCATAGCAAGTATCATTTACATAACGCTGGTCGATGTATGACACCCGTTGGAGTAGTATTTCGTGAATCGTGTAGCGTACAATATCACTGATAAAATGATCGTCAAAGAATAGGTCAAATGCACTTGTTTCTTTTATGACATTCTTAGCCGGGCCTGAAGGCCGTGACAAAATAATAACATTTATAGCTGGTGTTTTTCCCATTCGAAGCTCTCTTAATCTACTCTTTTTGTTCACCACTAACGCAGAAGTCATTATCACAGACAGCGAGGTAAGTCTTACCACTTAGTTTCTTACGTTCTTGATTGAAATTTTAATTAAAAATTCCTAATTGGATTACAGTTTTCAAGTTAACAAAATATAAATCGTTATTCACACGTTTAATTCGTTTTATTAATTGCAAATACACATTTTTAGAATTAATGTTTTATTACTCTGTTATGAGAAGTTGCAGTGTTATAGGTTGTCTGGAATGCAGTACAAATATTCATCTCGAATTATACATTATCTATGAATATATACTGTACACTTATAGATAGTCGGAAATTTGACTTCATCAAAAGATAAACTAATTATACATCATTTAAGAATATTTTACATTCATAGATATCAATTTCGTATGCGTTTAAAACATGTTTATTTAACCAATACCAGGTAGAGATAATAAAATACTGTTTCATAAAAATCTGTTGTTTTTAAATATATTTAAACAAATAAATTTTAAGATCCATTAATTCTGAAAAATATTATATTCTGAACGAAGGTTAAACCGTCTTTAAAATTGTAATATAAAATATATCTAAAATATAAGCGATTTCTATACATTTTTCGCACTTTAGTCTAGTGCCAAGATTATTGTGCTTTGTATTTTGTTAAAAAATAGTTACATTTTTCAATAAACATGACAAAGAATCCGACAATGTAACTGTCTGAATATTAAAGTAAGCAGTCAAGTTTCATTTGACAAACTTTAGTGAGTTTTTAAGTGTAAAATAGTATAAAAAGCTGTTTTATATATATTATAAATACAAGTTTGCATTTATTAATCGTTCAAGTATCAGATCCATTAGTTTCGCTCTACATAATATTCAGTATAATATTTTAATGAACACATTAACAATGGTTCCATTATGATCATAATTCGTGTTTTATTATAATTATTTTTCGTATTGCATAAGAAGTACTGTAAATAGTAAATGAGAATCTTCCACAACAACTGGTAATTATAGATTATAAATATACTTGTGGAAACAATTCCCAACGGATCTAAAATATGTATATAGGTCTTTTTAAATTGAAATTTTAGTAATTAATCTAAATCATTTTCACTCGAGTTTCCACTCGCATTTTCCTCACTCGACTCCGACTCATTTACATTTACTATCATGGCTTCAACCCCAATGTCAACTAAATTTTCACTTTTAACATATGGATTTTCTATTTTATTAATATTTTCGACACAGTTCTTCCCCAAATTTCCGACACATTAACTATAATATTTATCTGAGACAAACTGACAAACTTCTTCTACCTTTTAACTTATATTTCTTTTTGCCGCCTCATATTTCACATATGCACAAATAAGTTCAATTACATTTAATTCACAATGGGCCAGAGGCAGCCAAAGAATTTGAATGTCTTTAATGCTTGTTATCACTATTTTGTCGAGTAACTTTTCTTTTACATTGAAGTTTGGTTTTGTTATTAATAGGAGCACTGGTTTAGTTAGATCTGCCCACTGTGACATTCCTTCCGGTATAGGGTTTTTTTTTTTCTTAACAGCCATACAATGATGTCGTCTTTAATAAGCCAACTACTACAAGGGTTTCTTAAATCCGGATTTATCATTATATGGTAAGGAGCTTGATCTATTACAATAGCAGATTTATTAGGAATATTTTGTACTATGGCTCAAAACCACTCTTTTAATGTTTTGTATTCATCTCATCATGACAATCTGCGGTCTTATTTTTCTTCGCAACAAAATATTTTTGACCACTTCCAAAAAATCCAGTTTCGCTTTCTAGTTATAAAATGATTGTTCTTTTCCTAGCAATAGGTGATTTACACATATCTCCCCTTAATCCATTTTTCTGCTATAATAATCAAAATATTGAAATTGCATGGAGTGTTTTGCACAACATCACGTTTCATCTCTATAATAAACTGTATACCCTGACTGCCGCCACGTTTTAATGTTTATTAGGTACTCGGCCCTAGCTCCTCTAATGGTCATCGACTTCATAAGGATAGCTTTACTGCAAAACTACTAAAATCAAAATCTTGTTATTTTTATTTGTTTTAGTAATGAAAACCTACTTATTTTGGGGAAATCGGGGACGTTCTCTTCTAGATATTTATGTACTTTTCCTACAGCTGGATAATCTTTTTCAATTTAAAATTGGTGGATTTTACGTCGAATTATGCTTTTCAATTTAAGGCATTCATCGAATGTAATTTTTGGCCTTCCTTTCTTGGAGATACAAATTTTCCTCTACTCCTACGGGCTTGACTCGTAACATGTTTCACTGTTCTTTCGGAAATTTTGAGGCACTCCATAGCCCTTTTCACAGGTACCATAAAAACATTTGCACAACCTGCCTGTTTTTTCGTTTTAGAAATACAACTTTTCACTTGATATAAATTGTTTTTGTAATTTTCAAATATATGGTGTATGTATTTCAAGTTTTATAATATTTGTATTCTACTCTTTCTATTCTAACTTAACCTATACTGTAGGCCTAGTACTTGAAGTCAAACAATCAATTAAACAAATAGCATAAGGTACGAAAAATTTGATAACACTTGTGTAATATTAAGACTAATTCATCAAAGATGAATTTATAACAATTTTGAGTGCTTTTTTAAACAAACAAATATTTATTTTACTCTATTTATTGGTATAAATATACATTTTTGTTTTAAAAAGTCACAATCTGTCTATATAATTGGAATTGCCTTTTCTTTATTTCTTAAATGGAACTCACTCTAGATCCATTAATTGCTAACATTAAGTTATGTCTAACATTCAGACAAGTACATGCTTACAACTTAAATTAATAAGGTTCATATATGTTGTTATAAATCTGACTATTATGCAATTTGTTACTATGATGAAAAAAGTCTTGAAAATTAAATAATTGACATCAAGTAAAATGAGAACGTCTATATATGTTCCTTTTAAAATTCAAACCTTAAGAAAAGTACTAAAATCAAAATAACGGTGGGCCTGAGAACTAAATAATACCACAGGAGATAGTAACTTACCTCTCTCCGCATTGTAGTTACAAGGGAAGATCTGTGTTTTTAAGCTTACCATGATGAAGCGTCCCATTAAGGTGTGAATTAATCGAAGCCAGAAAAAATACTTAAACTTTTTAAGTCTATGAAACTCTAGTGCTGGATTTTAAATTATGGTTAACCCTAGACCAGTAGCACCCGTTTCTTGTTACACTATTGGTAACGTGGGGTCTACAGTATCCTAAACAAGAAAAAAAAATCAACAAAAGTTTTTTTAATTAAGAAAAACCACAAGAATTGAAATTATAAAAGATTTACAACTGGTTCAATTCGAAAATATTATTGAAATTCACTGCTTTAAGTTGTTTTGGACATAAAATAAAAATGTTTACAAATTTTTATAAGGGGTTTTTTAACAAAATTTTTAAGACTTACTACTTTGGCAAATGACATATTTGTGTGTCCTCTTCTAATCAATCCTCAACATCGCTAACATTATTTTCAAAATCCTCTTCTTGTGAAGAAACAAAAACACTGTCAGGTTCAGAAAAAAACAGTGCATGTATAATTATATCTTCTTTGCCGGAAAAGTGGTCCATTATGAATACTTTTATATATAAATTAAAAAATCAAAATTTTGTATTTATTTGAAAATATGTTGCACAATCAGTAACATAGGGAATACAGTTAACCCACAACAAACACAATAAATCACCCCATTGGTAACGGGGGGGTTTACAGTTCTCCAAACCGGTTATAACTATGTCACTAAATGAGTGAAGGTCAATGTTACACACTCAACTAACGTCTTATATGGTCCCACTTGAAACGTTATGGAGGGGGGAGAAGGCAAGTGCTGCCAATTCAAAGATCTGAGCAAAACAAAATTCCATGGGGCGACTGTAGACCACATGTTACTGTTCCAGGGTTAATATTAAAGTCCAAATTGTTCAGGTTACTAAGGTATTGTCTAAAAGTAGTAACATGTGAGATCATAATAATATTATTAATCAAATATAAAGAATGGGCAAAGAACTGAAAACAAATATTAAATTGAAGGTTAGGATTTTGTCTATGTATGCCTCTGAAATACTTATTATGCATATAAAATGTTATTACAATTTCGTACGTATTTGTAGGTACGAAAAAGTCTTTATAAACACGTGTTTTCTGAGATATTAGGTTCGACAATAATATGTGTAATTTAGTAGTTTGTTAACCACATAATTAATTATAAAGTATTACTGTCCTTTGTTTTTTGAATAGAGTGTTTTTAAAATTTAAAGTACATGTGGTATAATTAAAGTATATATACATTTATACAGGATGAACTAAAAGTCTGGAGACACACTTGTAACTTTTAAGTGAGTAATTGAGAAAAAAGACTCAAGTAATGTTTACTAAGTTTAAAGATATACTTTTTTTACGCATAAGAGAACGTTGTTACCATTTCCAAAATGGTACATTTTGGGGGAGCTCGAAAAGTTTAAATGAAAACCCATGCCTTGTGACCCCTCATTTTAAAGATATTGTTAGAAAAATGTAAATGACGAAAACTAGAGGTCTTTCTCATTTTCTTCTCTAAAGTTTTTTACGGGTAAAGACGAGTATGAATCATTTTTTTCTAACTTTTTAGTGAGTAATTGGTGAAGAGCCAAATCCAAGGAATGTTTATTAAGTATTAGAATGTACTTTTTTTTGTATGGGGCAACTTTACCTACGTTTTATAATTTCACACTGATATTATGTTGAAGGTCTCCAATGTAGTTCATCGAAAGATTTTTTAGTAATCCTAAATAACTGGCTCTTTTCAAATATCTATAGTCAAAGTTTCCTTACAATAAAATCTTAAATTTAAGAGTATTCATAAAACAATAAATGTATAACAGATTAAAACATGAGGATTTACGAAATTAGAACTAATTATGTTGTAATTTAAATGAAACTTTGGCGAGTTAATGCATTACATGGACGACTAAGAATATAAAATTAAAAATAGATTAGATTAAAATACTAAAAAAATCTAAAAAGGAATAATATTGCGTTTAAAACATACAATTCAACAATAAATAATGTGGGTTGTCATAAGAATGTTTAAATTTAGCCATATTGGAAAATGGCTGTAACATTTAGAAACACAAATGCACCCTTTTATTACTTACAAGAAATTGTTAAGGTCCCCAATTTAAAGTTTTCTGTAATTCTTAAAATTTCAGAGATCACATTGGTTTACCAGTTAAAAGAGACACCCTATATAACTTGAAACTCTCTATTATGGGAAAGGTTTGATATAATAACAATCTTTCCTGCTTGTATTCAAGGAGAACCACACCCAACCACGGCTTATTCCTATGTAAGGAAAGATATCTTATATTTATTAATGTTAACATATATATATATACGTTACTTTGTCGTATATTTAATTGATTAACATAAAGTAAAATAAATTTGTTTGGTTACAAAAAATACCGGAAGTGTCTTTCAAAACTGGAAATTTAGCTATAATCTCCTTCATAAATATTGGTAAAGCATATACTTTAAATCAATTTATGACTATTTTATGAGTAATAATACGTGGGTAATCAGTAGTAGATTTTGGTTTGCTGGTTTTTTGGGTAAAGTTCTTCAACCCCCCCCCCTCCAGAATTAATTCTCTGTTTATTGTTTGTTTTAAAACCACTAAGAGATAACCAATAATGTCCAAATAAAAGTATTCCTTTTAACAATATATAAACTTGTTTTAAATGTTTTGTGTATGTCTAGAATATCTGAAGAAAAATATATATACATGGCGATAGTTGATATTCTTTAGAACAAACAGATTCAAATGGTGGGTGTTAAATATCCGAAAAGAAACTATAAATACAAGTTCCGATAACTAATAATATTTAGTAATTGTAATTTTATTCTACACCCATCGAGACGTGAAATCTACTTCAAACTTTAAATATATATAAACTCATAAATTTGGAAGGCCTACAATATTTGTTTTACGTAAACAAAAATTAGTCTCCCCTAAATAATACGTTATATTCATGTACATGTAAAATAAATAAATATGTATTACTTTTACATTACAAAATTCAATGCAACATATTTGTATTACAAATTATGTAAGATATTCAAAGTTACAAAATTGCATACCTGATAAGTCACTACTTAAAAGCTGTTTAAAGTACAGATCGTTGTATGTAAGAGTGTTATTCTCTCTCCGATACAATTTGTTGAAGTAAATTAATTCTATATCGAGAAGGAGAAGGCTATAAAAGGAACGCAAGGTAAGCAGTTTGCAAGTGCCATTGAGGAGTGCTGCTGTCGCTTGCTGCTAAGCCAATTGTGTCTCAAGATTCAACTGCCACAAGACCTCTTCAACACTATAAATTAGGGATGCGGTGGGGATATTTTTAATGATGTTATTCTATGATTTATTTTTAGTATATACACGTATTCATAAAAAAAAACGATTACAAGACATTATTAATAGAACAATAATGGAGCTGTAAATTGTAATACCTAAACTATTTATTTGATTTAATTTTTCCACTTTTGTTTTACCTAATGATTACAAAATAAATTAAATGTACCGGCGCATATATTCAACAGTTGATAATATAATAATAATTTCCATGTATATGAGACATCTAAAAATAGTATATTGCAATAGAGACAATTATTGTTCAATAATAGGTTGCATCTAAGACACAATTAATACTTATTTCACATTTTAAGGGATATTATCCGAGAGGTTTCGATACTGACCGGCGATTTTTTTTTTTTTTTTTTTTTTTTTTTTAGAATTATTCCACTTCAATAACTTCAGAACTCCGCGACTGTTTCCAATAATACATTAAATAGTACGGTTTAGATAAAATTAAAACAACAATTTTTTAGTATCAACCACAATATTTTAATAGAAACTTGCCGACCATGGTTTCGCTAGTTAAAGCATTGTCAAGGACTTATACAAGAATGGTTTATACAAGAAAGACTTATACAAGAATTACGGTTTAGTCAATGAACATTATTTCTACGCTTGAATGTGGTGCTCTAAAAATATCGGAGTAGGTTTATTTTTAATGATAAAATAATAGACTTAGTCCAAATATAGGAAATAATAAATGCAAATATTATAATAGACCATTATTTCCTAAATGGTAATTGATATTTTACTATTTTGTTTGTATAAAGCGTGCTAGAGTTTAATAACACACCTTACTTTACTCCATATTTGTTGGCGTGGATATGAAAAAATATTTAGCATAAAACAATTTTGGTTGCAGTAACTTTTAATTGAAAAAAATAACGATGTAAACAACAAATATAGTACATAAAGTAAAAAATTAAGTAATAATGTGTTATGTTAAATTGGAACTGAAAAACTTTTTACGTACAGTTAATAGCCTAATAATTTGTTTAATGTTAATACTGAATAAATTCATAAAGTTTTCTCTATGTTCACAATTCAATAATATAGTTATTCAGGAATTATCAGACTACATGACCCTGACGAGTAAGACATAAGTTCAGAGATTTATCGGTTAACTGTTTACATTAGTGTTTAAATACCTGTATTTTTGAGAAATTGTAGCCTTGTGTTATACGAACAATATTTGTTTAATAAATTTTCATCGAAACTAGAGTATAGTACCTTGGGGTAAGGATCTTCTTGTCTCAAATACCGCGTATTTATACAAGTCTCACCATACACAACTTTATTTAACTCAAGGAAAACAAGTATACTCTTATCTATGCATCCATAATAATAAATATACCTAATAAATGCCACTTATATGGTTCCCACATTCACTTTTTTTTTGTAGAATATTGAATAAACGAAAGAAAAAAAACAAAAAAAAAAAACAAAAAGAACAAAAAGAAAAAACGAATAGTTGAAGTAAAAAATATATGAAATCATTAAATCTCATCCATTGAAGTTTTGATATGTTCACCAACCCTCATTATTAACTATAAGTGCTGATAAGTCACGATTTTCAGGACAAGCTAAAAACTTTGGCCTACTACTAGGCAGCAGTAGGCCAAAGGGAACTTCCTTTGGTTATTACACCAAACAATTGTAGCTTTTAATAGTGATTTAATTACCGTATTTTATTACTGATATGTAGTAAAATAATTATGGACCTGTTATTTTAAAACGATTAAAACTATGAAGCAATCTTAAACGTAACATATTACATTACAAAATATTTTTGTTTCTTAACTACTCATTCAAAATTAAAGATCCAAAAATACAATGATTGGATTTTTAAGTATTTGCTGAGTATTTTTTCCTTGAGAATTTATTTTAAAGGTAATATCCATAAAAATAATAATAACTGTTGAAGAGTTAATGTGACTTCCCTATAAAGCTATTTTAGTTCAATAAATTGTAATTTGCATTTCATTAGATGACTCAAATATGTCTCTTTATTGATCATGTTAGTCATCTGGAAAATAAGTTTTATCGATACTTTTTCGTAATCCAATGTCATTGCATTTTTTACGTAACGTCAACAACGGAAAATAATTTTTAGATTAAAAATGATAATGGTAAAACTTATTCACTTCTGTAAAACTCTGTGACGATAAAATTAGTTCATTTTCACTGCTTTTATTAATAGGTATAATTTGAATATTTTTAGATTTCGATGTTTTTCTTGTAATAAAAAAAATAATAAAAAATTGTCAGTAAACCGTAAAAAGATTTAAATTCTACTAATAACATATTATTATAAAATTATTTTACAAAACATAAATTATTAATTAGTGCTTCTTTTAAGAAAGCATAAACAAATAGGCCTATATTAGAAAAAAAAACATTTTATGATTTTTCGGAATTTCCTTGTATGAAATCTAACTTTTAGGTCTACATGTACACGTTAGAGGATGTTACTTTCTACAAACACCGTTTAATCAATTAATCTATCTTTACTCTAACCACAGATATTAGGCTGTTAAGTTATTTTTTTTGGGTGATTCTGAATAATTACCGTACCATAACAAATCTACCGTAACTTCGAAACAAAAAGGTTTATTTACTGCAAGATATTCAATCATAACCTAATGGTAAACAATTTATTGTACATATTATGATTTAAATTATTATAGGAAAAGTAATAATATCAACAACAGTAGTTTTGTATATATAAGAACCACTCACGTCTGTCAATAAATCTGAAGGTCCCAATAAATCCCGTGGAATTGCTGATAACATCGTCTGTATGAAACTCTAAAACGAGCCCCGGTCCAGAACTGTACAAAACGTTAGGTATATCGTTGTAACCACCGCAAAGTAGGCCTGACCAAGGCGTGTATTCATTCACTTCACCTTTATCCAAATGTAAGAAGAGCTTAAGGAAATCTCCTCTGATACAACTGGAACCAAAAAATTGAAACAATAGGTAATTAAATATATTAACAAATTCATTGCACTTGCATTTTATTAAAGTTATATTTATTTAAAATTCAAAATGTTATTTAATTGTAGACTAAAAAGATGTATTTTTAAATTTTAAAACAAAGTTTACATTCTGTTAATGTAATAAAATATGTTCATACTTTTTAATTTATGGAATAAAAGTCTAACAAATAATATGTTTAGTATGTTTAAATATACCTTTCTATATGAATATAGAAATAAAATAAGATACAATATATTGTAACGAAACATAAATTGAGCTCTCAGAATTGTTTCGAGAATATTTTTGTAACTTATTTCAGTCCTATATCCATATAGAACATATATTAAAAAAAAAAAAAAAGGTAACGTAGTGTTTGTAAGAATTAACGACTTCCAAAGTTTGCAATAAATGCATGAAGAGAAACCACCTTCAATTCAATTAAAACATTTTTGAAATACAGTTAAAACAATATTTGTTCAAAATATTCTTTTTGTGAAATCAGCCCTGTCAAAATTAAAATAAAAACGTTACTATTTTATACGTACATAAATGACGCTATTAATTAATTCTACGGTTAAAAAACTATTATTGAAACGACGTTATATGCATATGTAAATATGTATAATATATTTTTCTGTAATGATCTGATCGTATTGCCTTAAATTTATTTCATAAAGGAATGCATATAAAAATGATATGTAGTTTACAACAAGATGTGATTCCTAGCTCAGACCCATAAGAATCAGTTATTAATCAACTTTAAAAAATCATTTATCTCCTTGATAAGCTTATGTATAATGAAAGTCACCTTAAAATAATATAAATATTTCTAAATAGATATCATTTAAATTGATAAAAGTCACTTCTGTTTTAATTCCCACTATGAACAAAAATTTTAATATAAATATTATATTTAATAGAAAATAAGATGAAGCAAAATCATTAAAAAAACATATTATTATACATTATTCATCGAAAATATTTGTTATAACTATCAGACAGCCTGACAATAAATAAAACTACCATTAATAAACATATTTTTAATTTTAAACAATTTTATTGATTCACTACAATCTCATTACTGTGTGACTTATTGCTTTTTCATGGTAAAATTTCTGCTCAACAAACCATATTTTCCCTCGAGATTGTTCGTTGTTCTTGTTGGTTGTTATTTATATGATTGATAATTTGACAGTGGGTTTTTAGTTTGCAGCCCTTTTTTATCACAATTAGACAGCAATGTAATTGAATAGTCAAAATCACATGCAAATCAATTTAAACTGTGCAATCAATGAATTAATAAAATAAAATATAAATTGAGTAAGTTGTATAGTAATTTTAAAAGAAAAACATTTTATCTCTTTCTGTAGTATTATTACTAATTTGGAATCAAATTTCATTTCGTTTTCAACTCCGTTTAAAATTAAAATTGAAACTCCTTACTAATGTTTAAAATTTTTATAAAATTCATAATTACAACCTAATATCTACGTGTCTGTATTGCTAAGAGAAACATAAGTTAAATAAAATTGAAACTGTAACACGTTCTTGGAGTCTGTCATTATTTTGACAAGGGTTTAGGGACGGAAGGAGTTAAAGCTTCTTGACTTACACTCTTCTGTGTTATTACAATGAAATAAATAGCAAAAAGTAAAATATCGATTTCATAATATACACATGAAACAGACCATTGAAAAAAAAAAAGTTTATTGATATACTTCATAAACAGGTATAAATTATTTTGTTTCATTTTACAAAATGTAAAATATACTAAAACATTATTAAAAAGGACAGGTTTTCCTCCTTCAATCACCAAATTGGTTACTCGCTCCTTTCTGCGCTGCAAGCGTGAATAATACAAAAGAATGAATACGTGTGGAGCTTCTAACTTGATTACTTTGGTGTTCTGATATCTCTCTTGTATGCCTAGAAATAGTTCAAGATATCTAATTCCTTTGGTTTTAACAATAATTTATTTCATATTTGAGAATTCTATTTTCAGAAATATCTGAAATTATGTAGAAATAAATTTTTAATACGTAAGTTTATAAATTAAACTTTTTAATAATTGCAAATAGTAAACAAGATAAGATATTTTAGAATATTTGTTATAATAAGAAAGTTACTTTTTTAATTTAAAGTTACACTTTTATTTACGAAAAAGGATGAAGTTTGAACAATAAAACTAAAATTGTACCATTATAAGGCATTTTATTAAATATTCAGACTATTTTCCTTATACTTCCAAGGAGCAAAGAATAATCGGAGTTTATTCTGTATTCTCAGGAACGATTTTGATTTATTGTTGTGCGTCCTTTGGAACAGTATTACTGCAATTATAATTATAATTTAATAAATACTAGCTCTTTCCGAAATAGAGAAAAAAAGTGCTAAATTTATTTTATCTCAAAATATAGTAGATATAACTGGTAATCTTTTTAATTCTGAAGTATGAATTTGAACAATAGATTGCTTTTTACATACATTGTCAATTAAAAAAATTTTAATACAACTTCAACTTTTGAAAATAGACTCAAATTCCACTATTTTCCTACAGCTATTCAGCATTTTGTAATCGAAACGCCAGAAAACATGTTTCTTTTTATTCATATATTTGATTTTTGTAAAATTTAATGTAAATTAAATGTAAAATATATCAATGTACCCGAAGACTGTAGTCAACAATAGATCGAAGAGTACTTTCATTGTAGAATCTGTTGACGTTATAACTACATTGTTAATGCATTACTTAATCTAGTAATATAATCTTTGAATACAATTGGTAAAGAGTTTATGTCAAACTACTATTGACTCTTACTCCAATAGTAATTGAGTAATAAAATAAATCGCGTTAAAATTCAAAATAAAATTGGTTTTGATACAGATCTTCAAAAATAAATAATGTGCAGAATTCAGGGAAATAAAGTGGAGGATATATGTTGTAACAACAATTATTTCGTAAGGCACATTCTTTTTCTAACTCCTAAGCTGTATTAATCTTGAGCGATTCGCTCTGCCACGTTTTGTCTCGGACAGTTCAGTCTCTGACAATGACATATTGTTTGGCACTAACGTAAATTACTTTGTGTCACAGGATAATGCAAGGAATCCGCTTAGACCAAAATTAGAGACGATTTAAATCATTTCATGTCTATAATTGCTAAGTTTTAAGGCCAGTTTGCAGTTTTAATTAAATAACAGACATAATATAACTTTTAAAGTTAAGAAATATGTATCTATGCATTTTCAATCGAAGGCTGTTGTATTACCGGCATAATACTCGTATGAACATTAATCACCTTAAATAGAAGATTGTTTGGTCATATTGTAATAAGTTGTTTTCAGGATGATAATAAAAACTTTTTTATATTTGATCTGAATTGTGCTGAATATTATTTATACTACTTCAGTGAATATTTGTGTTTACAATACTATTCTGGAATACAATAACATAAACTTATTGACTAAAATATCTGTAAACTTATGCTACATCATTTATGGATAACGTTTTGTTGCATAATCAGCCTAAGCTTCAAACATACTATTTTAAGAGAAAAGAAACCAGCGTGGTTTGGAAAATATAGCCTAAAGGTATTACATTTCCGAAAAACAAAAACAATTGGTTGAGTTTTTTATCTCTCTTGACGACGTTGTTATAGAAATTTATGTTATTATATGGATAATAATTTTGAATATCGGAAAACGTTTTTGAATTAATTAACTACTGAATCCATGAACTGTCATCGTACCGTCAGCTAATTAATCTTGATAAATTATCGTTTCAATCAAAAATATATTATTGGTATAAGATAAACGTTTTCGATAGTGATTATGACCTATCACTAAGAAGGCAGCATTTTTAAAATTTTGTTTTACGTATATTTTCAAAATGTATAAAATTCCAATAATTGTGAATACAATATTTATTACGTTTTACGCCTACATTAGCTCAATTTTTTGTTTTCTAAATTGACGTATAAAAATAATCTTAACAAGTATAAGTAAATGTAAATACAAGTATATATACACGCAGCCCTGTTCAGCACAAAAGGTGATATATAATCATTTCACAAATTGTTAACAACATTTCATACATTTTAGAGGTGTATTGCTATGAAATGGTGTAGTGATGATCGATTATCGTAAACCGTTAAATAGCTATTATATTGAACCAAGATATTTTATTTCGATTATTTAAATATACTAAAAACCATAATACTCTTAATGTACTTTTTCAAACACAAACGAATTTATCATGCCAAAATTACTAAGTAATTAATTTCAGTAAAAAATATTCTCTTGCAGGAAATATTCTGCTTCATGGTTCTTTCTTCTTGATAGTATTTCATGAAATGTATGTAGATATATACGTTGTGTAATTAAACCTTTAAAGCAAATTAATAATTCTTAACTCATATGTATTTAGTTTTGGTGAGAAAATAATAATTTTTGATAAGCAAAATTTGTTGCAAAGTTTTCTTATATAATTTTATCTTTGAAACGAGTACCTATTCACGTATTTCATTTCATAATATGAGCGTTAAATATATTTAGGAACAATTATTATGAATACTTTATTTTAACTATTCCGGATAATTTGTGAAATGTAAACAATTACATCATAATTAATTATAACTAAAATTGTATTTAATTTAGGCAATTATACTCAGATTCTGTAAATAAAAATGTTAGTAGCGCTAAGTACATAATCAGGTAAACAACGTACAAATAATGGGTGTACTTTTCAACATACTTTTATAAATTTAATATATTATGAAATTGATGATTATGGACTTCTGAAGATGGTTAATTTTAGTCTTGTTAAGTAACAAAACAACAAGTCGGACACAAATTTATAAATATTAGACTTACTCCAAATGAGACTTGTGAACATCAAAGTCCTTGAACGTAATTTCGATAATCTCGTCCCTGTTAGCGACGAAGGTATACAGAAGGCAGTTTATTGTCGGTGGATATGGCCTTGGGTAGTCTGGACTGCTGAAAGTTCCATATTCTTTTCCGTAAGTAGCAGAGAACACTAAACACTCACAGCCTGTAACGTACAAAATTACAGGTTTTAAAACACACTTTACTATTTAACATTTTTCTTTTAAGGTTAAGTGACTTAATACAAAATTGTAAAGTGTATTAAGTCGATATAGCTATAAACTTTAATTAAAGCAATGCAGTTATTGTTAATTAAAAATGTTATTGAAAGTGAAATAATAAAATAAGTTATTAACAAAAGTAAAATAAAATATTAACAAAATTTAGGTGTTTATTATTATTATATTTTTTTTTTAAATGTAAATACTAATACTCATTGTTAAGTGTTTAATCATACATTATAGCAAGTGAAAATTAAATCTATTTCATGTCATATGATCCTAATGATATTATGTTTGTAAGAATTATTTGATACTTTAAACTCTAAAGTGATTTTCAGTATGTGTTATCTGTATGTTGTCGGATCATGAATTACTTTCCTTAATGTTTTTCCACATATGAATCCAAATATATTTATGTAAGGAATTCCTTTAAAAATAACTTTGTCTCTTGCTTCGTCAATGTTGTATTAATTTACAGAATTCTCTACAAGACCAATTACCAGATTGTATTATTTCATTGATTAGATATTTTAGTAAATTGTTAAGATATCTATGACGGAGGATAAAGTCGTCATTTTCTAAAAAACTAAATCAAACGTAAATAAAAACATTATTTTAATATTAAAACAAAAAAGACAAAAAACAATACACATTATTGTTGACCTTAAATTAATAATATATTTTTAAAAAATAAGGTGATAATTTGTTGAACAATCTGAAAGACACACAACAGTTGCTAAGGTTTTATTTTTACTTCTAAATACTTGCTTACTTATTAATATATTATTCGGTACATGGATAGGGGACTGTAATCTTCGGAGTGCTGATTTATGCTTAATCATAATATTAAATTTCCTAATAAAAATAAAGTGGTAATTCCAAATAAAAATTATTTTTTATGACACTAATATGTCAATATCAATTCCCTTTACAATTTTTGTTGTATGGATTAACCGTTACCATTATTTTCTAAATTATACTATAGTTATTAATTATTGTAAAATGTCAATCTTCATTCAATGAGACAATATTCATGGGTCAATCTGGGAAGAAGTTCGGGTATGACAGTTTTATTAACCAATATATGATAAATGGTGTTAATGTTTTAAGTGGTATAAATTATTGTATAACATTTACAAACTTATTTGTGCAATTTAACTTTTGATTACATAAGTGCCAAGAATGTTGAATTTGCTTGTATTATTTTTCGAGGAAAATAAACAGTAGATATATGGACTGACACCAGGACGAACAAAGTTTTGTTATATATATATATATATATATATATATATATCAAATAATTTAATTAAAATTATTTTTGCAGATATTACTGTTTAATAAATAATTGTATTCAATGTATTTTAAATTATTTATTAGAAAGCTTCTACTGTCAATCTTACTATTAAATAATCAATGTTGACATACGTGCAAGGATACCTTTTTTTTTAAAGATATTGTTAAACTAGTACTTTTAAAGAAGCAAGTACTGTATGTTTTAAAATGTAAAAATATAGAATAAAAACGATAAGTGAATTAATTTAGAATACAAAAAAAAAATATTCAAAACCTATTCTAACCTCAATAAAATCGGAATTATACTTGTCGAAAAATTAATCTCGTGGTTTGAAGATTTGAAATAATGAAGTCATGCATCAAAGCATTCCTCGAGGATATTACGTCATCACAAAGGCCTTTGTCCAGTAGATATGTCATTATGAAAGATATATTCACCTTAATGTTGAAAGCTACTGTCTGCCCTTTCAGTCCTTTGTGCTCGTCCTTGTCTCTCAAACGGTTTCCATTTGCCGAATTTATGACCTTCTGTTGGTGCAGGACATGTTTTAAAGAACGGATAATAAATGTTTTTGTATGTCGATAGTTTCTATATTACGTTTTGACCAAACACTACAACTGAAGTACTTTAAGTTTAGGTAATTTACGATTATTATTTAACAATAGTTTTCGTTTAAAAAAGGTTTTTAATTTTACTTATATATTAGGAATAATTTGTTAACATGTACTCCTTTACATGTAAAAATGATAATTATTATTTCGATTAAATACATGCAAGGTTACTATAACAAAACAACAAGGTCCCGATTTAATTGTGATAAAAGTTTAGAGAAACCTGTAAATTTATATGTATATTACTATTTATTTAATTGCTCTCTGTATTTAAATAACTAAATATTCATATGACTAACACTGAGTATATTCCAAACTTTAGCAAATATTTTATATTAACTAGACATGTGTGTACTAAATTGTAAGACATGTCGTATTTCGTTCTCAAAACGAACAATCAAATTATAATTTATTAAGGCAATCATATTACAATTAGGGTTATTTTCCCCTCCCCACCATTACGTTCATGAAAGGCAAACACCCAAAACACCCTTTACAGGATGGATGATTTCGCATCCAACTTTGGGTTATTACGTTTCACTTCTCAATTACAATTGAAAGTGAGAATTCGACTAAATAATAATTTATTATCAATGTAATTCTTCTTAACTCCTAAAGACTATAGATGGATTACTTTATTTTTATATTACCTAATCCTGTTTTCACTTTTATATGAGAAAGTTTTTTTTTTCATATAACTCGTTGAGGGAATATTCCCATCATAAATATGGTAAAATATACAATGATCATAACATACGCAACTGAAAATATTTTCGTCTCCTAAACCTGAAAGACATGCAAATTTTTTTTATATCTCACATGTCGTTTGTTTGTATGATTATAAATAAAAAAATAATGTTTCTTGCCCTAGCTGTCCTGAACAGATCACACCAATTTACTCTTACAAAAATAAATTATGCGTAGTTGCAGAGAAAAAGTGTTTTTTAAACAATCTCCCAGGGCATTTTTATTTATAAATCTAGCTCGTATCTAATATATAAAAAAAAAAAATAAACCTAATATCAAACCTTATTTCTATTACCGATATTAGAAATCTATTGGCTTTATTCTTAAAAAACCTGCCTCCATATATTTTATGTTTGACTTGCAGCTGGTAATTTTCTACCAAAACATTTATACGTCGTACCATTTAATTTCTAAAGGGAATTGTCAGTATAACGGTGATACATATGTGTATGTATATTGTATAGTCTCGTGGTTACCTAAATATAGGCGTAACCCATGTAGGGATTATATAAATATTTATTTACCAGTACATCTAATTTCAATATTTAGAATAAAATAAAGCTATTTTCATTTCATTTTAATTGGAATGTGAATTTAGTAACTGATTATCACTGACAAATTGGAAAATTTAGTAAATATCAGTTATTACAATTTCGACATGGATACTTTTTTTAAAATATATTTAACAGATCATAAAACCTAAAATAACACAATTTAAAATCATTCGAAGAAATAGATATGTGATAATGGACATTACACATCTATTTTTTGTAGTTAATCTAATTCTAATATTTTCTACTTGCAGAATGATAAATACTAAAGAATATCAAATTATTCTGTTAAACAGATAATATTTATGAAATATAATTTAAATAAGTGTTTTTATTTAGTTAATTTATATTTCGTAAATATATTTATGAACTTTATTCATAAAAATTCGTATATAAAACATTTAAAATATGTAGAAAATATCATTACAGATCCCATTTATTACTTATTATTATATTTTTATGGTATACAATTCCGTGTTAATTGTTCATCAAATAGTGCAAAGTAAAAGTGGTCAGAAGCTGAGATCATATAAAGAATCATAGATTTTCACGAAAACCTAAATAATCGACAGCTCTAGCTAAGGTAGCCATGTGAATTGGGGAAATGTCAACTAAAACTCATATCACAAACTGAATTATATTATTTTTTTTCAAATAGATGACTCTTTAGTCTGTACCAAGTGAAGCGAATTTTATAAGTTTTAAATATTGTACTAGTTATAAATATGTTGCGACTTTGAAAATCATACTTCAACGAAAAGTTTAGTTTGAAAATTGAAGAAGGTAGTCTAGGATTGGGAAAAATACTCTTAAGAAACGGGGGATGATCAAATTGTATTAACCTTAAGCACTTTTTCTAAGGTAACAAGCTAGATCCACGAATTACCCACCAAACCATATATATGGACCATCGCCCTCTTTTCCTATTAGGGTAGCTTGTTATTCTGTTTCTTCAGTGTGAAAACAACACAAAATATTCAATAAGGGAAGAATAGTACATCTTTTAAACGTATTTGAAGTTTTAAAAAATGATAGGAATCATAATTGTATCCGGAAAGCCGAGGTAACATAGATGGCAATGAGTTAAACTTTAAAATATTTTTGTCATTATTTAATTTTCTTCTTTTTTTTGTCAACAGTATTTTATTTTAAACTCTTGGTCCAAATTTGAAAATTAACTAAACAAAATGTACTTGACAAAAAGATTGCACGATATTTTATCAAATGGATAACCAAAACCATATATCAAATAAAACAAATATTACATGTATGAAATGAAAGAATGTATCCCTGTTTCTTGGAAAAGTTATTTCCTATAAAAAAAATAATTCGTAATTTTTCCCGAAACGAGAACCTGATTCATGATTAAGAGGTACAACATCTCAAAATCTTTACAAAGATAATTATACCTTAAAGGCAATCTTTAATAGATACCTACTTTTTAAAAATTTACTTTTAAAAAATGTGTATTGAATTTTTTTTGGTGCCATTTTCCGCTTACTTTTATTCTATGTTTTATTCTGCTTTGAAATATTAAAGAAAGATAAAAAAATAAGAATTCATTATTTAAGTAAGTAATATATAATTTTTTTAGCAAACCAACATTTTTTTTCTAAACCATTTGTCTGCGTCAACTCAATTTTCATACACATAATTTGTTAGACAGAAACCACAGGACCGTATTTTTTTAAAAAAACTCAATAGAAATCCACTTAGCTAACTCACTACTTCATTATTAAATACTATAATTTAATATGTAGAATGTCATTCAAGTAAATGTGGATTTTCTTCATGATTTGTCATTAATGTTTTATTCGTTTTTTAAATAATAAAATATGGTATTTCTTTATTTTAATTTAAAATATAATATGAAAATTGAAACGATAACGAAAGAACAGCAATTTATTCACGGGTGTTAGAATTTCATTTTGTTGAAAAGAAAAATACGCAATCAACCGCCTGAGCATTCCTTCTTCACCTCTCAAGGCGCTCCTTCAAATACACTTGCAGGATCATCATTAAAAACTGAGACAAAAATTGAATATTTAACACTATTTAGCTATTGATGTTAATTTTCCTACGAATATTTTACGTAGTTTAGATTGTGTTTTGATTATGTTTTTTTCAAATTTCGGATTTTATTAATAAATAAGAACACTTATTATTAAGAAGAATACATGATAGACATAAATATATTATTAATACCAACAACAAATTTATTTCTAGCTAGTTTTTTAGTGTCATAGCAGAAACAAGAACACAATTGATAGAGTTTACTTGATTATTTTACTTTAAAATCTGCATTACTTTAAACTAAGTGGGTATTTTAATGTTTAGATATTTATTACCTTTTTGTATTGTAATAGAAAAATTAACTAAAAATAATAGCATATTTGCTAGCGAAATGAAGTGTAACTAAAATATTCTACAACTGAACACTTAGAAAAATATAAATTTTCATCTCCGATCATAGTCATAAGTGTAGTTTTTAAGAGTAATTACATTTTCCTAACTTCATATTGTACTTTGTCATCGTATTATTGATGTTCAAATACTATTCATTTCAATAGATACATTCTTAGAGTTTTCATTGAAACAAATAATAAAAACTAGCTTAAATGCATGCAGTATCGTATAAATATAATAAAAAACTTGAATTAATATAATAAACTCTACTGTATTGAAACAGAACTTTCTTTCAATGATTACTAAAATAATAAAAGATGAAAATTTTGTACTAATTTGAAAAACAATCAAAAATTTTTATTCAAAGTTATAGTATAACATTTGATATTGATTATTTATATCAAATGTATTTTTTGCTAACGAATTGAGCTAGAGTGTTGATGTTGGTATCCCGGTAAGTAGCATATAAAGAATTACTGAAAAAGAAATTGTTTTAAATTTTCATAGGAGAATACCATTATTGTAATGAATACAATTGTTTTTTTAAATAGTTTTATTTTGAACAATGAACATAATACATCATGTAAAATATCGTAATAACAAACAGGTTCTTATTTAATAATCAAATTAAATAACACTTTTCGTTTAGTCGTCAAAATTCATTCATCAATTAAAAAGTCATCAAAACACTAGGCGAACCGGCCCACCAGGGCAGAAAAATCTCATGTTTGTGTCCCATAGGCCTCTGAGGACAGAGCCCTCTAGTAATGACATAAATTGTGATGCAATCCTTATTCAAATTTTTAGAAAAAACTCACACCACTTATTAAATGTAGTTTACTAACGTCACTAGAAACAAATACTCTATTTTACTTTCACACAACATTTAGAAATATACATTTTTAACCAATTGTCTATCTCAATTTGAGTACCTCTCATGTATTTGGTAAGATTAACGTGAATAATTCTGTTTATGAATTATTCTAAACTTATCTTAGGAGGAATAAACAAAGTAGTTTCATATGAGCTATTTTTACTTTTATACGTTTCATATAAAAAACAACTATTAGATTCTCACTAATACTTTCGTTGATGATTATTTGAGGAAAACCTGCATAGAAATTCAATGACCAAGTGAAATAATGTTCATACTAATATAATATATTTAATTGCTATTTTGACCAAGTGTTTTGAGTATAACTCTATATCTAAAACCAGGTTGTTATACTCTTGAACATTATTCCTTACAATGAGATAATTTAACTGATATTATCCCAAGATAACCCAATTTATAGTCGCCCATCAACAGACATTAAGATGTATGTTTAAGTAATGGCATAAAAGTGGGGAAAAGGGAGTTTCTTCTTGCATGTAAATATAGTTTTAAAGTATGTAGGCTACTTATGCGAGAAATATAAAGTAAATAATGAATATATACTATTAGACTTATATTATAGTTTACCTCTGCACGATATTATTTTATTTTTATCAAAAGATAATTTACGTTAAAAATAAAATAATAATTTTCATATATATATATATATCGAAATTTGATTAGTAGATATTAATTTGTTTAAATATTTTTTCTCTTTTTACACTATATATAGTCTCGGTTTTATCTCTATTGTTTCAGTTAAAAAATTGTTAAACACTCTTATATTGTAACCCATGAAATGGTAATCTATTTATTATTATATAGAATTAAGTTATATAAATATATAAAGAAACAAAATATTTTAAATAATTTAATCTAATTTTGATGACTGCGGAAACAAAAATCTAATAAAATATATTTATGTGTATATCCGGCATAATCGTCAGTAATAGTTACTAAAGAAAATATACGAAAAAAGTACTAGGAGTAATTAAGAGCAGTATAGAAATAATTAAATTGCTTTAGAGTTTGTATTAGAAACTTAAAAAAAAAATTATATTTTCATAAAATTATACATTGAAATCACTAAACAAATTTGCGATTTTTCTATCAAAGCAAAGTTATGTTGTTTAATATTCTAAGAGATAAATAATTGGAATTTTCTATAGAACTATTCTTCAAAGAAAGTAATCTGCGTTCTTTGTGCTTTATTCTAAGGTTTTTTATCCTTGTTCACATGCGATATCATTATGAAGGCTGTAGTAACATAGTAACAAACTTTCAAATTCCTAATTTGCTTTGAACTTTGTCTTTCTTACCTGTTTGTATGTCGTATTCCTTTTACCTTATAAAGGAGTTTATATCATCCATAACATTACCATTAATATCATCTTAATATTGACTTTTTTTTTAAATATTAGATAAACGTAATTATTAAATGTTATATATATATATATATATATATATATATATATATATATATATATATATATAATTACGTTTATCTAATATTTAAAAACATATATCTAATATTTAACAACTTTATTAGAGTTGTTAGAGCATAAAAAACTTTATTAGATACTTTATTAGAGCATAAAGTTGTTTTATTATTTCTTATAGAAATTAATGTTACATATTATTCTATATTTAGATGTTATAAAAAATTAGAAAAAATATTAACATAATAATAACGACTTTTATTATTTCTTGTTCCAATAATTTTTATACTTTATATGCAGGAGTGATGTCTGGAAAAGGCATTATAATTTTTTAACTGAGCAGTTATGGTATATAAGTATGAACTCTATTGCAATATTCGACTAACATTTTTACTCCAAACGTAAAGATATAGATCAGTTTTTGTGTGTGAATTTTAGGAATAAACACATTAATTATTCCTGGTAGTTTCATCAATTACTTCATCATTGACAAGAACATGTACGACGTAGACAACAAGGTTTGAAGAGCAAAAACTCATCATTAATAATAACAAATTGAATTAGAAGAGAAAGGTTATTTCACATTATTGTCAAGATCTTGTTTTGCGCGAAAGCAATCATTGAATATATTCATGAAATTTGTTATTACATTACACAATACATTTATATGTATAAATAATTAAATATACAAATATTTAATTTATATATATATATATATATATATATATATATATATATATATATATATATATATATTTAATATATATATTTAAGCCAAATACCATTCACTGACTGACTGACATTTCTCTTTGTCCGATGGAGTTGCTTTTTTCAACTGATTAGATTTGAAATGTTTACAGTTTTTTTTTTCATATGTTTAAATGCCTTTTTGTTTCAGTATTTACATAAATATTTTTATTTCATTCAATCTATAATAATAAAAGATAAAGCCCACTGGAATGATATTAAACCAGTATTTCAGAGATTCAATTCAGAAGCACAGCATGAATAGTCGGTTACAAAACTCCAATTAAAAGTACTACTATAACCTGAATTGTGTTACTATAGACCAACCATTACGATAAGACTGTTGGACTCTGTTATCAGCTGACCAGTTACCTCTGCTTTCCACCCCTCTACTGCTACTTATCAGCTGATGCGTCCAGCCTGACTGGTCCCAGATTCAGTTGTGTTCCAGCCATTGCTTGCTCTGTTACGCTGACTAGAAATATTTAATTATTATTCTGCTTATATTATTCTTTTTTGTGGCTTTTGGATTCTGCTATTAGCTTCATCCCGAGGCTTTTCTAGGAATGCTATAGGGTTCCTTTTAGTTTTTATTGCAAACGTTTAAATCTACATGAGTTCACGTAAAAACTACTGGACCCGTTCAGCTGAAATTGTACATCGACATTTTTAGGGTCGCTGATTAACACATAGGCCTATTTTTATTTAGAGAAACTCTATCAGAGCACCGCCCACAGGCCTTGAAAACTCCCTTAACACTCAATTATTTATACGTTAAACCCGTACGAAGGACGAGTACTTTGCTAGTACTGTATATGTATATATATATATATATATATATATATATATATATATATATATATATATATATATATATATATATATATATATATATATATATATATATATATATATATATATTGTAACGTAATAGGGGGCTCCCAAAAGGTCAGTGCTCTGCAGGCCATAAATTGTAAAGAGTTGAAAGGGTTGACAGAAAAAAAACTATTCTAGAGTCAGTCACGGACCTAAGGAGTCAAATAAAGCATTCAAAAGTTCAATGACATCAACCGAAATTATTTGAAAAGGACCAATTAAAGGTATTGCATAATTTCTGAAGTAAAGTAAAAGATTTAAAATAAGCCAAAAAAGGCAGAGGATCATAAATAAAGCAGTTTGAAAATAAAAATTATAAATAAGGGTAGAAGAGAAGCGGAAGGGGTCTTATTGGTTGTTAACTTATTGAAGAAGGTTGTTCCGGAGAAAGTGTTTCTCTTACTAGCAAAAAGAAAAAAAGTTGTGAAACATTTAGCCGAAATAAATAGTAACCGTGTCGTTTTGTACAAGTATTGAATAATAATCTTCGAAGGATAATTAAAGGATAATCGTCGTTTATAAGTTAAAAAGCGTCGTCGTCATAAAAGTGTGTGAGTAATAGCGTCGTTATAATGGTGTATGAACAGGAACAATCATTGAATAAATTAAAAAAGTCATGAAAGTGTTTGAAGAAAAGAAAATTCGTCGAAAAGAATAGGGCAAATCAATCCATCTACTGGCAGTCTACGCCGGAACCACGTTCAAGGAACCAGGATCATTGGAGCTGTAATAGAACTTCAGAGTCGATAAGTACAAATTAATGTACAATTTCAATTAATCAAACTACCCCAAAATTCTATTTTATATTAAGTAAATTATAGTCACCAAAGAACCTAACGAACCAAAGGAGAAAGTAAATTATATTAATTAATAAAAAATTTCAGTTAGCCGGAGAATTTTATCTAAATAATTAAAAGTAAAAATTTAAAAGTAAAAAAATTCGGATGCACTCTTATTTCTTTATTTTAGATTAAGACATTGTAGAATAAGTAACTAGTATTTAGAATAAGTAGTAGATTAAGTTGTTTGTGTAATTATTAAGTGCATCAAATTTGAAGGATAATTGTTTTTTTATTGTAAATGATTTTAAAATTTAATTTTACAATTAAAGAAAGAGTGAAAACCTACAGGTGTCAAAGTTATTTATTTTATTAACATTGGCATGAATAACGTGCGGATTAAAGAAGAATTAATTGTTATAATATATTATATTATATTTTATTGAAATTTGTTAGTACATTACACAATACATTTATATGCATTAATAATTAAATATACAAATATATAAAGGGGTGAAGGGGGGAAGTGAACATTTTTTAAATTGTAAAGGGGGTTGAGTGATACCTCATTTAATAGATTTATTGAAAAGAAGATTATTAAAGAAGATAAAGTTACAAAATCTCACCACGTTTAGATATGGCGGCAAAAAAGTACCAAATTAGAAACAAATAAGGTTGTATAACGGAGAGTGTTCTTCTTTTCATTAGACCTTTAAAATGGGATGTCATTCAACCCCCTTTACCATTTAAAATTTTCATTTTACCCCAATTTTTGGGCCCTTTGAAAAGGGGGTTCTAAATAACAGCAGACAAATAGGTGTCGTACACATTTAAAATATAAATGCCACGCACCGCAGGTTCATATAATCAATAAGAAGACAATTATAGAGGGTGTCTACTTACTTAACTGACGTATAACTAAATTCGTACTTTTATGAATAAATTCAAACAAGAAATACTTTAATTATGAATTTAAAATGTCACGTTATATAAGTAAATATCATTGAGGGCAGATTCTTGTTACTTGTTCGTTAAGAATTATTATTTCATTTTGGTGTAAAAGTTGATTAACAAATTGTTTGACTGATTGAATTGAACTTCGTGGAGAAAGTTCAGGACACAATATTTACAATATATCTAAATTATATACAATTACATAAAATAAATAATTAAAACTTTTTTCGGGAGCAACGTTCAAGACAAAATAGTTATATATATATATATATATATATATATATATATATATATATATGCGTAATATTACAGCATGAGAGTGTATTAGCTTAAGATTTCAATATTTGTGATTCAAGAGAGGGAGTTGTGACTTTGTGACCGTTTTAACTGAGATCCGATGCAATAAAAGGAATAGGGTTGATCTACTTGGCGGAGTGCCTAAATGTTGCAACATGACTTCTACAAACCGCTATTAAGATGGTTTTTGAGAACATGGGGTTGGGTAGAAAATTTATATTTTGCGTTTAATTTTCAATAAAGTATAAATCCACTTTAAAGGTTTAGATTTGCACTAGAGGTCAATTTATTGAAATAGACTTGCAATATGTAATTGTGGCTAGCCGGGAGCCTAGTTTAACTTAAAGTCTCGTTTTTTCTATAATAAAATTACAAATTAGTTCACACAATAATCGTGGAAATCGATCTAAAATATGGAACAGATTTTAATTTAATTACAAATCCAGAACTCTTAACTAATGATTGATAATCAACGATTCCCCGTTGAATACGTAATTAGATCATACTACCAAGATGTCAGTAATATACCTGTTATAATACGGACATATTAAAGGGAAATAAATCAACTTTAAAACGTTATGAAAAATTGCAACATAATGAATGTAGGAAGCAAAATTTCAATTCAACGTAATAAAGAAGTAAGTTCTCTTATTTAAATCACATTTATCAAACTTTTACCTGAACACTGCAATAGCTAAACGGTATTATACAAATAAGAAACATATTATATGTTATTAGTTTTTAATTAATTTTTTTTAAAAATAAATATTGTGTATAGAGACAATTTCAATGAAAAAAATTAAAAATTACTAAACAAGGTATAAGTTAAAACTTGTATATAAACATTTATTTGTATAATAGCTTGTTATAGTGAAGCAAATCTGTCCGAGTAATACAAAATAAGATTTAATTAATGAATCTCAAAATGTATAAACTTAAGGCACAATTAGAGAAGTAAAGTAAAAAATTATTGGTACGTAATAATTCACTATTACATAATTAAAGAATTTTTGTCGTTCAAACAATATTTTTGGAGTGTTACTGTATAATAATTGGAATTGAGTATATAAGTAGGTGTGATTATTCCCAACTGAACTTCAATACCGGATTATACAGACCGTGCATATTTTTACAGATAGTCCAACCAGGTATTGTTAGCAGTAATACTTTTTACTGCAAGCTATTAACTATTTGGTTATTTTATTTAAATAAACGAAAGCAATCAACTTTAAAGCATGACAACATATCAACTATATGATTCTTTAGTTGTCATGTTTGTTATGTATTGATAATGATTGTATGTCATAAAAAAGTGACTTATTATAATTATAATACATATGTTAGTATTTTAACTATGGTTTAAATATAATGATTTCATAAATAATGAACTTGAGCATAATTTTATTAATTGTTTATTTTTTTCATATTATGTAGGTTGTAGTAGAACGGAGTGTTTTAAAATTATTGGACAGACTGTACTTCATCTAAGTAATAATTTATGGTTTTACTTGTTACAGAATTAAATGAATAATGCATTGATTTTCCCTTGGGAGTGATCTATTAAGTACGCTTTGACACGAACTTTTCAGGCGTGAACAACAGTGTTATACAGAAACAGAACTCATCAATAATAATGATCAATGGTTCTCCAAAAGTGACATAATCAGATCTTACTGCCATGGTTGTCAGACACACTTTACCTATAAATTCACAAGGTAATAAATGTAATTTTTAGATTTTTAAATAAAATTTAAAATATTAATGAAAAAAATAACATTAGAAGAATAGGGTAAATATTTTAATTTATTAGTTAGCAAATCGTATCGGAAAATAACAGTATCAGAGTTTCACAATATTGGTTTTAATTCTGTTTAAGAGTTTTGAGGTATCCTTTATATATTTATTCATTTTGTGTTACAAATACATTATTTATGAAAGTTCAAATTCGTTTACCTTATTAAAAACTTATGTCTGAAGAAAAAAAAGACGATTTTATTACGTTCTACATTTTGGTTGCAAATTTGCTAAACGTTTACATATATAGGCCTACAAGAAACTGTATACCGGATTTTCTCCGTTTAGTATAAATAAAACTAAAATGGTGCAGCAGAGTAGGTAATATAGCAGTGATAAGTGTGGGATAAGACCCTGCTGTTTCCTCGCCCCGTTTTACAATTAGAGATAATATTTACGGTTTCGTATATTTAGTCACGAAGTAAAGAAAAAAGCTATATTAATATTAGGTGTCCAGGTTAAAAATTGATAAATTTTCATTCAGCCTTCTGATATTTTACTGTGTTTTCACAGTTTAAACCAATGGCCGATTTTAAAGTACAAGGAACTAATTTTTGAGTCATGATCTGTTGTGTTTTACGTCTTAGAATACTACAGTGTATTTAAATGACGTTCGGTTGCCGTAGGTTTTCATATAAGGTTTTATAGATCTGTTACTATGAAAAATGAAAAAAGATCCTCTAGTCATATGAAACAACATGTTAAACCATTTGATAAATCCTTAGACTTGAAATAGCAGTAGTAAATCGGTAACAATAAAAAAAGAAGTAATTTCCTGCTTCACTTTCTACAGTATGCCGTTACTGTATCATAAACTACTGAACGTGTTTTCATCTGCAACAGCTATTTTACATCGTAATTTGTACATTTATTAAATTTCATCGCCTTTTCATTTACATTTTACTAATCCTAGATTTTTTTATCGTAATTTGCTGATAGTAGTAACAAAATGTCCATTTTAAATAACAAAACAAAAATCAATGTAATATATATGAAGAAAAAACAAATATTTGTTTTCAGATTAAGCCAATTTTCAAAGGATCTAATAAACTTGCAATTTATATAACATAAATACAGCGGAATTTGTTGGAGCAGAATTTTCCAAGGCTCAAATTCGTCATGGCTTAATTGTCAAAACTATCATACAAACATCCAACAAATTTTAAAAAATACCAGATAAATTACTGTAGAATTTTGTCTGGAAGTGTTATCATTATGGAACGTGTAAAGTTTTTATATAATTTTTTTAGGAAATTGTTTAATACTGAAAACAATTTCCATCTATTAATATCAATGTATGACAGTAAAAATATAGAAAATGGATCTTAACATTTTTTTTCTTTATTAAAAAAAGATATATTTAAATTTCACCCAAGAACCTCATATCAATTGTATGTGCAACTTACACCAATCCTAATCCCCAGGACAATATTAATAGTGGGTTCGTTAAAATCTTATAACTGCATCTAAATGTGTATGAATTTATAAATAAGTGTGATGAACTAAGTAACTCAATTTTTATTCAATATTTTTTCTTCACAAAAAAAACATACGATTCCAATCTTTTACTAATATTTGTTTAATATTATGATTTTAGGATACCGAATTATTATTTATCTACCTAGTTCTATGATACTTTGTTCCAAAGTATAACTGTATGAGATCGTAACATGACTACAAACAGCGAATAAATTGTGTTCACATTATTGATATACTACTTTACACACCTATTCAAGGAAATAGTTAGAACGGAATCATTAATTTTATTGTATTCAGTTTTTTATCTTCCTTATAAAACCGTAGTCCTAATTTAATTTAATATCGCCCAATAGGAAACAAGTATTGAAGATTAAACGTAATAGTTAATACACATATAATGAAATAAATTATTATATACTTAGAGTTAGGAAAAATATGAAAGTACCGAGTAATAGTTTAAACCGATATCTAAATTAATGTGAGTATTCACTACGATCGCTTGTTTGACAATATGTTCAGTTACCCAAGTGGTATCCACCCATTTATCATACTCGTACTTGTTAATCTTATTTCTGGATTTACAGTTGTAATATTTCAAATAAATTGATAACGATAAATTATATAGTTTATTACTGGAAAGATTTTATATTAACTACCATCAAACTATAAGTTTTATTAGAATGTATCCATTTTTTAATATAATAAAATGTCATAAGATTACTGCAAATTATCAGGATCCAAGCGAACATACCTACACCGTGCAAGTCTAGTGTTCTCCACTCTAATTCCCACCTGAAGATTAAAATTCATTTACACACTTTGCTGACCATGATCTAAGGCTTCATTTACTCCGATTTATGTTTTAAACTTTCCAACATGTTATGATAAGCAGACATCAATCTAAATAGTTCTATCAATTTAACATTTTACACAAAGTTAAAGTCACTCCATTCGTTTGCTAACTTGAATTTGTTGTGACAATAAATATATTTTTTTTTTTATTTAGAAATTTCGGCCTTTTAAGGCAAAATCTATTTTTCCTTAGCAAAATTTTCAATAACAAATAGAAATAGGTAGAATAAACTTGACAATGTTTATATTTACTTCATATTTTGGAAGTAAATAGAAGATAAAAATAAATATATTATAATTAATTCTCTTACATAAGTCGCTATAATACAATTTCAGGTAAGAATGTTATTAATAAATGTAATGTTTTACTTAGACTCGAATCTTCCTAAAATATGACGGACATCAGTAATAATATAGGCACCAAATAGTTGTTGGATATAATTACCTGTCTGGAGATACTAGCTAAATAAAAATTTCTTTAATACACATTTCAATGATATATTTGTTATTCTATAAATATTTAAGAAACTTTTTTTTTGTTTTTGTTTGATTATTGTTATTTCTATCATCTAAATAATAGCTACGCAAAATTTACTTGATTTGTTTAAGGTAATTTTACTTAAACTAATTAATGACAATGCAATATCTACTCTATGACTAATATATTCAATAAATATTTACAATCATCAATCTCAAGGTAAGTCTTTATTGTAAGGGTTTTTTTTAATTTTTTTTTTACGTTAAATCGAGTATACCTCTAAGTTGTACAAAAGAGTTGAAACATGTTAAAATAAATAATAATTAAAAACAAGAGACTGTAAGCAAGTCATTTCAAAAGAAAACATGAATATTTTACAGAAAGGTGTATGTAAACGAATACCTAGGTTACATCTTTTTTTTTTGCGAAAGTACCAGGTGCTAATAAATCGAAAATTATTACTGCGAAAATCAATTATACTGGTTTTCTAAAAGTTGTAGGCCTAAGTTAGGTTTTTATACAAAAAATCACTAGTTTTCGTAGACAAAATTTTACTACGTATAAATTTTCGAAATTTATTTTCGAAATAAATAAATCAAGCAAATGATTGATGTTTTTAAAATCATTAAAAATATATAAACCTATTCATTTTAATTTTTTGAAATATTTTAACACAAAATGATAAAATATCATTATACGCGTGTTTTCTATTTTGTTTTCACCTACAACAAAACCCGATAATACAATATATATATATAATATTTGATTACTGAATTAATGTAAAGTATATTAGTGTGATTTTGATGTAACTATTATGACCTTCTTACTGATAGGTGCTGGAATGCAGGAATAACAATAATAGGCAGTTTTTATTAAAACTAAGGAATGATTGTTATTCATAGTAAAATTAAAATTATTGTTACAAAACCCATTTTTAAAATGTATTAAACACTATATCAAAAACCGACATACCGTTACTTTGGAGACCGGTTATTCCAAAGGCATAGAATACTCTTTATAACGAATCTACAAATTCAGGCTATAAAACTACATACACTTATTTTAAAGGTACTTGCAAAATGACAGAAGACTAATGTAAAATATTACTTTGCTTGACATTTGCTTTTATCACTGACATTCATTCATCATCGCTAATGGCTTCTTTTGTCCGCTTGTTGTGAACTATCATTGTTATTCTCGCCTTGAATTTTCTTCGCGCTACTTTATATAATTGATGGGTCAATCAGAGCTCCATTGAATCACTATTCCACTTCGCTAAGATATGTCTTCTCTTTGGTATTGCGTACTTGTCTGGATTGCTTGTGGTAACTGTATATATTCTTGCTTTGTTATTTCAGTATTGGAAAATTATTTTAAACCACCTGGAATTTTATGATGTTCGTTTACTTTTAATTCTATACAAAGAGTGAATGAACGTATTATGTTAGAATATAAATCGTGTTAATGATTTGTGTAAAATTGTAGAATTTGGCTGAGATTGTCATCAATATTACATTTGTGTTTCCGGGTAACACGGTGGATCATTATTTCGACGTTATTTGCAGACTTTTAAAGATTACACTTGAGCATTTCGTAAAGATACTTATTTCTAAATTCGTATTAATTAGTATAAAATGTATGTAGCACCGTTTTGTACAGCAAACTGATCATACAGCGGTCGTAAGATATTTTTATTGCTTCTATTTTTTTTAAATACTCATGAAAACCACCAAATCTTTAATACGTTTCATAATTAAAGTTTAAATATCAAACATTTATTTTTATAATTATTAATACTTTTAATATATAAAATATTCTTAATTCACTGTAATGGCATAATTGTTCATAATCTTTTTATAATGTATACCTTCAAGGGTTTTTATTATTAATTTAAGATTCATATATCCATGTATAATATCCAAGTCACTGAATATAACAATAATGTTAGTCCCACTTTCACATAGTATTGTTGCTTTGTTTATTTTTATACGTCAATCTTCTTGAACAGTCATAAGTTGCACGTCATATTTTTATCGTCTCGTAACTTTTAAATATTGTAAACAAAGTGTATATTTATTGTTTGTTTAAATAATTTATTAATGACTCCGGTAAATAGGGACATGAGAAGATGGAGAAGAGACTATGGACGCGTCAAAAGACTACACGAAGTCACGTGACAACATAAATATATTGCTTTTAAATTAGATATTAAATGAACATCAAACTTTGATAAATAGAACAGAAGTTCTGCATATACATATATTGTATTATTTTGACCAGAATATTTAAAATGCGTATGTATGTAATATTATAATATGTTACCAGTAATATCAAATTGTTAAATTGTTGTATACTATGTTGCCATCTTAGTTATATTAAGTTTATGTACCAAATTTATTAGAAATATAAAATACTGAATATTCATTACTGAATAAAACAAAAGTACATATTTTCACAAATGGTAAGAAGAAGTAAAAATTTAAATATAAATTTCCGGAATTACGTTAACGACAAATAATTAAAACAAGGTCTAAGTAATATACATAAATATGATTTAATTTACATCTATAATACTATAATAATGAGAATATCAAAAGAAATACCTGGATTAACAGCATCTCCTCTGATAAACAAGACAATCATAAGAAGAAGGCCCAATCTGGACTCCTGTAACACATTATATTTACGTTTTAAAAACCATTTACATATTGATTACAGACAGAAAAAAATACACAAAACAAAACTTATACACGTTGACTATGTAAATATGTTCGTAAACTTAAATTACCATTTTTTTATTTATTTAAAACGAAATTTAATACTATTGCTAAATCATGTAGATAGTACTTATAAGGTGATAAGTACCTGAATAAGTGCAGCAAAAATAAACAATCATAAATATATTAATAATATGGGACTTAATTATGACTTTTCATCGTATTTCAATTGTGACAAAATTGTCATATTCTATCAAACTGAAAAATGTTTTATGAGAATACATGATATGGATGAAATGTGGCAAATGTTTTCATGAACTAAAAGTAAAAGTGTTTGTCTAATTTACAAATTTCACAATTTAATCGTAAAATGTTTTACAGTCATTTTGATGGAAGGGCCCTGTTTGCACACGTAATTATTGTGTGATCAACAAAATGTAAAACAAATTTACCAAAACCCATTTATTTAACCAAAATGTGATTAGGACAAGTTAGGGACTTATTAAGAGGAAAGACAACTTAGGTGCCCTAAATTTGAAGGTTTCAGACCCTCCTATGTGGAACTAGTCAAGCCACAATTTCTATTACAGCTTTTAACTGCACCATGAGATGACTTATGGAGGTTAGTATTGTAGACAGGCTTGGGAAAGTTTTGTATCTTTTTCAAACAACAGAAACAAGTTACATCTCGAAGTGAACTAAACTACTGCTCTCTGAGTTACTAAACATTTCCTCACCTCAGGTAACAAATCTTCTATAACAATTCCCTCAGCCTCCGATTTAGTCATCATTTAAGAGAAAAATATAAATATGAACGAGTACAGACCCCATGTACGTAACCCATCACAACCTTTAAGATTCTGTTAACATGTTAGGGTAAATTTTAATTTAAGTCAAAGCTGCATTAGTGATCTTCAATACATTTACAGGTCAAATATGTTTACACGTATGTCGAAAGGAGAATATAAGTTTATCGGCAAGTTTAACATACCAAAAGTATGTTGTGACTATAGGCAGTGAGATGTAAGTACTAGGTCTTTACCTTAAAAAACCGATTGTTAGTTTAGCTACTTCAGTTCCAAACTTTGACTCAGCAAGTCACATAAATTGCAACAAACTCGAGTAGCTGAAATTTTTTTCTTATATTTCCTCGAAAGATGTCAGCTTGTAATTTTGTAAAAAAATCAATAAGAGTGAAATCTTGGTCCTCCGGGACAGTGGACAAGGCTTTTCCCAGCAAACGTAGACGTCTGTCGAAAACACCTACTCGAACAAAAATTTATAATTATTTTTTAGTTTAAACTGTTTAAGAATTTCTAGATCAAAGCTAAGAACATTCTAAATATAGGAATTCATAAGTAGATTCCACTAATGAGCAATGTGTTCAGTGGTGAAATAAGCCACGCTGGGATAAATACATTCAAAAAGGAGGGTTCTCAGTGAAATTTTCATTTTCTCCGCCGTGTCCACAGATCCATCCTTCAATCTTACCTCGAAAGCAAGCTCGGTCTGTCTTAAACTGTCTACTAATTTTAAACCTTTAAGGTTGAATTGAATGATAAAAGTGAAAAAAAATAATAATTCAAGAGAAATTAAGTTCAAGGAAACCACAATTTGGCAACATGAATTTAATTAAAAACTTTACAAGTGTTTTATTTTATTTTTCCATTTTTTTTAGACGTTTTATATGCTACTCCCTGTTTTTACTGTTGGATGAAGATAAAAATTAGGAAAACTATTTCTTTATTATTAGACTACTAATATTAGGTGAAACATTTCAATAAAGATGGAATTCAAAGGGATTTAAAAAACGTATAATATTTTTAAAAACATTAATAATACAAATCAATTTGCTCTAATTTCTCAAAGTTACAATATTACATGAAATGTTGTGTGATACAATTACATTTATAAACTACGTATTTATAAAAGAACATTACGCTAGCGAAATCGAGTTAAAAGTCAAATGTAATGGAGTACACGCGTCAAGGTGATTTTCTTTTGAGAAAATAAATAACGTATCAAAAGTATTTGACAAAGCTTACTAATTTAAAAGATAATTCATACGATCAATTAATTATGTAAGAAATTCATCTAAAACCATATAATTAAATTCAATTTGAAAATATAGAAAAAAATTTATTTAACCCAAAATAAAAAAAGAAATACAAAATAACATTTTTTTTTTAAATTTGGAAAAAATATATTTTGGTCGTTCAAACAGGGTAAAAAAAATATTTATTTTTGAAAATTAGTAACTTAGGGGCATTGAGCTAAAATGTTAGTACCAAATATGATTTTTTGACATTCATCTTAAAATCAATACCAAATTTTACAGCAATACAAAACAGCATAACTGTTAAACAAACAGATTTTGAACTGATGTAAAAGAATTTATTAATGTTAAAGTCCTTGTGTGTGCAAAATAATACTGTTTTTTTATTGTTTTATTTATTTATTTTATGGTCATTAATTTATTCATATTCCTGTAAAACTGGTTTTTTGAGAATAGACCGTTTGGCCTAAAAATGTATTGTAACAAATTAAAAAAAAAAGTTAATTGGTGGATTTATTAACTAAATTAAAGAAATATATACAATTACTTTTTTTTTACCTAATTGAAACCACTTAATGTGTTTTTAAGTGCAGTTTTAAATTTTATATAGGAATATAAGATATTGTGAGCCCTTCTTTCCCTTGAAACTCCTGTATTAAACTTGGCATGATTGCCTGAGGCGTAGAGCTAATCTTAGAATTTACTTTGGATTTTTTACGGTTAACTTTGAGGTTCAGAACAGATTAAAAATATATCCTAAAAAGCTATTTTCCTATCAATCTTTGGTGTTTAATTCTTTATATATATATATATATATATATATATATATATATATATATATATATATATATATATAATCACCAGCTCTCCCCGTACGAAAAGATGAGTAGGGGTCGAGATATTTTAGCAAGGACTGCTACACAACACGAACGATTTCAACGTCGTAACCTAAATATACAAGGAAGAAACATAACAATTCTGATCACTATACATTCAACATAAAAGGAATAATAACGAAAAACAAATAATTACAAAAGAAATGACTCACTATGTTCAAGAACCCTAAACCTAATATATAAGACATGGACTCACCATATCCTTTTCTAAAGATGACTTGTCGACAAAGGTAGGCTTCACAACTATGAATAGGCCAAAAGATAATTGTATTGCCTTGGTAAAATCTCGTGTTAGAATTATCCAACCTCTTACAGCAATATGTGTACTGTGCTATATAAAGGCATTTCTGGGTTTGAAAAGGAACACCTAAAATTAGCCACCCTTTAGAGCCCTTAATTAGACGTCCGGGAGAACTTGTATATGGTAGAAGAACAAGTAACATCTGTATGCTACTGAAAATGTAGATCAGACATAGATAGCCAAATAAAGGCCAACAAAACTATTGAAAATTCAAGCAGGGATGAATATTAAAATAATATAAGAGAGGTGTAAAGGACGAGGATGATGACAAGAAACAGAAAAATCAGGCTCTCAAAGAAGATAATGTGGTTTCAGTTGCTCATCGTGTACCTTTCTTAATGTTGTCAGGGGAATTAGTGAAAGATATCTTAACTATTACAGGTATTTGATATTCGATATTACGAAAACACCTATCCATCTTCGCTTGATTTTGGCTGTCCTTTTGTTTTCAGAGGAACTGAAATTGTCTGCTCTGAACCATACAAGTTTCTTTCATTCTTTTAGTGCGCTCTTATATTGAAGTCCTTTCCTTGGCGTTAAATAAAAGAGGGGTTATTGTTCTGCTTAAGCACAAGTTTGTTTATATTTCAGCTAAGGCTGAATATGGTATTTGGCGTAAAATTTATTAGGAGTTTAATAGGAAATATTTTTAATAGCTCGAGTTGGTTAAAAACTAAATACCAACTGTAAACTATTCCACGAAGTTCAAAATTTAGAATAATAAGGAGTAAAGCAGTATGGGTGGGGTTGATATTCATACGTTTACCACTGAACGTCTGAGAGTGATAAGGGGTCAAAGTGTTATGTTTAATACTTAGGAGAATACATAAGTTGCTGAACATGTGTGATACGAAACATTTTGTGTAGTCACAGGTAATGATCATGGAGAAAGCCGAAATTTAGGGAATATATAGCTTAAAGATATAAGAGTTGGCTTTCTTACAGGAATTAGATAGGTGTATTTATAATCATGGTAATGCCCTTTTTATATCTGGAAAATTTCCAAACGAAATCTATAAGCAGTTTTTCTATTGGGACGATGGAAGAGAGATACCCTTAGGTTGGTAATTTCTGTTGATTTACCTAAGGCAAAAGTTGAACACGATCGATCCTAATATTGAACCTAAAGTTGAGTCTTCGCGGTAATATTTACCGATGTTCTTTAAGATAAAATGAAGTTGGTTTGGAGCTCATAATAATAATTTCAGCACGTTTTGGAGTTTCTATATGGGAGCTCTCTGTTCATAAAACCAAAACTCAAGGGAAGTCAGCTACACTATTCAACAACCCAATTTACCGAGCTGAAATTGACGCCCTAACACCCATGAGAGGGCCAGGTTTTCCATAACTAGGAAGAACCCATAGATCTCTAAATAACAGCGGAAAAACTCTACTCTAAAGACTATTCCGAAATGTTGTGGTTTATACGCATAAGTGGCCTTGCCCTCTTGCTCTGTAGGTGAAGAGTATGCTATAGAGTGTGGATATACATGCTTTCTAGAGTAGGACTGCTTCTGTATTGTACAAAAGCTTGTCAGTACAGACTCTACGATGTACAGGATATTGTGCAATGACCTCATTCAAATTTTTAAAAGCCGTCCCTTAGTCTACACTAACAACTATTTCTCTTTTTTTTTCACCAGTACAAATTAAGTGGCATGGCGTACTCAGCAAAGTGTGGCATGAATTTACAAATAAAAATGACTGTACAATATATATGATTATGGATTTTCGTATTGTTAGGAAAAGTCCTAACAGCATTGTTCAATTATGGTTTTTTTTCGCAACAATAGAAGAGACAGTAATTTGTAAATATGTTTAACGTACTCTTCCCACGTTCAATGGTACAAAACCAAATCAACAAAATAGTTGAAATGCATTATTCTAAAAACATCAACAGGAATTTTGATTAGAATTTGGGTTTCCAGTATACAGACCTGAGAGGACGAGTGTAAACTATTAGAACAACATGAGAGTACAAAGGCTTGTAGTACAGGGTTATCAAAAGGAATGGTTGAGTGGGGTTTCATTAATTCATACGAAGACAGTAGAGAATTCAAGTATATGGGAATATGAAAACCTACATACAGTTTTTGAGATAATACGCTACTTGCCTAAAGTTATTATTTGGTATTGGGTGATGATAAATTGACTGATATGGCCTTTTCTTTGCTGAAATGTTAATTAATGGAATGGTGTATTTCTATATGTTAATCAATTATTGTTTTCCTCAACTGGATGAACTCGAAAACATTTAACAACTTAATTTCCAACACGATGTCGTACCCGCGCACATTAGTGTATTTGTCACTTTTTGTATGAAAGTTTTGGACGTAGTTGGATAGGCCGGCAAGGACCTATACGCTGGCCTCCAAACAGTCCAGACCTGACAACTTGCCATTTCTTCTTGTGGGGGTATATCAAATACATTGTTTATCGTGAAAACATTTGTGACCTAAATCACTTAGGAACAGGAATATTGAAGCAATGACAACCGATAACAAAGACATGATAACTAACTTTTGAGCAGAACTTGATTATCGATTGTACATTTGCGGATGCGACTAATGGTGGACATATCAAAATTTGATAGTTATGAAAAAAAATATAAAACAAATAAAATAAAATTTAAAAAAAAAACTGATTCAGACTACGATTTAGATAAATAAACATCATCAGCTGTAAGTAATTCTGTTTTCATTTAAATCATGTTCAAAACCCCACCATTCTTTTATGATAACACTGTAATTAGAATTAGCAGAAAGAAGGATCTGATGATAGGCGGATTTCAGATAAAAGCGTGTGAAATATCGGGTAGATGTGCGGCTTCAATTAAAATACTCTGAGAAAGTCAAACTTATAGAGATATACTAATCGAGGAAGACAGGTGAAGTGTAAGCCGAGGACCTAACTACAAGATATTTCATGTGTTCCCAAAGAAACTTAATTTTTGACGGGTCAGCTGATAAGGTTGATTATTGATTGGGATATTGTCCTTGAGTATAATATAATACTCAAGCAGGTAGAAGATATAGAGTTTGTATTGAATAAATCTGGAAAATCATTGATTCTCCAAGAACTTCGAAGTTTGTTATCCCCATCAAGATGGCTAAGTGAAACATGGAAAATGAGTGGCAGAACGCAAACTACATGTACAAAATGTACCAACGGGAGAGTTTTCCAGAAAAGTTCGTTTAAACTTAAATTAAATTTGACTTCAGAAATATTGAGCACCTACCCAATTTTAGAGATATAATATAATCTAAACGAAAGATAAAGATATTCTATTCAACTATTATAAAATTATCGCATAACCTCACGAAGAAACTAATTATGAAAACACTAAAAATATCAAATATCTTCCCTTAATAAGGTGATAAAATAACAAGTTAATCGGCTTCATAAAAATATTTCATTTAAGAATTGTTATTCTAAGTATTACTAAAAAATACTAATTTAATTTAACATGTTAAAATCGTTTATATTATTTTCCTCTTAAATAAGTTTTAGTACTAAATGAAACTACCAGTACTTCCTTCGTATATTTCTGTAGTTTCGTATTTATTTTCATTTATGAACTGTGATAACACTTAAAATAAATTCGGTAATATCTCAATTCATTTTTGTAACATGACATTGGCTTGACCAGATATACTTGTATAACATTAAATTGTGCAGTTAATATTCATAGCAAAGATACATTTACATTCGTTATTTTTGTTTTTATAACGTACTTTTACCGTGCGATTTTATTTCATACTTTTATGAAAATAAAATAATTCTGTTTGGATTTTTCAAGTGTTTATTACATTTAACATCGTTTTACTTTTATATTGATTAAAGTGTTGTATTTCATTTCCTAAAATTAAAATGTTTTATGTGAAGCTATCGTAGAGTTTATATATTTTATATTTATCATACTCAATATGATATTTTCAAAAAAATTATTAAGTATGTTTGAATTTGAATAACATTTTTATTGTGTTTCGCAATTTCGCTTAAACTTGTGACAACAAATATATGAGAAGTCTTATATTTTCAGTAACGGTATTTGTATTTAACAATCACCAGTCTCATCGTTAGCATCGGTGATTCGGCACTTGTCTGCCTCAACATATACGTATGTCAAGTAACGTTCACTTGTTATTTTTGTATTTTTACTCGACCATTGTGGGTTTTGTAACTACGCTAATATAAAACGTTATACAAAAGTCCGGGTTTGAAATTAAAGCGTAGGCCTAAGCAAAAACTATATTTTGTAAGGAATTTTAAGTTTAAACTGAACCTATCAAACACGTGAATGTAAGAGCTACTTTTAAACATTTTATGTTACCTCTTGTAATTAATAAGTTACTAGAAATTTTCTATTAGCGTTTCATAGGTTTATTTAGATATCAGTAATTACAATTAAGAATCTGAAAATTACAAATACCGGTAGTAAAAACGATTATTGATTTTTTTTTTTTTTTTTTTTATATCTGTGTTACCTACTATAAAAAATCAATCAATAAATAAAATAAACGTAATGTTATAAATAACTTTTCTTAACAATACGGTGACACAACCAAGTGAATATATTTATATACATGTGTAACCTATGCAAAATGCTACAAATTACAAACTACAATTACAATTCTTTATGTTTGAATAAATTTAATGTATAAATATTATTATCCCAAACGACTAAACTTAAAATAACATTTTTATATTTTTAGTTTATTTGTCTCTCTTCACTTTAAAATAAATCAGTGGGTAAATGGTAGTAGTGTTAATTCAACGATTAACACATGCGTACTAATATCATTATGAAACTGTAGATAATAGAAATATATATATTTTAAATATATAAAAGCATAACACCTTAAATACGGTCTATATATTCTAACGTCACCTGAATAGATAACAGTTTGTATTTTAAGACTAATGCATTTGACATCAGTAAATACAAATGAAGTAAAAGAAATTCGAAGGAACCCAAGACAAATATTTGTGGAGCAATACTGTATGTAGTTTTTAACTATTTCAAAATTTTACTTGACAATAGCGAAATAAAGAAATATGTGTATATATATTATTTAAAAAAATAATGTGTTTGTGTGTGGGGGGGGTGTGTGTTTGTGTGTAAATATAAATTATATATTATAAATTATCTTTAATGTTTGTTTTTACGCATATAATTTATGCCAATATTAATAAAACAAATAATTTTAACACCTGTAGTGTAGGTTTTAACTCTTTCTTAATTAAAAAATTAAAGTTTAAAAATCATTTCCAAAAAAAAAAAAAACAATTATCGCTCAAATTTTATGCACCTAATAATTATACAATTAACATTTTAATCTACTCCTTATTCTAAGTATATAGTTAAATACAAGTTACTTATTCTACAATGTCCTTATCTAAAATAAAGAAATAAGAGTGGATCAGAATTTTACTTTTAAATTTTTACTTTTAATTATTTTGATAAAATGCTCCGGCTAACTGAAATTTACTATTTATTTATTTAATTTAATTTCTCTTTACAGGTTCGTTAGGTTCTTTGGTGACTATAATTTACTTAATATAAAATAGAATTTGGTGGTGGTTTGCTTAATTGAAATTGTACATTAATTTGTACTTATCGACTTTGAAGTTCTATTACAGCTCCAATGTTACTGGTTCCTTGCACGTGGTTCCCGCGTAGACTGCCAGTAGATGGATTGATTTTTTGTCTTAATCTTTTCGACGAATCTTCTTTTCTTCATACACTTTCATGACGACGATATTATTCACAAACGTTTATGACGACGACTCTTTTTTAATTATAAACGACGATTATCTTTTATCTATACTACGAAGATTATTATTAATACTTGTACAAAACGACCCAGTTACTATTTAATTTCGACGGTTGATTTCGGCTAAATCTTTCACAACAATTTTTCTTTTAACTGAAAATGAAACTATCTCCGGAACTCCCTTCTTCAATAAGTTAACAACCAAAAAGACCCATTGCGCTTCTCTTCCACCCATATTTTCAAATGCTTTCTTCCGATCCTCTTCCTTCATTGGCCATTTTAAATCTTTTACGTTACTTCAGAACTGACGCAATTCCTTTCAATGGTCCTTTTCAAATAATTTCGGTCGAAGGCATTGATTTTTGAATGGTTTAATTAACTCCTTGTGGCCCGTGACTGACTTTAGAATAGTTTTTCGAGCTATCAACCCTTTAAACTCTTCACATTTTATGTCCTTTCCCTAGCAGTGACCTTTTGGGAGTCCTCTATTACGTTACAATATATAAGAAAAGTTTTTGTTTTTAAAATATTACTTTATATAAAAGTTGTTGTTTTTTTTATAACATATAGTTCAATAATTTTAAAAAATGACATATTTTAATTTACATTTTTAAATGAAGAATATTATTATTTTTTGTAATATCCATACTAAAATGTTTTAATTATTTAATACCGAAATGTTTAATACTGACAATGTTATTATCGATTGTCATTTTTATTTTGATCCAACAAGCACTCTCAAAAATCTACTTCTAGTGAAAACCAATGCAGTTGGCAATTTATATGTACAGCTTGGAGGATTGCTGTTGGAAGGGTAGGTGGTTGTGCCGAGTAGTGGATGATTGCTTTTAATAATTCAGAGGGTAAGTCAACTATACGCTGAGTCCTGGGGTTGAGATGAATGGTGTAATTCACATGTAACAAAATTTTAGAAAGCTCTTGTAAAATACTTGAGGGCTTTTTATTTTTATAAAAATATATAGGTACTATATTTACTACGTTATCAATTTTAATTAAATTTTAGCTACGAAATAATGCCAGATTAATTTATTAAAATTACTTTGTTATAAGAATAATGCAAGTAATTAACATCATGATTAAATTAAAACTCTTCTAACCAAATATTTTTGATGTATGTGTACACAATTGTGTAACAAATTAGTGTTTCTATTTTTTGAAGATTGATTTTACTGAGGTTTTTATTTTGGTGACGATTCAATAGTTAACTAAAACTTACAAATAGTAACTGGTGCTTATTGCATAAGTAAGATAGATAACACAAATGAAAAACATGTTTTAAAAATAACACAAAATACATATTTTAAAATGTTTAATAAAAACGTATATCATATGTTAAAAGTACATGAAGTCACCGGTAATGTCTAACCATGTTCTGTAAAAAAAAAGTTACAAAATATAATTCCTAACATATTTGTTTAAATTGAATTATCTATTACCTAAAATTAATCCGTTTTATTAACTATTTAGATAAAAAAGTATGGAAAATCGCAAACAATTTTGGTCATACTGCGATCGGTAATTGTTAAAATATATTTTAAAAAAACTATATATTTTATAACCACAAGGTTCTACAATATAATTAAACAACATTAAAAATTTATTACATATTGTTTTGCTAAAACAATGTATCTTGATGAAAGTTGTTCATTAATTTACACTATTGTGTAAATTATCCAATTACCTTTAGCTTTAAAATATCCATCTAGGCATAATATATACACATCAATACATATATAAAATAAAGTAACTGCATATTGTAGGTCTATTTTGTATCAATAAAATTGTTTTTGGTTTGCATTATTTAAAAATATCCTTACTAAATTTAAAACATCTAGCATTTTGGAGTACCCAAAATTAGTCGTTAACGAAATGCTACCTTGTTTCCAACGAGTCACGTTACATGGTGTTTTACATCTTCATGTTTTGATGTATTTATGTAAATACATATGTGTCAGTGTTTGTTATTTCGTTATTTATAGGCTTCAAGTAATTTTTGTTTTATGATAAAATAATTTAAATGTGTAAATTCCTATGTTTAAGAAAATACATATATTTTGTAAAATATGCTAATTCAAATGCCAAATATATGTTCCCACACTGCATTTAAATCTGAATGTAATTTGAATAAAAATAGATATTTGTGTTTCAACAAAACTATCGCAAAATATTCATCTGCGAATTTATCTACTAAATTTTCTTATGTTTTATTTAGATTTCAGACTATTTTCTAACGCATTATTGGAGTGTAGGCCTGAAATGACTTTAGATTATTTGCGATGACTTGGAAAACTTCATTATTATTATCAAATTCATTTGACATATCATAAAAAAATATCTGGTCGAGGTATTTTTTTAAAAAATAAAATACAATATAAGTGCATAACAAACGGAACACTTGAGGAAGTATCAAGTCTTGTTCGTTATAAATTCAGCTTGTTTTTATCAATAAAGTTATGATTGTTTTATTTGTAAATTTTACAGCAGTTAATGAATGACGAAGAAACAACATAACTATTTCCGTAGTAGTTGTAATTCGGAAATTAAAACGAAATAAGCAAGGTCACTGAAGTTTTATAGTTTTATGAATTATTAAAAACAAAATATTAGGGAGAAAATATCGTACATATTTCATCAGCGATTTTAATTGAAATACATAATATGGTAACTATTTTATTTTAAATTTTAAATCACAATTGATTTTCAGTAATGACCATTTTTAATTAAAAAAAAATATATATATTAATTTTAAAACCCTAATTTTATGTTTTGTTACAATCACTAATAAAATTGATATACAAAGATATATTAAATGTAATTGTAGACTATAATTGAGTGATGAAAGTTAAAGTTAATGAAACATAAATCATAAGGTATACAAGTTTTAAACATAAATCAGTAGTATATGTAAATTATAAATACACGTGCTTTGAAATATTTTCTACCCTGATACTAGTAATGAGTATTTACATTTTTGTATATTAACCATTTCTAAAATATAACATTTTTCACACAAAAAATCACGTTTTTATAGTAAATGTGAAATAAAGTATGATTATTACTATTATTAAGTATTGAAAATATTTTAATTTAACCATATTTTTAAACCGACTTTTCAGCAAGAAACAATAATTATTGTTTTTTTTTCACATAAACCATTATTAAATGTGAAAAAAGTCATACATATTTGTTATACAATGGTAAAAATCCTGTTACTTATAATGATAATAATAATTATTGTGTACGTTACCTATTTTTTAAAGAAAGCATTAAAAAAACTAAACTTTAAAATGTTTTTGTTTAATGAACCTATATTAATTATGAAATAAGATTTTATGTGATATGAACTGGTAACTACAATTGGAATTATTAACGACTAATAATATTAATTTTTAATTTCACGATTTTTTTGATTTTTTTTTTTTACATTTTAACCCAAAACCTTAAATTTAACACCTTTTTGCACGTAATTCACTTGTATATGTGAAAAAAAATATACATCGTGTGAGATGGTTACTACCCTGTTGGAAGAAATGAATTGGAAGCTAATGTACAAAAACATCACGCAGATAAAACTTACACATAATGTTAGTAACATTTCGATTTATTTTTTGTATATAATATATCAAAATAACTCTGGCTTCATTCATTCAAAAGCGATAACTCGCATTATTATATTATCGGAAGAGATATTGTTTCGAACGAAAATTGAAACTTTGCTTATTAGAGAAACAGATATCAACATTTTGCTCTATTTAAAAAAATATATATAAGGATTTCTTTTTTAGTCATTTACCACACTCATAAACAAACATGCAGACTTTTGGACTCATTCCTTAAGGGAATTAAATGCAACCAACTTCTAATTTTATTTGATCGTTGATTAGAGACGGACGGACATTATGTCAAGGCTAAAAGTCCACGACTGTCTTTTACACGACATAGTTGTTAAAATTATAAAACTCTAGATTATTTTTATAAGATACACTTATGGGAAACTAAATATTATTCCTTCTATACAATTTTGTTAGCGTTACGCTATCTTAAGTATTTTTAAACATTAATAAAGTTTTATTCTATGTAATAGAATGTTGTAAAGCATAATAAAAGAAACAAAAAAGTCAAAGGCCTAAAATGTATTGTGGAGACTCTTATACAGAATTAAAAAACTTAGGAAAACATCACAGAATATATTAAAATTGCAATTGTATAACTTATTTGTTGAGTCACCCACTAGGTAAAGTTACAATGTTCTGAATTTCATCATCATATAAAGTAATTAATGAATTTATCCGAATTATTACATTTTATAAAAGCTGAATTTCGAAATATCTTCTGGACGTGAAGTGGCCAACTAATTTTGTTTGTGATTGAGTCGCCTATGCTACATCGATTAAAAAGCACTTTGTATTAAAACGTTTAAACGTTTATGTAGACTTAATTAAATATCAGAGCTGCGACAGTACCATGAATTTGTTTTATTTGTAACTTACTTTAAAGTCTGTAGGCTGTATGACTGAAGTAAAAATTGCATTATTTATATCATTTGTAATCATATTAATTCAATAGATATAACAACTTTAAACTCACCTCCATCACATTATCTGCACACATCGCATGACATCATAATGCCTTCGGCAATCTGAAAGTAAAACAGTTATTACTAATAAGAAGTTACTAATAAACAAATTATTATAAGTTTTTAAGTGCGTTTATTAGATTAATAATTAAATATTGTTTGATCTGAACATTTGATACAACAATTGTATAACCTTTTGGTCGTAGTTATTATAAGATCACTTTGACTATACCTTCATTATTACTACATTACTTGACTACTACCACTTATTAATTAATTAAAGTTTTGTATATAAAGTTTTTACGTAAGCATATACCTGCATTTGCTTTTTAGGAACATTTATACGGATAGTACCATTTTATTGTGGTGTATATTTATATGCGTAGCCTACTAATAACAGCTTTCGTGTTGTATTAGATATTTTAATGTTTAAATGAATACCTAATTTTCACAAACAGGGAGATATATTACTTTTTTGACAATTAAGAAGTTTACTGTAAATAATAATGCTTAAGTTGTAATATAAATATATAATTTGATATGTCTCTTAGTTCTTAGGCAAACCGGAGAATGTCAGAAATGTATGGCATTTTATTTCCTAACTTCATAAGTAAAGAAGAGTAAGCCTCGTATTAATAACAAATTTAATAACTCTAACCCATTGTAGATTGTGTTCTTGTTGCCTTCTGAATAATACAAAGAATGATATCCCCCATTCGGAATAAATGTGGCGTGAGTTACAACGACATATATCATTTTTTTCAATTTTCTTTGCAATGTGAGAGAGAAAGAAAAGGAGAATTTCAGTTAATACAGTTATTCCAAGTTTATCTTTTCACAGTAAACATGCAGAGGTGAAAGGATTTCTCAACATTGCGATATGAAACTCACAAAGCGGGATCCGGGGTATCTCTGGGGAAGCCAACTTTGTTATTAAAGTTTGATTGTTCGTTCCACAATAGACTAACATACTACCTTTACTTTACTAAACCTTACTTCACAATTGTGTTTTCATGTGGTTAAACGCAATTACATATCACACTATTGAACTACTTTCCGGATGTTATGTTGTACACTTAAAATATTTTAAAATGTAACATTTGATCTCTACTTCCTATCATAACACCAATTCTTAAAAAGTACGGTTAGTTGTTCAAAACTCTGATATTTAAGTTGTTATAATGCTATAAATCTGGGATCATTCATTTCTTCAGCCTTTAGAACTGAAGTGAGATTTAAAGCCGTACTCGTTTTTTTAAAAAGACTGATTAGTATAATTGGAAAAAAAATAAAACAATTTTAGAACTTTTCCAATATATATATTTTTTTTTACAATTATTCAGGTATTTTATTGAAAAATGATGTTAAATATTTCCCCTCCAAATGATTATCTAGTACGGTGATAACAATGTCAACCACATTCATTCATTGAAGTGGTAATAAAATTGACAATAATCAAACTATTGTTATTTTGAATCGATTAAATGTTGGTAATTGTTGGTAAACGTTTATATTCTTTTTATATTACACTTTGGTCTAACCAAAACAAAATTAATATAACGGCTCTTTAACTTTAGGATTATCCTGATTTTGATGAAATACAATTTTTTTTGAAGGGTGTCAGTATTTCCCCTCCAGATACCGGAAACCAAAATTAAGATTAAAATCGGCTTTTCTGTGTTTCTTGAAATGCACACCTGTGGTTATTTATTTTATAATTGTAAATTCGTTCTTCTATTAAAACTATTATTTGTTATTTTTATAAATATATTTGTATAATATAATAATAATAATAATAATAATAATAATAATAATATATATATATATATATATATATATATATATATATATATAATATGTTTATTCTTACTTGTTCGTAATTTTATAAAATAAATTTCAAAGGTTTAGTTAAGTGTAAGATTTGATCTAATTTATGTTTATTCTTACTTGTTCGTAATTTTATAAAATAAATTTCAAAGGTTTAGTTAAGTGTAAGATTTGAAATATTATCGACTTGTGAATTAAATATTCATTATATCTAATTGACACCAACACACAAAACAAATTAAATGAACGGTAGAGAAAACCCACGTACCTTCACGGGTGGGAACAGGAGATTAGAAATTGTACAATCATCCCAATATATTCAACCATTACAAGATATTATCTTATATCATAGTAACACAAAATGGACCACCATCTAATAAAATTTACGTACACTAATAATAATTGTAAGTGTGCGTAATCATTGCAATATTTCACACACCAATATTAAAAGCAGGGGATGACATGGGAATAGTATTAATTACAATTTACCTGCACTAATTATTCTTCAAAAAGTAAGTAAATAAAAAGTCATAAAATATTCATAAATATTCACCATCGACAGGAAAAATTGCCTAATGAATTTTGTGAAATGTAATTATTTAATAAATACACCCTTACACTCGTAGTTTAATAATATCAAAATGACCGTTCAGGAAGGTCATTGTTCCCTTCAATATTTTACCAACAATGTCAAACTTTCAATTTTTTTTTAAGAAAATGATTTCCTTTGTTTTTTTGGATATATTTTAAGTTAGAATTACGATCATTTATATTTCACGTTTCTGCAAAAACAGCTGTTTTTTTATAGAAATAGATCGATAGGTTTTATTTTAAATTTTACACGTTTTTTGAAGATGAAATATATTATTGCAGTGGAAATATTGATTTTTGTTATACTATAGGTATCTTCAAATAATAACTAATTACACAACAAAGATAGTCTAATGACATAGATAAACTATACATGTGAACAAAATTAAACAAATCAGTTCAATGAATAGGTTGACAGCACTCTAAGTTGATTCCAATGACATTCCATTTGTAATGAAATTCATACATCAGAGGCATCATCGTAAGATCACATTTTAAAATGTTTTGGCTTTTCGTATAAATACATATCCAAATAATACGTGGAAAGTGACTTTGTTTTTATCTTAATACTCTACATATGTAACAAATATTTGTGAAAAGAGAAATGATGCATAACTTAAGATCAGGAATAAACCAAATCAAGTTTGCATTCTATCAAAACAGATCAAAACCACTAGGATAAGAAACGTTGGGAAGGAAAACATCACGATAAATACACCTGCACATCTGAAGTTCTGAATAATATAAAAATAAATACCATGAAAAATAGAGTTTGCCCTGTAATGATAATCTTTTTAGAACAAAAATTCCTGGTAACAAATTAACTAAAATAGTTATTGATATTTATATTTAATATATAATTGTTTATGATATTTTGTGTAATGGAATTATTATTTAAATTAATCTCATAAATATAATACAGTAAATCATTATATTATATAACAATTTAAAAATAAGTTGGACGCTGTAAATTTATAATTATGGATGTATATTCAGAATTAACACTCAAATGTATTTTTGCAGAGTAAAATGAGCCATAAATATGTATTGTAAAAAATAACTGTTTGGTTATCAATTAAAAAAAATAATAATAATCAATAAATATTTTTTCGTTAGAAAATTCTTAGGAACAGGTTAATAGTGTGCTTTACGAAAATGGAATGAAAAACATGAATGTTGGTAGCGTTGAAAGTGTAAATATAAATTCCAAGTTAAATGACGAAATGTTTAAAAAAAAAATATTAACATATTCAAAAAATGAAATGATGAGACTGAATAGATGAATGCTTGCAGTGAATAGTTTATTTAAAGTTAAGTCAATTTATTACATTGGTTCTCAACGTTTCACAATGATATACAGTGTCCAAATATATTGATTTTTCTTTTCTAAACATACAGTGGAGTTGTATCTAGCCACTATATACTCCTATAACACAACGTTGGCAATTTAATATTTAAAGGTTAGTTGTAATACTATGATTCGATTCGAACATGGGTTCAATTACTTTTAACAAGAATGTATTAATGTGTCAAAAATAAAGATAAGTATTGAGCTGCGTATATAATAATTATACAGGTAAATTTTAAAATTCGATTTCACGTAGGAATACATTACTTGTTTTATCGATTTAAATAATTCACATGAATATTTCTTGTAAAAATTGAGGTTTCAACTATGCTCTTATTTTCTTCACATGCAATTTTCAAAATGTTATTTGCTATTACTTAAACACATTTCGTATCATAAAATAAATGATTTTGAACACTGTCAAGTAAATTATTACTTATCTTTAATAACTTATTATTTGTAATGAACAATGTTCTAAATGAAAATTGTCTATCAAAGTCGAAACTCCCATGGTCTAGAATACTATCATCAGTGTTCCCAAATTCAATCAAACTAGAATTGCTTACATTATGTATTTTTTAAAAATATTTCCGTGAATTTTATGTAAAATAATATATTATAGTGAAGAAAATATATAACAAATGTGTTTTTAACAAGTGTAATATAATATTATGAAACATAGACAAAAGTACTGAAATGAAATTATTATTACGTAAATAATTATGAGGTTCGTTATGTATACATTTAAATAAAAATAAAATGTTATTAGCAGTAAATAACGTATACACTTTTTTAGCAGCTGAGTTATTTCATTTTCTCCAATTTTTTATTATTATTATTTTTTTTCTCTTTATACTTTTAGACAAAAATGCTACAATATGATTAGTTAACCAATTTAAATATTCGTACACAATAGAAGTGGCAAACAAACTTTAGATAGATATAGATACATTTATAAGCAAGAAATATATACCCAATTATTTGATGGGATTATCAAATATACAAATATTATAAGGTGACTTATTTCTTAAATAATAATTTTAACATAAAATTTATATAAAAACTGTTTCAAATATTTTTTTTTTGCATTTGATTGTGCCCTCTGATCAGTGAATACAACTCTTCACTGTAAAAGTGATACATTTCCCAGGTTGAATGAACATATCAATACATTGTCAGAAATGAAAGAGATAACTCAAGTGCAAAAGTGCCTGGCTTGAATCGAAGGAGTGGAATGTATGCAGGGTTTGCTACAATGCTTTCAGTGCTATTTGTCATGTGTGATGTAGCGAACAGTTGTGGAGGGTTTGACTTGAAGCTTCCAAACGGTCTTTCACAAAGCCCGAGATGCTAACTCATTCAGAAAGGTATAATCTAAATGAATGTAACATTGAAGTTAAAGTGGAATGTTAAGTTTATATTTTACAATAATAAATATATGTAACCTAAAAAATAAGTACAGTTATAAATATAAAATTACATCTTTTTGTTAATATTTAAAATTTCAGACGGCAATGGTTCCGAATGTTACCAATTACAATAAAGCGTGGAGAATATTTATATTATAAATATCTAATTAAATGATAGTTATTACAATTATAACAACAAAGCATCTTATTATATTTTAACTAAAAAGTCATTTCGCTTCATATTTTTTAATTAATAATTTTGCTTCTAATAAATTAATAGACCCTATAAAACCGATCCTATCCTAATGAAAATTGTTTATTGATTGCTTTTAAAAATCAATAGATTAATACGTAGCTCGACAGGAGCGTGGTATCGGCAGTGGAGAAAATTTTACTATATATATTTTTAAATGAGACAATAAAAACCCACAAAAGATCTAGTCACACACTCGTATAGTTCTAATCGATTTTCAATTAAACTATTAAATCTACGATAGTTTAATATGAATACAGACATATAGTATATGAGTATAGATTGAATGTAATATTTTTTTATAACATTACATCATATGTATTATTTATCATACTACATAGTATTTTGATTGTTTTATTCCAACGCTACAATAATATTAATTGCGATATATTAAGAAATATATATATATATATATATATATATATATATATATATTTAAGTAAATGATTTATTTAAAAATATGACGACAATTTAAATTTAAATGGAACTTTATTAAGTAAAATAATTAGAGGATCTCTTTACGTGTATAATTCAGAAAAATAAATAGAACGATTTATATCCTCCATTTTTCGAAAAGGAAAAAATCATTTATTATTGCGTTGTTCATGATTACAACTAGTTGTAATATTGAAAAGTAGTATTAATATATTGTTAAATAAAGGTAAACTGGTTCTAATTATAAAAAAAAACATATATTTAATATAAACTTAGTAAAACGAAATATTGTTAATAAATAGTTACTACCAAAAACATAAGACAACTTACATACAAAAATAAGGAAGAAACTTCGTATTAAAAAGTTAAACGTTACACTATGAGTTTAATGTAAGATAATTCATAAATATTATGGCCAATCAAAAAATTGAATACACGTAATTTTTCTATTGTAATCCTAGTATAAGCACAAGTTATATATTCTAGAAAAACAGTTCTCATTTATGTAAATATGATTTGTCATAAATAAAAACACTGTTTGATAGTGTTTTCAGACTTATCTGTGTATCAACTTTAATGTAATATCAGATATTCCTTGTTGAAACTCCATATTCAAGGATAAAATAAATAAAAGCTTAAAGTTTCAAATATTTTAATAATATAAATCAGCTACATTTATATTATTAAAATATTTGAATTTTTAAGCTTTTGCTTTATTTTATCCTTATCTGTGAATATTTATTGAATATTTAAAATGTGGTTCCTTTATAACATGACAGAAAATGTCTCACAATATATAGGCTAAGATAATAGTAGTATAACTTGATTTTGATCAATTCTTAGCTAACAATAAAACATTAGAGTACAATTTTATTTACGTCTAAACATATCTTTCTAATAAAAATATACAATGTAACCAATAAAATCTTTTAAATTAAAATTGCTAATGTATTAAATTTTTTCGTGAAATTCATAAAAGCCTTTAATGGATTATTCTTAGATTAATGCGATTTTATGGCAATATATTTTTTAAAATATATTTTCTATTTTAGTGATATCTGCATTCAACGGTACAATTAAATGATCTGTCCATCTAAAAATGGGATGGCCGTGTGTTCTTAAATCTGCAGGTTTCAAAAACGTTATTTATGTAATAGCCTGATGTAAAAACGAAGATTAAACGTTTGTATATAGAGAATTGCAATACTTGGACACGCTGTATTTCGTTTCAATAGGCCTATGTAATTTTTTTAAATTTAATGTATACAAATATGTATTTTGTATTAAAATAGAAACGTGAGCTTATATTTTGTATACAAGTTTAGTATCATTACAATATTAAAAAACTCGTACAAAATCTTTAAATAAATGAATTATTTATATGTATAGTTGTTAAATATCTATACAAATAGATAGAAATTAACTACAAGTTTGTATTAATAGAAAAGTATCAAGTCAGTTTCGAAATGACATAATTATTCTTTATGTAATAATACCGGTTAGAATTTGCAATAGTAATGTAATTAATGTAAAATTAATGTAATATAAAAACATTTATAATGTATTTTTATTTAGAATTCAATTATATTATTTTCAAATAAATATTTATAAAAAATAGTTTATACACTCCCATAGTTTTGCAGATCTTATCTTGTATAGTTACAATTGTAACTTCTGTATAAAACAATTAATTTATAATTTAAAAAATACTTAATAATAAGACAAGTAATGTAAGTGATTTGAGAGCAAATCATACCAAATATAATTTTATAAAATTAGTTTTGTTTATAGATTTCTGGCTTGAGAAATACATCAATAGTAAATTTTGATAATTTTATAATGCTCTAAATTGTTTTTCTATTACAAATTAAGTATAATACATTTTAGTTAGTGGGTCAAAAAGTAAATAATTTAGGATCATTACATTCTTACGTCTATACATTTTCAATGTAATATACCATACATGTGATCAATTTAATACATTTTAACTCTCTGTAAATAAACACCATATAATTGTTACTTTTTAATAAATGTATACAACGTACATGGATTGCAACTTATCACATTAAAGAAAAATCTAATTTAATTTCAATTGTTTTATATATTAATTTGATAGAATATTGGTCAATAATATTATTTTGAACTTACAATAATTATGATATATTCCTAAATGCAGTCAACTTAATTCATAATGACACACGAACACTCGCGAGCACACTTTATCACACAACGATGAACCTCACCTTACACAAGTCGCGGCGCGGCGTACACTAATGAACACACTGTAGGTCTCAGCTGGTTGTACCGAGTGCATGCGCTGTTTGATCATGTGAGCCCACAGATATTAAATCATGTTGTCTATAAACCAATCTAATAACAAAATATGATACGGAACCGAATATCCTTCTAACTTAATTTTGTATTTGCGTATAAATAACATTTTACTTACATGAGCGAGACGGAAATTAGATTTTACTACATAAATTTGTTTCATAAAAGCAAGTAAAACGTTATAATACAATTTGTCCTACAGTGTGGGTTATATTTAATTTATTCCTAATCTAAATGTACAACAAGTACATAACAATATACGTAACTAATTTTTTGATCATTATGTATTTTTAAAATAAAATGTAAGTGTATGTCTCCATATTGCTTAAAGTAAAATTAGAGCATGTGTACAACTATTAGGCGAATACAATCTACATTAAATTGTTACCTAAAAATAAAAGTAATAAAAACTCTGTAACAAGTATCAGGAATGATGAAAGCTATGAGTATATTAATGACAGCTAGAAAAACAAATTTTTATCTGTTTCAGACATGTTATATACTCACGTACTGTATTAATAATTGATGTTTATAATATCAAAACAAGGCATAGTTTAAGCTCATAAAGCAAAAGCAAAATACAAATATGAACGCAAATATCTATAATATAAAATATAGTAGAAAGTTATTAAAAAATAAATAAATAAATAAATAAAAATAATTTTGTTTCCACAAATTTAAAACCTAAACGGATATGATAACCTAAATTAAAAAGTGGTGAATTTAAGTGAATGTTTTTTTATTGATTTCAAATTTCCTTTTAAAATTATTATTATATATTAACTACATATTATTACGGGGTACATGTTTCTTCTTTGTCTTCAAAGAGTAATAAATAATATCCACGGATGGAGAAAAAATGGCACATCAAATTTAATGAAACTAAATGTGTTGAGGTGAACTACACAAAAAAGTAAGACAAATGCTTGTGATACTAAATAATATCCCATTACCATATGCTAACTCTAGCAAATACTTGGGAATGAACCTGGATGCCAAAATAAGCTGGAAGGTACTCGTCAAAAAGATAATTATGTGATGTGCTCCGATTAAAACATAGAAAAATGTAATAGTTTCTGGGAAAGGGCTCATGACTATCAACACATTATAAACTGATACTATAGAAGCACAAACTATAGCCCATATGAACATATGGGATTCAGCTATAGGGATTTATCAAACCTAGCAACATAGTAATCAATCAAAGACACAAAATCTAAAGGAATATGTCATCGCTACATGGTATAATCGTACCAGTGTCGTACACAGGGTCCTAGGAATGATAACAGTCACTAAAGATTCTGCATGATTGCACGAAAGCACGAAGAAAGACTACATACAAAACCATTAAAATATCCAGAAATTTAAACTTGAGAAATTTAAATCAGATGACAAAATCTTGTCAAACCTTGTGAGTTACTAAGGCAGCGCGCAGAGTGAAGTTGGCAGTTGTTTGGATAAGGTATATCAAGCTGTTACTCTGTGTCTGTGTACTAGATACATTGTAATAAATAAATCAATGAATGTAATTATTAACTAATAAAAAAAATTCTCCATAACACTGGATAGATTAAATAATTGTTCAAATCCCATTTTCCATAACACTTTAATTTCATTACCAAGACTGTCCGTATAAGATTGCTGCTAAAAATATGTACCATAATAAAATTTAATGTTAACATAAAACTTAGAAAATCCGTGAAAATGAAATAAATGTAGTAAAAACTTAAAGGGTTACATTGTGGTTATCAAACTTCTCATTGTTGGTTTTGAACTTTTTGTCAAATTTCCTTACTAAGTCTTAGTCTACTTTGGAAATTCAATAAATTACAAACAACTAAACATCAAATTTTTTATGGGTTGTTCGATTTACAGAATTTTTGTTGACTGCTTTCGTACCCGTCTGAATTCACTATGTAAAAAACAAACAAAAAAGTGTAGAAATTTAGTAAATAAACATTTTTTATTTGGGCAAAACTGTGTTACTTTGAAAGTAGTATTTTCTCTTCTAGATTGTCATTAAAAGCGAATTAAGTTATCCTAAGATTTTAAATATATTATGAAAAAATAAATTACCACTCATCTGGAATGTTTCTTCACTTCACGTGACACTATGATTGAAATGCTAAACTGATAAACCAACAGAGTAAAACAAACGTTCAGAAAGCAGCAAATGTATTTAGCAAACTTATGGATTATTTGATTCTATTCTTGTCTTTATGTGATTTTTATAAATTTTACCTTCCTTCAAAAATAAATAATGATTACAAACTCTACTGTAACGAGTAATTCGTTCTAAAGATATGAAAAGTTATTTTCAACAGTGAAGTGCTGGTTCGTTTTGCATTACCGAAAATTCACGGAAGAGGGGACATTTTTTTCCTTTTACCAATCAAACTGAGAAGTTATTAATTATTTATTTAATTATAAACCAAAACGTTCTCAGAATTATTATACTAAATCTCTTTCACAAGATTTAATTAAAATCAGTAAATCTATAATCGAGCTTAGCTTAAAAACCGCTAATACTCTAATATTTTTTGTTTTCCTACTTATTTATATTTACTGATTGGAATTTGTTTTAGATAATTATATAAAACTTAATTTAACTGGTAAACAATTAAATATAAAAAAAATTACACAATACTGGCATAAGCGAAATACATTACGAAATAAATTTATTATTATTGAAGTAATTTATTAAATATAGTTCACTGCAACCTTCACTGCAGTGAATGGTTCATGTTTAAACAACACTGCTTTATGTTATGGACAACAATCGTTTGCCCATTACATATCATGCAGTAAGAAATAATTCATAAAATCTAGTTTTTATCAGTGGCAAAATAATTAAACACAAAATATGTTTATCCCTGTTTTGTGAAATTTATTCTGTTTTGAGGTTACATTTTGTAAAATATACGTTTGAGAAGCGTCTACATTTAAACCGTGAATAATTACATAACCATAATGCAATTTCGTTTGGAAGGAAACTTTGTCTAAAAAACAGTAAATTCTAATATAAACCAAAATCTCCTTGAAATTGATTTTCATTACTGTTGAGACCGATGGTTCTTGGTGGAATTCCATGTTTAAAGATAATAAAACACTATTTTTTTTATTTTGTACTATCCACTTTTTATTAGTCTAGCCGACCAATGGTTTCGCCTGCTAAGGCATTGACGAGGCTGTATTACAGACTGAAGAAAAGAAAACCTTAAAACTAGAGGGTGGGAGTTAGGATACAAAAAATGGAAGGTTGGGGAAATACCCGGCCTGGGCAATGACCATAGGAACAATACACATTGGGAAAACCAGTTGATTGTTCTAAGTACAAATAACTTTTAAAGGTTTTACTAATGGAGAGTTATACAAATCTACCTGGTCATTTAAAACTAAATTAGGGTTACAGTATCTTATTCTTTTAATTTCTAAGCTCTCCAAAGCATTCAATTTCCTACCTTTATTATCAAAATGTAATATTTTAAAATCTACACTCGAATTAAAATCAGACACTTGATGTATTCTTAAATGATTTGAAAAACTGGAATCTTCATATCCTAACCGCCAACTTCTTTCATGTTCACCTAATCTAGATTAAAAATTACGTCCTGTTTGACCTACATAACATGAATTACATATTTTGCAAGTTATCTTATATACACTTCTCAACATTTTGTTTATCTTATCTTTAGAATTATTTAAAATCTTACCTAAACTATAACTACAATAAAATGCCGGCCTACACTCTGTTTCCCTATTTAAAATATTTCCAACTTTTTGGCTAACATTTCCTAGATAGTTAACTTTCCGCCATTTTGCGCTATTTTTAACTGAAGTTGGAAAAATAAGTTGCCTTGCATTCATCTTAAGTTTTTTCTTTAGCATTTTATTAATAATATTTACATCATATTCATTATTAACAGCTATTTGTTTAATGCAACTTAGTTCTTTATTGAAATCAGAGTCAGACATTGGAACTTTGATGAGGCGATACAACATACAATGGAAAGCTGTCAATTTATGATTTAAAGGGTGCCGAGATGAAGCATGGATAATGTTATCTGTGAAAGTTTGTTTTCTAAAAACACTAAAGTTGTGTTTACCATTTTAAATTTTTATATTTAAGTCTAAGAAATTAATTTGATCTTGTTCTCCAACTTCCATGGTAAATTGTATCGCATCGTCAATTGAGTTCAGGTACTTATAAAATAATTGAAGTTGGCGGTTAGAGCCATCAAGGAGACAAATTACATCATCAACGTACCGATACCAATAAATAATAACTGATTTAAATGGGTTATTGTTAATTACTTTGTTTTCAAAATTGTCAATAAAAATTTCTGCCAACAGTGGTGACAATGGGACCCCATAGCCAAACCATCACATTGAACATAAAATTTATCTTTAAATTGAAAATAATTTTGATCCAAGCATACCTCAATTACATCCAAAAGTTCAACCAAAGTTTGGCTTAAAAAAATCATTACAGTTAGTAGACAAAATAAAAGATATATCGATACCACATAAGGCTAAATTAGTTTCATTCGACGTAAAAAGTCTTTTTACCAGTATACCTAGAAAGGAATGTTTAAAAAGCGTAGAATCTCTTATGGATAGAACCAAAGTAGATCCCATAATGGCTAGAGAACGTTTGGATGTAATTGAGGTATGCTTGGATCAAAATTGTGTTTTATTATCATTTCCTTGAAATTGTGTTAAGAATTACGCCAGACTAAGTCAAAAACTGTAGGCTAACAGATGGCGATTTTAAAACGATTTTATTGACTTTAGTGATTAACAAATATTTATCAAAGATATATCCAAATTATAGCCGTATATAGAACTTTATATATTTCTTAGATATATATCATTGCACCTTTTTATAATATCTGCTCTAGGTTTAACTTATGTAGTATATTAAACTTATGTTACATTGAGTGAAATTTGTTAAAAATGCAAGTTCAGTCTCGCTGTTTCGTATAGTATGAGTTGATGTATCAAGCATTTTTATCAGCTGTCCAACGTTCATAACAGACAATTCCTGCAATCCTATTTTATAGTTGATTTAAATTGTGTGTTTCTTTAATATTTGTACATGAAACACTTTTGTAGTATTTAATTTACAGATATAATTTATCGTTTCAATTAGTAGTACGAGAATAAAGATAAAGTTATGTTATAGTATTTATTATTTACAAACATTTAAGAAGTAGTCGTTTTTATGCCTATTATTTAGACACAAATATATGACTATTACAGTTTGTTTAGTTAACGTTTTTATTTTCATTTTTTTAATGATTATTTTAACTCAATTTATTAAGGTTTTTTATTTGATATTCCATTTTATTGATATAAAACCTTAGATCTACATAAAAGATTTTGATATATAATTCAATTTATCTTCAGTTAATACGAAAGATGTCTTTGTTTGTAATTGACTAAAGTAATTTTCCCTAGTTATTGTGTACAGCTTTAACGTAATATTAACTGTGATTTTTCGTGTAAATTGCAATATTATTTACAACGTTTTCCTTATGTACTTACGGGTTCATAAAATAAAAGATTGTGCTTGTTTGGTTTCAAAAGACATTTTAACTTACAATGAGCAGAGAATTATGATATTGTTGGTGAGGTTAGTAAATAAATAAAGTTTTGAAACACACACACACACACACACACACACACACACACACACACACACACACATACACACACACACACATATATATATATATATATATATATATATATATATATATATATATATATATATATATATATATATATATATATATACATGTATAAGACCTTTTGAGTGCCTGGCGATTCCTGACCTTGGAGCGGTTATACGATCAGACATAAAGGCCACCTTTTGGGTGCCTGAGTATAAATGTTATACCGTGTATACAATTACCACCTTTCCAGTGCCTGGCTTATACTTTAAACGCATTCGCGGCGTTTTGGGTGCTTGATATAAAGATACCACTATTGCGACCTTACAAATGCCTGGTTTATATCTTAGACATATTCACGACTTTTTGAGAGCTCGATGTTCGCGCGTTTTTTTTTAGGTGTTTGTTATCTTAACTGACCTCCCCCCCCCCCCTTCACCTCCGCTCCAACCACATCTGTCTTTCGCGTGTAAACTCCGGGCTGCACTATACATTTTTCATGTATTTCACACTAACAATTAACAATACCGCATCATATTGAACAGAATGACTATAAAAAAAATAAGGAAGTGATATTCTTATTGTAGAGGTGTTCAGTTTACATATTGATCTTCACTCTTCTAATGACCTATTATTATGAAATAGATCTCATCGTTGTCTAAAAATTCTCATCGTAATCGTAAAACATCATAATCTAAATTTATTCTAAATTCTGGACAAGCAGGGTGATTATCACCAGATCAATTATCATGGTTGATGAAATGAATGTTAAGCTTACATATGTCTTGAGTTGCTTAAATCGTTTATTTATTGAACTACTGGACGGTGAAGTGCAATTTTCTCTTCATGTAATACTTAGGAAACAACAGTTTATATAAAACAATACAATTTATCCAGGGTGTTCTACACGACCGATTTATTGAATTAATTCCGTTAAGAAAGGTAAATTAAATGGATAACTTTAGGAATCACATAAAATTTACCTTTACCTTTAACATAGGCCAAACATGATATTATCTTCATCGATTTACTCCACACGCAAATAATAAAGGCTGAAAGGCCGACCCACTACATCAATTCCAATTCTAAAATGTCAGATTTTGACACTTTTTTCATACTAAAAAACAACCCAACTTGTTCAAACTCAAGCATTAAAACAAATCGTTACAAGGTGTCACTTTTATTTAGCTCGAGATAATATTGTTGGAACTGATTCGTATTTACGGAATAAAAATATAGAGAGAGTTATGTAGGTGATAAGAAGTATATCTATAACGACAGTTAAGCGAGTTAACCCTGGCTTTATCTGTTTGATAATTCTACTTTAAAAGATGAACAGTTTATTATTATTTTGAGCACAATAACTATACAAATGTGAAAGTGATGTACATTTTCATTTAGTGTTGAAATAGCTTGCATAATGATTGATGTAGCCCCCGATTAAGTTACCGGCTTTAGGAAAATATTTGATTCATCAGAATATTTCAATTTGGGAAGTACATTGAAAACTTGTTAGTGGCATTACCTCTACCTGGCTCAGGTTGCCAGCTGTGGTGGCACATGCGCCCTTTTAATCTCTCGTCTCTCTACGGTTTCACAATCAATTACTCGAATTAGAATTTACCTGGTGTTGAAATTTTTTCTGTTACTCTAGAAGCAAAACACGCCTAGAAGGCACCAATTCTGTAAACTAGTCCCTGAGACGTTTTATTTATTAAATCTTTGATATTAAAGTATAAATTTTTATGCTAATTTAAATAACCTATTGGCAAAAAAAGAACTTTGTAACGCAAAGTAAAAATACATTTAAAACAAGTAAATATTTTATATTGTTAGAGATAAAACATGGTTAATATTACGTAATTAGTTGTTCACAAATAAAATTGGATAAAAGAACATAATATTATATTTACAACTTATCTGATTTAAATAACAGCAGATGTGTAAATTAAATGTCTAGTAAAATATATAAACACCAAAGACATTGTTAGTATAGATCAGCCATCACATTTTAACCATTATCACAATTTATTTGATTTTTTGGTTTATTAGGAGCGTAGTCATTGATATGAAAAGCGGCAGACAAATAATTTAAGTTGTGTCGTTCTATAAAACGAAAAAATACATAATATATATTAAAATGTATAAATATATTTTATTTCAAGAGGTAAAACAATTATGATATTACAAAATTAGTTTTTCACAAATAAAATTAGTTATCTAATAGAAAACAGTATCGTTACAACTTTGTAATGTTTGGTATGAGAAAACATGAAACAAACTACACAAACTCATTCAAAACTAACATGACAATCAAATTTAAATAACGTTTTGGTATATTTACAATTTAGTTATTACATTTAAATAACAGCGATGTATAAATTACTATTTAAATATGTCTTATAAAATAAATATAAACATCAAACACATTGCAAGAACAGCCATGAATTTTAACTATTATCACATTTAAATGAAATTTAGGTATATTAACAGCGTAGTTGTTATACAGGGTATCCCGCGACCATTTGATAAACTTTTACCAGGTTATTCAGCAGGTAAAAACTGGAAAAAATGTAATATAACATGAAGATATAGATCTTTTAGTTTTCCGTCTGTCGGTCTGTATGTGATTTTAACTAAAAAATTAATATTTTTAAAACAGTTTGACTAAATCAGCCATATTTTGCTTGAGTATACACCTTGATACGTCCTTTCTTAAGAATAAATTTCAAGGCATAACTTTGTTCCATTTAAAAATGGCGGCCATTTTAAGAAAGGACTTATCAAATTCTATTCTCAAGCAAGATATGGTTGAGTTTGGTCAAGCCGTTTAAAAAATATTAATTATTAACTTAAAATCACATACAGACCTACAGATGGAAAATGAAAAGAGATAGGACACATGTTATATTACATGTTTTGCTAGTTTTTACCTGCTGAACAACCTGGTCAATTTATTTTCAAGTGGTAGCAGGACACTCTGTATATGACAAGCAGCAGATTTATGTTTAAGGTTGAATTGTTCTTAAACAAGAAAAATTTACATAGAATAACATACAAAATTCTATTGCAATAGATAAAATATATTACATAATTAGTTGCTTACAAATAAAACAAATTATATAACAGAAGAACATAATGGAATATTTACAAGTTATTAGATTCAAATAGTTGCTCAGCATTTGTATAAATTAAATATGCATTATTAAATAAATATATCAAACACATAACACGAACATCAATCGCAATTTAACTATTATTACATTTAAATGAAACTTTGGTTTATTAAGATTATATGGAAATTCTGCTAATGGAAATTCTGTCAGGTTTTGAGCACCTTTAACTTTTTTGAAGTTATGTTCTATTAATTTATATTCTCCTTCTTTTGTTGATTATATTAAGTTACGTGTGTTAAGAAGTTGTTTTTTATGTTGTCTGAATCTTTTATAAGAATGTATGTCTTTACAGAATAAAAATAATAAAAATTCCCCTAATTCCTGCCTACAGAAACAACTTACCTTCTTTTACCTTCCCTCTCGCACACACGACACTACAACCAGTAACCCTTTTACTTCTGTTATCTGACTTTTTAAATGTCAGCTATTACTGTGCTATATTAATCTGATCCCATAGTTCTGTCAACTATTAACTTTATCAACTCGTACAATCTTATTCATATTTTTCATTAAGACATGGATATTTCCAATTAAAAGACAGTTTATTTTCAACAAACGTTTATTATTTGCTAATAAATTATGGACTTAACAAATTATTTTTTTGTAAAGACATTTCTCTTGTTAGGAAAAAATATGTATTATTTATATAATTTAAAAAAGGATTAGAGTAGGTACTGTTAATAACACATAACAATTATCATTGGAAGATTTTCTTTGATTGAATGTTTTTAAACAACTTCGTCTTTTTACTATATATGAAAAATGTTAACAGTTCAGATATGGTTTGTTAGTTTGGGTAAAATATTAAAAATATTATATGGTTGGAATCATTACACATTCTCGACACTGTATACAGTTTCAGAAGCCTATAATTCAAATAAACGACGACTATAATGTGAATCAGTCAATGGTAAGATTTTACCAAACTATATGCTATAGTTCTAAACGATTAAACTATTAGAATAAGACTACATTTTAAACCTACCTACATGCAAAACCTCAATTCAATTTAAATACAGCGAATTCAATACTGTACGTATACATTTAACACATTTGTAGAATATAGATTCATTTTTAAATATAAGTTCGTGACGTGTTTTACAGAGAAGAAATATTTATTTAAGAAAATAAGCCATCACAAGAAGTGCATGTTACGTACGATATGGCAGTTATTTCACTTGATTTTTTTAACGGGTATTACTGTGCCATCTATTACTTTATCCATTGCCATTTTATTATATTGACTATTAGATTTGTTTATGATGGTTTGTATTATTTGTTTTTTAATTTTAGAATTTTCTGCCTCAATATACTGCTGGACTTCTACCACAGTCTTATGTTTTACAGCCATATGCCTGCCTATTTTTGATTGCATTTCACAATACATACACCAATTTTTCTTAATACTTTTTTTTCTTGGAGGATCCTCGGCATCTAAGGGTTCTTGTCTCTGAAAAACAACAAATCTTATTAAAGGCGTACTTACACCTCTATTCATTTCTAGAAATAAAAATGTCTCACTTTTACGTGGCATAATATGACTTTATAATTTGAGTGACCCTCAAAATAAGGTAAACAATAAATAAACGTTTGTCCTTCATATTCCAGACCTAATAATAGTATTTTTTTAATCAATTAAAAACATTATTAAAAATTTAAAATATAGTTGTATAGTTCCTGAATACAAATGTAGTCAAATTTGCGATCGGGCAAATATTAATATTGTGTCCAACTGTAAAATAAACAGTGAATTGGTGCAGGTAGAAAAAACACACCATGTGGCAACGTTGCATTACTCCCTCCTTACTGAGCGTCAGTGAGTCATAACTAGATATCCACAGCCTATTTCTACTTTTTTTTAAACTTTGCTACTACTTAATATTGTTTGTTCGAATTTCTAAAAATAACTATAAATGTTTATCTAGACAATCTCAAAACCAACCCCTCACTTCTCCAACCATCAAATGTCAACCGATTCTTACTTCATAGAGCACAAGTTTATTTGCTGTTAAAATTATATAATATTTGTGATGCAATTTTCCCTTTTCTGTTCAAATATATTTTCTTTTACTGCTACAGTAAAAATATAAATACCATATTGTTCGTCATTAACAAATAAAAGTTTTTACTCTCTTGTAATTGTTTTATAAAGTTAACAAGTTTTCAATATATACGACTTTAACATTTTAAAATGGAAATCATTTCCAAATCTCGTGTAAAACGTTACATGAAAAATGCGTTTATCAAATCTGAACTCAATATCATATATATTTCTAAAGTTATAATGTTATTTTATTTTTAAAAAATGGTGGATATTCTAAAACTAAACACGATAGGACTATTCTACATGTTATATAGCATTTAATGTATATATTGTCGTACTGTACTTAATCTGTTCTATTGGACTGTACTATTGAAGTTTTGATTGTTCTAAAGTTTGATTGAGTAATTTCAACTTATTTGTGACAAACATTTCTTTTGGATGAGTTCGATACAGTTGTCAAAGAATTCTGATGATATTTACCCGTTTTTTTAATTCAATGTTTAATACAAATTACTAAATCCAAAATAAATCGAGAAATCGGAAAAGATTTGAACCGATTTTTGGGATTTCAAAACTCTGGCGAATTGAGTAGCTCGCGTAATTTTTGTTCAGTTTTCTTCAAATTGTTTAACATATCTTAAAACGAAGTTCGATAAAATATATTTTGTTTTTGACTGTTGGTCTCTTTAACTTCGATAAATAAAGAAATTTGTCAAAAAAAAAAATTAACTATTTTAAGGCAAAATGTTTTTACGTGTTTCACAAATTGCAGAACACTATTTTTTGTAAAGATAAAATGTGTAAATATTTGATTAAACAATTCCTTGTAAACATCTTAGTTTAGTTCAGTTGAAAGCAAGGTGTGTTTTTTTCAGTTACACTCCTAACAAGCTCAGTGTGTTCCAATGAAGGAAGAACTACTTCCTGACACAATTCTTCAAATAATGTCGATGAGTAACCTATAGGCCTACATGTGAACAAATCAAAGGTGGGAACGGAAATTGTATTTTCAACTTTCAACATTGTTCTATTTATCACGAATCTTAAAAACAACAAACATACTTTCTTTGTAGAATCGTAATTAATTTAGTATTATAAATAGCATTTCCTAAATAAATTGAAATCTTTAGGCTTATTAAAAAAAATAACGAGATTTAGATTCGAACCAACTACCTAAGATTTAGAAAAACAAAGATTAATATAGTTCCCCTATATAATAAAAATAAAGTCCTCTTTAGACTTCACTCTGGCTGTCTATCTTTCGTTTTCAGGATAATATTGTGAACTAAAAAAATTACCAAATTTGTGCTTTAACTAATAACTAGAGTACTGTAATTCATTTATTGCTAAAATTAAATATAAATATAAGACACCACAATTAAAGATCCTTTACGAAAGTGCTATCCTTCGGCGCCAAAGAAGCCTATAACCATGACCATACATAGGTTATTGAAATAAGTTATTGGAATTTTTGAGTTCTCCAATATTCTGTTCGAGTTGTTGAATAGCTATAGTACGAATTATTGTTTAAAAATTTTGAAATATTTTCCAGGACTTCTTCAACTTTAACGTCAGGTAATTTGTTGTGCCTCCCACCTCTGACTGATCCATTTTAAATTTAGTACTTTAAAAAGAATTCCTTACCTATATAACACTCTTAAAGTGTGGGACAGTAAGTTATAATTATATACTCTTAATGAGAATACACTGTCTTCCTAATATTCAGAGGACAGTAACTGTGCTCTGAACAAGAGTATATATGCGACAAATGTCCTCTGATCAAGAGCGAGAATGTCTTAAACACTAAATGGCTCAAACAAATAGTGAGGCAAAATAGCATGATTTTGAAAGGAAAAAAAAAACACAAAATACGCGACTACAGCCAAACGGTTGAGATCGGACATGGTTCCATATGAACTTTTTTATTCCATTTAGTGAGTAGAACATACTGGCGAAGTTAATGGTGTCATCATTAAGTATATATATATACGGTCTATCATTGTTAGGTTAAACTTTGTGCCAAGTTTAAACTCAATCGGTCAAACTGTTCTCTAGGTATAAATCATTTTGGAAAAGAAACAAAATGGCGGATGTCTGGAAAACGAAGCTTTTCTGGCCCTAGGTGCATATGAACAATTTTGATTTTTTTTAGGTGGACCCCTATCATCTTCTGAAGTTGTGCCAAACTCTCGCAAAACACCCTGTATGCTAAACAAATAAAGCGTTTAATACAACTTAATCTACTGTATTTGAATAAGTAAGTAAATTCATATGTAACTGAAAACGAGTAAAACTGAATGGTATTAACCTAATATGAACATAATATAGGGTTACTGTAACTCGACTTATTTCCGGCGGGATGTGATAGGGGCTAATGAACAGCAAATGTAACGGCTTTGTAGCTTAAACTACAACTCCAGCGACAGAGTTAACGAGTGGTTGTGAACAAGTGCGCAAAATAAGACTTAAGCGCACTAGAATGGTTAATTTCTAGTATAGATTAATTTTGTTGGGCACAAGTTTATGACTCCAACTTCTCTACAAAGTGTGCACTTGTTTCGTAAAATTCATTGTTAAATTGATATTTTGGAAATTATCAATCTACAACTTTTGAGCTGCTCGTCTCTTAGTATTTTTTTTTACTAGGAAAGTTGTGGGGTAGTTTTTATTTCTTCCCCTCTATATTTATGTTTTTGGGGTGCTGAATCCGAATCTGAGGTTTGCTTACAAAATTTCGTGACGAAACATTGACAAAAATGCAAAAAAGGTAAAAAATCTCATTCTTGTGGGTTTTCTCTTGTAACTCGTAAACTATCAATTATTCTTTAATAACCTCTCTAGCATATTCAAAATGAAAGAACATAAAATTTCCTACATATTTTACTATTTAGGTTCGGGCTCAAAAAACCCACTTTTCCACACCAACACTCAATTTTACTATTAAAACTTTCATTTAGTGAATTCCTCCTACTTTTAAGGTGAATACATACATATAGGCTGGGTTCAACTGTTATGCCATCTTCTATAAAAAAAAATGCTATCTAAGTATCCTAGTACATTGGTACAAGCCTTGACCGAGTTTAGGCATAGCTTAATCAATCTTTCCATAAATTATGTTTTTATAAAGAATTAATTTGTTCTTCAGTACAGAATAAGGGGTTCTAGTAAAAAAAGTTGTAATTCCAACGAAAAATCTGGAAACATTATATACCTACATGGGACTATTGTTATATTGTATTGTGTTACATATGATTATATACAGGATGCCGCCGAACTCTCTGGTCCCCTTTTATGGATTTGTTACTGGGATCGAGACAAACATATTTCGCAATATAATAATGGGTCTACGGTGCTTACTTTATCGTCTATCTGTATGTAGGTTCTATGTGTTTTTAACAAAATAATAATTGATATCTATCTAGAGAATGGTTTGACCGATTCGGTTCAAACGTAACATGAAGTTATACCTAAATAAACGGTACCAGAAACTGGCACATACTTTCTCACATTTAAATTACTAAACAGATTCACTGTGACTTCACAATTGTATTAAAGTAGGAGAAGGAACACATTAAAGTAGGAGAGTTTCTAATAATAAAATTATTATTATTACCTAAACGAGAGTTTTTAGAAAGATGCCGATTTTCGCATATGGTAGGGTACATTAAGGGCTAAAAATAAGCAAAATTTTATCAAAATCGTTAGAGCCGTTTTTTTTATAAAAAAATAATAACTGATTTTTTTGGGAGTTTTTTTGCCATAAAGGGGGTTATTTTTCAAAATTTGTCAAAACAGTTTTTCGTGCATCTGTACAGGCCTAATTGACATGTTTGGTGTTAATTTTTTTTAAATCGATAGAATAGTTTTCTCTCTAGCTTTGTCTACATACAGACATACAGACATACAGACAGACATACAGACAGACATACAGACAGACATACAGACAGACATACAGACAGACAGACATACATACAGACAGACATTTTGTAAAAACCACTTTTTTGGACTCAGCGGGTCCCAAAACGGATATATCCACAAAAATCTCAACATCGATTTTTTTGCGATCACTATATACTTTCTCTATACTATACTAGGTTAGTGAGAAAGTAAAATGATCTACTTTAGGTAAAATAAAGGATTATATCCAATCTTGCATTTCGTAATGGCGACTGTTTGGAAATTTCTAACCTAATATACCCAAAACAGTACATTTTAACAAAAAAAAATTCAAGACAACTTTTTGTAGCACTTTTAATTCCCTATCGGATTTTATAACTTCAAAACAATCGGATGAAGGATAACAGTTAAGTTAAAGATAATAACAGCGTACGTAATCACAATATTGGGATGTTTTGCATAGTTTTAATAAGATATGCAGGATGTTTTGTAATTACTCTGCAATATTCTAGGATATGATTCAACACATAAGAATGAGAAAAAAAATCAATTAGACATGGGTCCGGACAAGCTTTGTTTCCCCATAGCCACCAATTTGTTTTTTCACTAAATAATTTTTAACTAGAGAATTATATGACTGATTGAGCTCAAACTTTGCACAAAGTGTAATCTAACAATGATCTATTTAAACAAGATAACCGATTATATACAATAAGGTGTTTGAAAATTTCAAACCTGAATTGCCCAAAAACCGTAGGCCTACATTTTAACAAAAAAAATTCAAGAAATTATTTTTGTAGCCCTTTTCATTTCGTATCGGATGGTGTAACCGCCAAAACAATCAGGTGAAGGATAATAGAAGTTATGTGTAATAATCGGTTTGTTCAACCCGGCATCTTATACCAACACAGTAAACACAACAATATATTGTGTGTACATATTATGCTGTTATAATCCTTAACTTAACTATTATCCTTCATCCAATTGTTTTGATTATTACACTTTCCGATAGGAAATTGAAAAGGGCAACAACAAAGATGTATTGAAATTTTTTGACAAAATAAAAGGTTTTTTAGTTTGTTAGGTATGACATTTTTAACGCTATTTTTAAACGCATGATTGGATATAATCGTTGATTTTGTTTATAATAGATCATTATTAGGTACAACTTCAAGTCTAGTATGAACTCAATTATTGAAACCGTTCTATAGATATGAATTATTTTGTGAAAAACATACAGACAGACCGTAAGCACCGTTGACCTATGTTTATATTGTGAAATATGTTTGTCTCGATTCCAGGAACAAATCCACAAAAGGAGACCAGAGATTTCGAGGGCATCCTGTATAATTGCAATTTATAATATAGCAGTTGTATGTATTATTACTATTATCTAAAGCACAAATAACAAGATAGGTTAATAAGGTCGGTTCCACTAAAGGGCCTAGGGAAATTTTGTATTACCTGTTTCCCTAAACGTGACGATCCTAAGGTGGCCATTGGCAAACTTTTTTTTTACATGTAGTAAGGGCGTGTAATTTCGGGAGTGTTTGTGAAAAAAACATATTTATAGGTATGTCATTAACGCGTGCTTTTAACAGAACCAATTAGTGAAAACCCGGTGGTCCTTTATGGCCGTTCGGGTTCAAAACCTTGCTATAAGTTAGGTGGTTTATGATATTTGTTTAGTGTGAGGATTTCCCAGTGTATTTTGCCGAATATCTCAATTTCTTGTCTTTCAATGCCCAGACAATAAATGCCCTAAGGCTGGGAAAAGTACTATGACATGTGTTTTGTTGTTAAACACTACCAAAAGTAACTGTTTAGGCTGCTGAATTAATTTAAGACACTTTTCTGCTTAATCGCATAACTACAATTTTATTAGGACTGTACAGTATAACATACATTTTAGGGCTGGGAAAAGTACTATGACATGTGTTTTGTTGTTAAACACTACCAAAAGTAACCGTCTAGGCTGCTGAATTAATTTAAGACACTTTTCTGCTTAATCGCATAACTAAAATTAGGACTGTACAGTATAACATTCATTTTAGGGCTGGGAAAAGTACTATGAATAGAATATAGAATAATATAATAGAATAGAAAAAGTACTTTATTTTGACATTATTCCATACAAAATATAAAATAAATTCACAATAAATTAATTATAGAAGATAAAATAAAATGAAATAAACTTAATAATATTCTTTTTTTACAGAGTACTTTACAGCAATGGTCTTTTTGACCGTCAGCTGGGTTGGCATAAACAAAACAATATAGTTAAAAATTATACTATGAGTCACATATATTTACACATATAGACCTGTGTGTATATAACCTTCCTTCCATCAGTGCACCCATACATATATAATCATATAATCATACAAAATATTCAATATAAATGACTACAGAACTAATTAATTTGGCACCAGCTATACGATTAAAATTACTTACATATATAAATAGATTTACAGTAATCCTTCCAAGAATTTAGGTGTAACCCCCCTTCCCAACCAAAATTTTGTGTACTGTTACAGTTAAAAATAAATTCATTTATTAATTCCCATCTAAATTTCCATGCAATCTTCATGAATTTATCCAATCTCCACCAATTTCTCCCATTTAATAAAAGTTCAAATTCCCCCCTATTTAAACTGCGTTTGAAAAAGCACAAATTTCTTATATCGGCTAGGATAGGGCAGCGAGCAATAAAATGGTAAACCGTCTCGTTTTCATTTACTGTATGTTGCATAAGGAGCATAACCATATTTTATCGTTACACCACGGTTTATAGTTTAAGTCAACAAGTTCCGCCCTTGCTTTGATGATCCAACTTATTGTTTGTATATCATATTTATTTATCAAATAAAACAAGTCTACTGCCGAGTTGAAAGTCAAGGTCCCGGTACTGTTTATGATATGTCGCATTTCTTGCCCTCTGTAAAACTTCTCCCTCCCAAGTAACTCTGACCGCTTCAATAACACTAAGCATCTGTTCACGTAGCCTATCAATATTGCTCATATCCACATCAATCCCGCATTTATATCCTAACACTTTCCACTCCTGGTACCAGTAAATGCCCCTTTTTATTATTTGTTTAGCAAGAATGTTTGGCAATCTATTCTTTGGTAAAGCTACAACCCTTAAAAGAAAATTCAGGTGGATTCTCAATGTATACAAATAAACCTTTTCAAACCCTGTTTCTAAAAACAAGACATAATTTGGGGTGTTATTTGGCAACTTAAATATTCTTTTTATAAATAATCTAAATACCCCTTCCAATTCATCGCTTTCCTTGTAGCCCCAGACCTGGGAACTGTTGCATAAAATCGCCTTCACAATAGAATTAAAACATGTAAACTTGGCACTAAGTGGGACCCTCTCGTTACCTAAAAGGTTGTGCCATACCGCGTTTATAGCATATTTTGCAGCCATAGATTTGTCCTTAAATAGAGTTTCCCATGACAATGATGGAGTAAGTATAACACCTAAGTATTTATATTTATTGACAACCTCTACCCGTTGCCTTTTGTACCACCACTTCTCATTTCTACACAACTGACCCCCTTTCCTAAAAACCATTATTTTAGATTTACTTAAATTAACCCGAAGATTCCACTTGTTACAATAATTTTCGAGCTTATTTATCATACTCTGCAAACTACCAGGAGTAGGGGACAGAATAACAATATCATCTGCATACAATAAAACACTGACCTTAAACCCTTCAAAATCGCATCCTCCATCTAAAATATCAGCCAACTCGTTCACAAATAAAGAGAATAGCAATGGAATTAAATACAGCCTTGTTTCTTTACAAGCCATTTTACATTACAGCCATATTAGTTTCAAAACATTTCGTTACGCACGCATTACACCACACTCCCGATGTTGTACCTGTGTAAAGCTCTTTTATAATATTCAGCATATGAGAAGAAACACCCAAACACGATAACTTAAAATACAGCGCATTTCTATCAATAGTATCAAAAGCAGAGGAAAAATCTACAAAAAACAATACAGTTTCGCCCCCTTCTTTGACAGTTGCAACTGAATCATACTAGTTAAGTTGAATATGTTATCTATGGTGGAATAACCCTTTCTAAATCCGGCTTGAAATTCACTAATTATTTGATGACTGTGTACCCAATTGTTTAATCGATTGTGCAATAAACTAGCAAACACTTTCGCTATACAATCTATAAATGACAGACCTCTGTAATTTTGCACACAATTGACATCCCCTTTTTTATGCAAGGGAAAAATTGTAGATTTTTTTAAACTTTCTGGAACGCGTTCTTCCATATATATTTTATTGAAAATAGCTAATAGCTTTGAACTTAAAACCCGTGGGCCGTTTTTAAAAAAATCATACGGTACTCCATCAAAACCTGGAGCCTTCCCATCTTTCAATTTTGCCAAAATCGTTTGCAGTTCTTGCTGGTTGAATTGCTTGTCGAGATCATTGTCGAAAATAAACTGTTCCGTATAAGAAATATCCCTTGGTACAATAAGAGGATTCAAATGATTTTTAAAATACTCCACCCATTCGACACAGCTAATATTTCCAGCTAATCTGCTTTTTGTATTTTTAAAACTTTTCATAGAATTCCAAAATTGTTTTGCATCTTTAACTTGCCCCAAACTATTTACAACATATTTGTAATGTAGCTTACGCTTAGTTCTGCATAACGATTTAAAGTTTTTATTTGCCTCTAAATATGCGACTTTAACCATAGTTGAATTTGTTTTGCGAAACAGCTTTAAGAGTTTAAAGGCTCGCTGCCTTGATACCAGACATTCGAAATCAAACCACTGTTGTTTTTTGTTTACCGTAGTGTTATTATTTGTACTCGGTTTAAGTGGGCTGCTTGTTTGATACAACGAATCATGCTATTGACATTTATCTGGTTATCATTCAAGACATCAAAGGTTGACATTTCCTTATCTATGTTTTTACCGAACAAGACGTTATCTGAATTAGTCCATTTTATTCTTGGCAACAATGGTAGTATACAATCCCCACCCCTTTGGCTCTCTGCAAGTCTACCAACTTTACAATTTACACAAATAGGTAAATGATCCGATCCTGCATGACTTATAACCTCAAAATCATTTACTATTTCTAAACAACTCACTGATACAACCGCAAGGTCAATTACAGAATTACCCATCTTCCCAATAAAAGTAAATTCTCCTTCAGCATCACTTTGCGTTCTGCCATTCAAAACCACTAATCCAAAATTAAGGAATAATTCTAGAAGTTTACGCCCCCTTGTATTTAATATCCTGTCTTTCGATTTTCTGACCCCTCTAATTGTACTAGTTACATTAATATAATTTTACATATCAGAATTATTTTGTTCGTTAGATATTCGGCCATTAAAATCTCCAATTATTATTAAATTTTGCTCTGAATTTGAATTAATAAAATTACACAAATTTTCAAAGCTGTTCTCCCATTTGTTATAATTTAAATAAATTGGCAAAACCAACCAATTTTTAATTTCAATTAATTTTATATTACGTTTGGATACGAAACTAACTTCTTTAGTAAAGGATGACTGTAAATTTACACAACAAATAATACCTCCTATTGCCCTTCCAAAATTAGCATTTCTTTCAGCAAAATTTAAAAAATCGATTTTAAAATTAGGAAGACTCTTAACAATAAACTCTTCATCATGTTCAGATATAAATGTTTCTAATAACAAAATTAAATCATACTTATTTAGTAAATGAAAAAAATAATCTTCACCAACCTTGGCTCTTAGTCCACATACATTAAAAGACAATATTTTAAAATTGCTAACTGTCTGAGGCGCTATAATATTGTCCAACTCCTTATCAGCTGTTTGAGAACATTGTCCTGAGAAATTGGTGTTTAGTCCCTAAGAAGATGCTGTCTTCACTCCTTTCTCGTCCGTCTGTCCTGGTTGCAGCTTCCCTGGACCGTCCTTTCTCAACTCCGCTATGCGCGATGAAAAATCGTATTTGAATAGATCCTTCAGCTTCACTATTCCATCCGTTCTGCCGGCCATCAGTGTGTTGTCCTCCCAGGTGAATTTGACACCTTCTATTCTAATGTGGTCAAAAACTAACGGCATACGACGTCTTCCCAAATCTTTTTCTATCTCCCGTCGGACTGCAGCAAGGTAGGCTCGCTTTAATCTTACATCCTGTGTGTAATCCCGATGTACGACATAAGATGTTCCCTTTAACTTATTTACATTGGACATGATCCACCCAATATCGTCATCTGAAGGGAACTGGGCAATTATTGCTCTGCCCTTTGCTCCTAATGGTTGCGCTCTATTGACCCACAAACTGCCATTACACTTTAACACTTCCACACAGAATTGTTTCACAAGGGCTTTAAAGTCTGTCTGACCATTCCATTTAAGACCTACAAAAATTAAATTGTTACGTCTAGATCTACCTTCTAAATCATTTAGCTTATCCATAATAACCTGTTCTTGTTTTTTAATACAGTCTATCTTTGCTTTCAAAACTTTGTTCTCTTCCGTCAGACTTCTCACCTCAGAAGACACAATTAAGAGGTCTTTTTTAGTAGCCAATGTCCATAATTTTGTATCTAGCAAGTTACTCAACCCAGTCATTAGCTGTCCATGCGTCGTGTCACCTACCTTTGCATTATCCATCTTGTCTCAATGCTTTCCGACATTCCTAACGAAACACTTGCGTCTTCCGAAAGTTCTGGCAAACTGTACGCCCTGAAACGTTTTAAGCCTTTCGGATTTTTTGGGGGAAAATATTTGTCCATTGATGAGTCATTCATAGGCCCGAAAAATTTCTCAAAATACGAAAAATGAAACTAATATGCACGTGAGAGCTCTATCACTAACCTGCAGAACGAAACGTTAACGGAAACTAACGTTCTTCAATAACGTAAATATTTATGCTTCACACTATAAAATGCAATAATAATAATTGTAGTGAAATATTAATAAACTTTGATACTAACTTAATACATGTTTTTGTAGAGGACTATACATAGGCTACTTAAACAGGTGGGACCAAAATCGGTGTCTCCATCGTAGAGACACACACTATTTACACACACACACACACACACACACACACACACACACACACACACACACACACACACACACACAAATTAAACAGTACTCCTAACATATATTTACAGTATAACATACATTTTAGGGCTGGGAAAAGCACTATGACATGTGTTTTGTTGTTAAACACTACCAAAAATAACTGTTTAGGCTGCTGAATTAATTTAAGACACTTTTCTGCTTAATCGCATAACTAAAATTAGGACTGTACAGTATAACATACATTTTAAGGCTGGGAAAAGTACTATGACGTGTGTTTTGTTGTTAAACAAATTTAACAATTTAACAAATTTAAACAAAATAAAAGCATGCCTAATTGACATGCTTGGTGCAAATTTGTTTGAAATCGATCGAATATTTTTCTCTCTAGCTTTTTATACATACAGACATACTTACATACAAACATACAGACAGACATTTTGTAAAAACCACTTTTTTGGACTCAGGGGGTCCCAAAACGGATATATCCACAAAAATCTCATCATCGATTTTTTGCGATCACTATACTTTCTCTATACTATAGTATAGTGTGAAAGTAAAATGGTAACTAGTTAAAATATAGTTTTATTTATAAACTTGAAAAAATAAATACCGTAGCCTACTTGTTTGGAGAAAAAAATGTAACTATTTTCGTCTTCTGATTAATAATGTGTAACATATTTTAACATTCTGTTAACTATATTATGAAAACGAGGACAACGATTGGCTGAACGTGAGTTGTACCGCGAACAGAGGATTATGTACGCTCTAGTTATATTTAAAATAAATAGTTACTTCCTTAGTATTTGACAAACAATAGGCCTAGTATTAAATAAAATTAAAACAACAAATTTTTTAGTATCAACCACAATGTTTTAATAGAAACTTGCCGACCATGGTTTCGTTAGTTAACTAGTTTTAACTAGCGAAACCATGGTCGGCAAGTTTCTATTAAAACATTGTGGTTGATACTAAAAAAATTGTTGTTTTAATTTTATTAAAAATGGAATACCAACAAAAGTACCTACGGTCTCTAGCATAAATAGTTTAACAATAGTATTAATGAAAGAAAGTAAGTGATATGAGAAAATTTTTAAATCAATTTTTTTTTGTATTAAAACTATACAATATTGTTATGTGACGCATAATTTTACTCAAATAATGTTTCAGACAAAGTAATGTCAAAATTAAGTTTATTGGAGAGCATAAGGTCTTCAAAAGGTTCTATTTAAATAATAGCAGGTCTTCAAAAATTCTCTAAAACACGATGACTTATACCATGGTGATAACAGGCGTTAGAAAATAGAAAATAACAGGAACAAGCGTCAACTAAAGCCTTTAAAAGGTGACTTTTGTAACTGATCGTATAAGACTTCAAAAGGTGGCATTTGTAACTGATCGTATATAAGCCTTCAAAATATCGTCTCCCGTACATTTCACACCAGGCACTCTAGGCATCCAAAAGGTTCGTCGACGATTTCGCTTTATACAGAGGGCACAAAAGGTCGTTTTAGTGTATGAAAACAGACCTTTTGAATGCCTGAGTTCAAGCACTCCAGGCCTCCAATAGGTCGTCGCCCGTACCATTAGGCACTCGAAAGGTCTTATACATAAATCTATATATATATATATATATATATATATATATATATATATATATATATCTTTTATTGTTAACAGAATTTAGACAAATCACAATGATGTTACGTTTAAATAAAATATGTAATCAAATTATATGTTTTTTTTAAGAAATAGTATACCAATTAAAAAGAACAAGCATGTTTCCCGAGATGTATCCCAAGTTCGATATCTCTAATGCTATCAAAAATATCTTTCTTGGAAAATTGTTTGCATATTTGATTTAATTACAACTATACAAATTGTTCAATTTACTTTAGAAATTAATTAGATAAGTGATTGTGTATTAACCCATTGTGTTAATCGTTTAAATTTATGCTTTGTTCTATCCGCTACACATAAACTATACAATCTTAAACAGGAAAGTACTGGATGTTGGAACCAACACTGGGCTCAATGCAAATACGGTGATGCAATTTCCATTTATAATTTATGTATGTGTAGTATGTATATTTATACATTTAAATATAATTAAGCAATATTTGTTATAGCGCTTGATTTATTTTACTGTTTTTCGCTACTGCTGTCACTTTGCAGCTGTTGATATTACTCATGAAAATCTTTTTAGATTTTTAAGATTAATATTGATAAAACTCAAAATTTTACAAAATGTAAATAACTAATTTCCCAAATATGGTGAAATCTCCGCTAATAATAGCTTGTTTTCAGTATTTGTGTACATATAATTAGACAAAATTCTATAAATGTTTAGTAATTAATAAAAGGGAAAGCACATTTTTAATTATTATCTGAAAATAACTTGGATGCTTCATATAAATAATTATTTTCCTATATTTAAAATGTGTTATTTAGGCTACATCATTAATATTGTTATTTATTTATTACCTGAAAATTCACTTTATAATACTTTTTGCATATCAGTAGGTATTTTTGACACTTTTACACATTGTTTTACATTTAACATTTTTTCACGTAGCATATTAATTATCTTTAGTGATTTTTATTTCTTTAGTAGATTTTTGAATTTTCAAGACATTTGATACTGTATGTGTCTAAGGGATAAAATTTATATCCTAAAAAGTATTAGCTAACCAAAAAAAAAAAAGAAAAATACTGAATGGATAGCAATTTTCGTAAGAACAAACTAGTTACTAATATCAATTCAGAATTTAATCAGCACAAATAAATGAAGAAAATAACTGATTATAAAACATTTATTAACATTATATGAACATTATACATCTTTAATATTTATTACTTGAAATGAATAAGTATATTAGTTCAATAAAAAAATAAACAAGTGTTCAATAATATTATCATTAAATAACAATATAGAAAAACAGTATTATCACGTAACATGAATGCTACAATGAAAACCATAGCTGTTTCTAATCTATGTACAATATTATATAAACATCATAGGCTGTATTTATAAATACAGGGCGACCTGTAAATATTAATAATACATATAATTATGAATGTTTATTCATAATGAATTCACGATAATACAAAATAATGAATTAGTTCATGAAAGTATTTTTTTTTTGGAGTGTCTGGCTATGCAGTATGAAGGAACAAAAGAACTTCGAGATAAAAGACTTGTATGATGTACTTTAACCAAGAGATAAGAAGCAGAATAAAACGCCTTGTCAGTTCAACTCTTATTCCCATTCAGGCAACAAATATTCGAGACTTGCAATTCTAAAGATTGAAGTGTTAAGTGATAATCTATTTGAGTCTCTTATGGTTAGTATATATAATTCAAGCTTTGTTCGTGGAAGAGCAGAACATGGAGAATGTATAGACAAAAAAATTCCATGAACAAATTTTCAAACCGATTATAAATATTTCTTTATTTAAAAAGTGACAGACTATCTGAAAATATAAATTTCAAAATTTTGTATACTCAGAATGAAATATATATAAAGTACTCGTTTTAATATGTATATATATATATATATATATATATATATATATATATATATATATATATATATATAATTTCTTTCCTCCACTTACTATAATATATTTTCTCTTCTGTTGTTTTGACGGATAAACAGATCAAAAGTAAATGCGTGGTATTGTTCGTTTAGAAATATAATATTTAAAAGTATTTATGTAATATGTAATATGAATGATAGTTTCAACCTTTATGTAATTAATGTCATGTACACGTGTACAATTATTTCAAATTACAACTTTGATTTTTGTTTATTATAAACTTAATTTTTATTATGAAAACATAAGTAATTTTATTTTGAAATATTAAGATGAAAAAGTTATTCGTTATTTACCTAATTTTCACAATCAATTTAATTATTTTTATTATTATTGTTTATTTTCTTGAATTTACTTTCTTTTGAACAAAACACAGAGTTGTTTTTGAGGTGTAATAAAAAGGTTTGTTATCTAAAACTATTTTTAATTTAAAGTAAACCTTTAAGTACCTGCCATCATTATATTCTGACGTACTAATTACATTTTTTTAAAAAATATAAACATCAAATATTATCACCATAGTTTATAACAAATATTTAAAAGCAAATTATTTATATAGGCCTAGTAGAAATTTTAAACTTAAGTGTCCTAATTGTTAAAACTGCTTTTGGCAATAATATCCATGAAAATATACTAGGACGAGACCTACGAAAAAGTAAACAAGCACACTAAAGTGTGTTATAATTATTTTTAAAGACAAATTTTAAATAATATATTATAAATTTATAATATAACATAACACTACTACGTTCGGTGTTTTAAAATTGCATTATTCCTCAGTACACTGTATATGCGAACATAAGAAAACATCTGCACTGGCTTACCTGCTAGCTGATTGTTTTTAATAATTCACTTGTAATCTAAATCCGTGTTTCCGAAACCTATCCTGGGATGGCGATAAAATAGCTGAATTACTTCACCTTTCACCCTACACGAACACCCTTCCGAAATATTAGCTGATTTATACAATTCAAAACCAGGCTTTTAACAAACATTTTGTTAAACACTTTTGCCTTTGAAATTGGGAAATTTTGATTTTTTTAAATATAGTTATAATTAGGTGGCATTTTTCTTACTATTACTTTTTAAAAGGAGATGTAATATATACTACGTTAACTATTTTATTTATTAAAACTAAATTCAAATTACTTATGATATCAAGCAAACAGAACACAATTCTCACAAAAAATACGCCTAAGTATCAGACGCGTTTCAACGACAAGGTCGTCCTCTTCAGTGATACACGTGATACACCAATCAAACTATAACTACAAGAGGTCAGTTATAGTTTGATTGGTGTAGCTCGTGTATCGTGAAGGTCGTCACCTTGTCGTTGAAACGCGTCTGATGCTTAGGCGTATTTTTTGTGAGAATTGTGTTCTGTCTGTTTGTTGTAATGTATAATTTTTCTCATAAATGAAGCTCAACAAATAATACAAATTCAAATTATTTATATTAGATAGAATGATTGAGAGTATTAATGAAATTGCAGTGTTATAAACCAACATTATAGGTTTGCAAATTTCAATTATATACAAAATATATAGCGATTTTTATTCTTTATTTTATGACAGTAAAGAAGACAACCAACGAAAACATCAAGCTTGGAGATCAATATACCTCAAAAAGTTGACAGAAAGATAATAAAATAATATGGCTTCAGAACATAAAGATATGCAACATAAAATGCAATTAAGTACGTTTTAACGTAAAACTTTCTATAAAACCGAAATACATATAGATTTCCTTATAAATAAATAAAATTTTGTACTACCTTATCGAATGTAAGAATAGGATAGATAGTAGTTCATTAACTGAAATTTTAAAGATTTGTTTCCTTCGTTTATTAAATAAAATATAATATAATGCCTACTTTAAGAAACAACCCATAACCTAAAAATCTTTATAGATACAATCAAATGAAAAAATAAAATAATTAATAAAAATAATATATTTCAAATTATGATCCAGAATAAAAGTACTGAAGTTACTTTAAAGTATATAATCACGTTCATCCATTTTTTGAATTTTGTTTGGTATTTACTATTAAACGAGATACAGAAAGGGAAAACATATAGCCGGGAAAATGTAGATTATTCAGTTTAAAATTTCATATAATAATTAATTTTGGTTTATGTTAAGAGGGTTAATCTATTTTGAATAAACAAATACAAATAAAGTAAAAATTTTAATCATTAATTACATAAACGTAATCGTTGGTTAACCTAGTGACACATAATCACAAATGAAATTGTTATTATGTTGGTTGTAAGATCTAGTGATAGATGGTTGCTTCGAGGTCCAAAGAACTCTGCATATTTAGAATGCCAACACGTGTGTAAAATTATAGGGCTTGGAATAATTTAATAGCTTCTTGCATGCCAGAAAATGCAGAATATTAATGTGCCCGCATCATTTCCATATTTACTTTCCCAGGATCAATATACATCTAGTGGATTAATAGCATAATCATAACATGTTTAAATCTTAGTTACTAGTAATATTAGTATTTCTTTTGTGAATAAACAGATATATATATATATATATATATATATATATATATATATATATATATATATATATATATATTCCCTAAGTATTGGTTTTATATAAGCCATCAGATTTAATTACTTTTTTTTTTTGAAGTTGGGTAAAAAAATATATTTATGGAGGTTTTTTTGTATGTAACAAAAAATATTCTTGAACCAAATCCCTAAAAACAATAATAACTGATGCTGCTTCAAAATAACGAAATAAACTTTAATTGATTCAAAGATAAAAACTGACATAATTGTATTATCATGCTCAACTGTTGATCTATGTATAAATTTGATGAAATTAAGGGTATATTATGTTTGTCCGTTGTATTTTGTTTTGTTTTTGTGCATTTATAATAAGTTCTTTATTGAATGAATGGTTAAGGAACTAAGTAATTTATAATTACTAAACCCTTCGTTCCACAAACTAATTAACACAAACTAATTATTTGCAAATAGGTATGTAATTACATTTAATATGACAAAATATTTATACAAAATAAATTATTAATTTTAACAATAAACATTTCAAAATTGGTTAATTGAATAAAGTAAGTATACTGTTCACGTACATTTATATTCTTGCTGGGTCTTCATTCTACATACTAATGTAGTATATAACTTAACATAAGAATTATATGTATAAAAATATGTAACTCTTTTATGAATTAGGTTTACATAATATACAGTCAATTAACTTATCTTAAACATTTTTCGATATTTTTTATATATTACTTATACAATATATAAACAATTATAAAATTTAAATCACTAACTGTATTTACAAAGTTGTACTGCAAAGGAATGTTTTATTTAAGCAAACATTGCTATAAATAGAATTAATTTATGTCCTTGTCTGTTGAGGATAAAATGTTCTATCGCTTTATGTTCTTTGATATACACATAAATGTGAAGTCAGTTCTACCAAAAACAAATGATTCGTATTGAATATTGAACTATTTATAGCATAATATTTCTTGTGAGGAATATGTTTGTAGTTAATATATTATAACGAAAGATCATATTCTCGTATTATAATCATAATTTAGTATCGATTCTAAAACTTGGTCGTTTTTCGTTACGTGTTGCTACGAAATCAAAAACTAATGATATTAGTTTAACAACAAGGACAATTTTAACCTCTCATACTACTTATTTGTGAGAATTTATTAAAAAGATAAATAAGTAAAAGCTCAATTACAGGTCCTATTAATTTGACTTGGTAACATTTAAATTTACTGGCCCAACAGTCAATAATTTTTTTAAACAAAAACTTCATTTATGCTTTGTATAATTCAATGTATATAGAATGGTGATTTTAATACAAAAATGTATTAAAACAGACAATAATTCCTTTTATTTAGAATTCATTTAAAGATATAATAATAAGTAATATATTCTACTGAATTGGCAATATATATAAACTCACTTATCGAGACAGAAGTACAAAATATATACAGATAAAAGGTAAGGAATAAAGAAAATGTTTCATACAAAACTAATGTGAGTTTCTTACAACAAACATTCAGTAGTTACAATACTTCATGCTTCAGTATTTTCGTAAAGGAACAATCGATTCGGACAAACTTTGCGTTTTAATAAAGTAATTGAGTACCAAGTGGCTTGTTAAGTCTTCATAACGATAACAAATATAAAGCAAAATATTCAAGTATATTAATGAAATAATCAAAACAAAATATTTTCCTGATATACATCCATGAAACACCTCTGCTGACACCTCAGAATATTTTCCGGCCATTTTTTTTTTTTTTTTCACGCAATTTTTACTGAATTGATAAACACATTAGCGGTAATTGTTTGTTTTAAATTCAAATTTGGTAAGGCTGTCCAAAGAAGGACAAATTTAAATATATATTTTAATAATGCAGTAGGGTAGGGTAATGGAGTTATACTTGATTTATGTATAGCCTGTACATGCACGAGGTTGTGGTAACTAAATTATATACAGATAAAAAGTGGTATTTATATTGGAATTATAAAGAGTATTATTTACTTTAAAAAACACATATATGTAAACCTTAAAACATACATTTTATTCCAGTGTTTTAAACAGGAACAAGCAATTAAAAATATTTCTGCTTAATTTGAATTGATAAATGGCATTTAGATTATGTTTATTAATTAATCCTAAAACTAATGTACCTCACTTATTTACAAAATAAATTACACTAATATTTATATATTAGGACCTCTATTATGACGTGGTTTTTAGCGTTACTGTAATGTAAAGTGTAAAATAGGTAACCTATGAACATTGAAGTATTGATTGTAAATGATGAAACTGGAGTCAAAGTTGGATATATATTTATTTCACAACTGGATCATATGTAAATCAATGAGTTTGTTCTAGCACTCACTACGTCGGTAACTGATTGTAATCAATGTTTAATCATCACTAAGCAAAAGTTGTGTTTTATTTTATGTACGAAGGTAAACCGATGTTTTAGAAATTATAAATAAATTTTTAGTTCTTCTGACTCATTAACAATTTTGACATTATCAGGCCAGTGATAATTCTTTTTAATATTAATTATTTGTAATTTGTGTAGCCAATAAAGATTATTTTAGTAGTAGATGAAACACAAAAGAATATTAAATTTGGAATCAATTTTAATATATCTTTAATATGTAAAAAAAAAGTAAACATGTATATTTTTAGGAAAAACTAAAATGTCCTATAACATTATTTTTAATTCATGTGTGATGTACCAGTTAGGCTGAACACAATGAAATTATTTAGCTATTATTACTGTATTGATATTCATTTTTAAATCGTAATACAAATATTTTATATTAAATTTTACCGATGTTAACCTAATTTAAAGTTAAATATTGAATACTTTGCAAAACATGTGATTTATCGATTTAAATGAATATAATAGAATAGTTCTTAAGCACAAATACGACAGTTTTAAAATATTTCTATATAATAATTATTGGATTTTCATAAAAAACTGAGGTTTCATACATAAATGTTTCATCACCAACGATTATTTTAATAATTTACAAGATTTAGGTTAGACATATTTTCATATTAATATTGTATTATTCGATGTATGATAATTTACTTTGGTGTGATAAAGAAGAAATGTAAATTTTACAAAAGGGTTTATCTACTACGGGAGATGCAGTTTAATTGTTTGTAACTCATTTTGACTTCAACTCCTTCTATTTTCAAGAGGAATTACAAAAGTTAACGTCAATATTTGACTGTAGGTAAAACTAAAGTGTTTGCTTAGGAATATGTATTCCAAAATTTGTCTCAGGCTAAAACAACAACATTGTGTGAAATATAATATATTGTTACTAGCCTAGTGTATATTTATTTCAATAATATTTCATGTCATGGACTGTTTCATTTTACACTTTTACATATTTCATAATAAAATTTCGACAATTCTGGTAAGATAACTATGTAATTAGAGCCAAAATACAATAACATTAGTACCTCTTTTTGATATAATTTTATGTTTCTCTATAAATATGATTACAACCACTGTTTTATCAGATTTGTAATAAAGAGCAATAAAACTCCGGAAATCCACTAGTTTTTATCATGTTGATCATTTCATAACTTATATACAAAAATATATTCATCCGAAGCTTGACGAATTAATACAGTGAAAGCTACATAATTGTTTGGCCATTACATAAATTAGTAATAAATTAGGACAAAGTTTATCTTCCCAATGAAAACTTTGCTCTTGTTTCATACGACTAGATAATATATTTCTTATCGTGTTACTTATCGTTCAGTAACAGCTTGTAAAAAGTAATGTAATATATTTCATAATATATATTTTCTAATTGAAACCCTAATTAAGTCAATCTTGAAATCACTATATAATTTAGTTAAAAGCATTTTCTTTAATTTTTTTTGCCTAATTATTATAACAAATATTATTTTATTCTAACATAGCTAAGCTATAAAAAACAACATAAATAAAAATTCTATTTGTATTTTTAACAATCCAAAATATATTAATGGTGTTTATTATAGGTGATATTAAGTAAGTACCTAAAAATTCAACGCCCTAAAAATATTCTTAATGAAAATTGGTCATGAAAGTCAGTAATTTATTTCACCAAACAAGATTATTATTAGACGGGCTTCTAATTGATTTTTTTGTTAATAGAGCGCTTCACAGTGGTCTGCACCATTAATAAGAACAAGGGTAGAATTTTGATTTGAAAGTTAGTTTGTTACATATAAAAAATAATACTACGACTATAATATTTGTACTAGAACGAAATACAATTGACTTGGAATATCTTCTCTTTAACCAAACAGACAACAATTAAAACGATATATTGATAGCATAAACCATTGGATAGTATAGCAAAATGTATCATCATATTCTTTAATATATACAGTAATTTAATAGATATACATATATTTATTATGTTGCTAGAAACTTAGAAAAAAAGACAAAATCGAGAAAATTAGTGTTAAAAACGTAGTTTAAGTATACTTCACAAAGAAAAAAAATATAGAAAGAAAATATTATTCGCTGAATTTCTTTTGATTAGGGGTGAGAAAGGAAGTTTGCAATTTGCAAAGCACTTTGATGTTGGCAATGGTGGTGAAAAGGCTATAACAAACGCTGACTTCATAAAGCTTGTTGGGCCATTTCCTTTCGTAAGACAATAAATGCCATGCATCCCCACAAACCATTCTTACCTGTTTTACGTTCATTTTCTACAACACATAATGAAACATTAAAAACTATCAATTAAAAAATATACATTAATTATATTTACTATAACATTTAAATATACAAAATCAAAACATTATATTTTTGATATAGTTTTATTAATTAAATTTTTCTTATGAAATCTATAAAGATTTAATAAACAAACTAATTACGAATCACCAGTAATTAAAAATTAGTCTGGTTGTCTAAACTTTAATTACATTTCAAAATATGGAGTAATTAAACATTATGAACTACAAACAAAACCTCTTATACTAGTATTAATAAAATATTAATGATTTATGAAATATTTAGTAACGAATTTTAATATAATTATAAACAGTTGATATATACACGTTTTTGGAATAATATTTTTAAATTACGCAATATCATAGACTATTATCAATTGAGGATTATATCTGTTGCATACAGGAACGATTTAACCATTCACTGAGTCAAGGACTCGATTCAACTCGAATATTTAGTTTAGTTTATTCATAAATAGGCTATATGTAACTATAGTAAATGAATTGTTAGTTAAAACCTTTAAAATTAGCTTACAAAGTAAAGCATGAATTTTTTTTTAAATTATTCACGACATCGCCAATTACTTTCCTTCTTACTTCAAGAAAAGCAATTTAACTTCCATTAAGAAGGTCTTGATAAAATCACATTAGCATTTTGTTTTTGCCATGCATTTGTTTATGAAAGTAAATGGGTCTTATATTTGAAGATAAAACATTGCAATTTGTTACGCGACGTTGTTGTAAATGAAGCAAAAATATACTGGATGGATAAAAAGTCAGGACCCCTCTATTTTTTTTTTTTGCTTTAATAACTGTTCATAGATATCTTTTGGGTATTGGTGCAATATTGACTGGAGGTTGCATTTAAGGATTATGGAAATTTCGAGATACACCATTCATAAGTTTTTTTACGCTCTTCAAAATGAGGGGTTACTTGTTAGTGGTTTAATTTAAAATTTGTAGTTGCCCCAAAATCCACATTTTTGAGAACACTCAAAATTTCTAAAATCTTAAAATGTAATCTCCTGTAAAGGTTGTACACTACCAAAAAGATATCTTTGTATACTTACTAAGGGGAAAATATAGGGGGGTTCATGAATTTTTATCCACCCAAGGAAGATATAATTCAGATATTATTTATTATTGGAAACTTATTAGAATGTATAATAGTTTACATATATAACAGAAAATGTATGATGAAAAAATTTTAGAGGAAACCTGAAGCTCTGACCTTAAATTAATTATATAAATGCCGATGGCTGAAATCCACTAATATTGATGATTCGATAATATCAATGATATATGCGACAAATGTAATGAAGGTTTTATATATAGATTCTGTTAACTTTTATGATTTTCTTGGAATTGCAAATCATGCCATATTTGCAGTCACACAAAGAGTCAATAAAATAGAAACAACAATTAATTTAAAAAGGAGATTCGGCTTTGTTAAATGAAATGTCTGGGAAAATTGTTGTCTCATTGGGCTAATTGTGTATACTGGATTGATTTGTAATTCTATCACATCTTAGGTTCGTGTCTTAAATGATAATTTAAATATATTCTATTAAAAGTGGGAATTTAGATACACAAAAAGTAAAATCTTATTTATAGCACCTTATAATTTAGTTAATACTTTAATCCTTTTTAATGTATAAACTTATGCCTAACCAATCAATTAATTAGATATATCGAAAATATAAATTCCGTAGAACAAAGGTAAACAAAAATTTTATGGATTTAAATAAATCGTACTCATACTTGGTAAATTTCAAATTTTGATAATTTTGCACTTAATTCTTCCCTACCAGTAAAATATTACTTTCTATGCAGACTGAAGATAATCCGTGAGATACCATAACACCTAAATTTTCAATGATATGTAAAACACCTTAGAAAAAAAATACGGAAATTTAGGTTTTATTTACGAAAACAAAAGTTCCAGTAAATATGAACTTAGTACTTATTACAGCTGAACACACTTTTATTTATCATGCTGAAAAAATAATTTACTATAATTATTAAACATAAGAGTTCACCACGAAATGTATGTACATTATGGTTGATTTACATTCATCATTTGTCATATATAATTTTTCAAATATACTATATAATTTTTTAAATTTGTTTTTATTAAACTAATAAACATTCAAAAGTAGCATCTGCTAGGTAATAGTTGTATATTGGAAGTCCTACATTCTGGGTCTAATAAAAATGATAAACATCGAAAATACCTCCATAGTTACAGAATCAAGAAATAGTCATAATATTAGACAAGTTTATTGTAAAATAATAATATAAACATTAAAATTTAAGTTCGGTATTTGTAAATTTGAATTCGATTTGTAACAATTAATTATTTGAACATATCTTCAATAATATAATATCAACGTTATTTTGTTAAGTAAAAAAAAATATAAATAAACTATTTCCTAGTAAACAAATTTATTAAGATATATTGAGGATGTTGCAAAGTACAAGTAAATATATTGTATATATCAATTTAGGCGGTACGTAACTGTAGTCGAAGATTACTTGCAAAATTTTCGTCTATTCTACATAAAATATTAAATAATTTTTAATTAATTTTAATTGTAAAGTAATTTTCATAAGTAACAATAACTATATTCATGTGACAATAATTGTAGGATTATAGTGTAATAATGTAAAAATATGACGTTTTACACTAAGGATAAATACAATCTAATTGGATACGTAATATATGTTATTATTTATTGAATTTAAATATTTCAAATACGATTATATATATATATATATATATATATATATATATATATATATATATATATATATATATATATATATAAGCAAAGTGTAAAAGTGTAAGAGAAAATAATGTTTAAAAAAAATTAAAGGAGTTAAATGTCATGCGTTTTAAATTCTTTTTTATAATTGTTTATCTGACTAGATAATTTTTAGTTATTTACTTTGTTTATTTAAATCGTTTAAATCAAACAAAACATTAAAAAACACTTACCGCAGGAAGTTTACAAAACATAAAAATTATGATTACGATTATGATTACGTTACCATTTTTACGAATACTTTAGTCAGATTTGTAGTAGGTGAATAACTAAAGTATATCATCAATGTGCATTAGTGACACACTTGAAAATATCCGAAGAAACAATTTAATCTACTGTTGTTTAACGCCGACAAAAAACTGTTTGAGGGAAACCAGTATAATTGTTTAATGAATTGGACTCAATATTTACAGTATAAGGAAATAATTTATATTTATTGAAAGTAATTTTGTTTTTGTTTTGAGGTGCAATTAATATTAAACTATAAATAAATTTGTTAAATGTTTTGAATGTTTTCATCTATAACTCAATCTAAATTCAATAACGTCGTTATTAGTTTTTCTATTATGAGAACTTAGAACTACCATAGTGGTAAAGCACGATTTTTTTTAAATATAATTATAATGTTTATGTAATAAATCGATGTATTTTTTTTAATATGTGTTAAATAATTATTTTTCCAGCAATACGTTTAGTTTATGTTGCTGGAGCTATCTAGCGGAGAGGAGTTCAACTACCAAATGCACGAAGTTAGTGTTTCGGAAAGATTTTAAAGTTTAAAAAAATATTATAAATATAAAGTCATGTATACTTGATTATAATGTAAACGAGTTTAAATAATTTATATGGTCAAAACTTATGTTTAAATAATTATAATAAATTATTGAATATTGATATCTAATTAAACTATAGCAAATTAAAAAAGTATGTCCTATAACAAGTAAATAAAACGATCATGTTGAATAATAAATATTTAAAACAATATACTAAAGCCTATATAAAGATGTCACTTTTATAGGAAACTTCTAACGTAATACTCGTACCAAGTATTAAGAGCTTCCAATGGAAATTTATATGATAACTGGTGTGTGGAACTTTATTAAGTTTCATATACCAAAATGTTAAAATGCAGTAACCTCTATATTGAATTTGTAGTCCTATAAGAACAACGTTAAAGCCATTCTCGAATATCTTCATAAACATTATAGGGTTGATATTTTACCCAGCTCAAGATTTTGCCTAATAAATGAACCTAGACCAACTTAACACTTTGTCGCTGACAACCTTTGAACTGTACTTGTATTTTCATTAATAGTGTTATTACCGTGCTTTTTTTTCTAAGGAGTTAGGTGAACGTTGTATTTCAATAAATCTATCAACTAAATTACACATACGATCAACCAAACTAGAGATAACCCAGAATACAATACGTATGCACATAATCCCTGAAATCTTATAAAATGTAGTCACACTGTTAATGAAATGGGGGGAAACTAATGGATCACTAGTCGATCCAACATAAAGAACTAAAAATTACTTTTTGTTCATTATAATTTGTATATCTAGTTTTCGTCATAATTCAAAACGAAGAAAGTCTGCTAATGATATTTTAAATTTGGTCATTATAATGTATTGAGTTTTATGTTTTACTATACAGTACAATCTTCTTAAAATCGACAATTTATTTTATTGGAAATCCAGGCAGTGCGTTTTCTACTCTATTTATGACTTGTTTTAAGTTTATGTGGTAGGTGGAAAAGATCTTGAAACACTTCACACATGTTTTTGCTGCATATTACAGTGATTTGAGCGAAACAGGCGGAGAAAACTCCAAGCTTCTTACCGCGGAGTATTATTACATCTTAACATTTAGCGAAATTTTAAATACATTCGGAAAGACAGATTATTCATTCAGGTTATTTTTATAGGATAGAAAAGTGGCTTTAAGTCATTAACTACTTTCACATTTAGAAGTATTTTTTAAAATGTTGTAAATCTTTTGACCACATTGTATATTAAAAATACATATAGAATAAATAAATTATTTGTATATATAGAATAAATATTTTAAATATCTTACAGAATAATAGATCTTAATATTTTACCGAGCAGTTCTATATTGCATCTTTATATTCTTAAATGTGTTAAACCAGACAGTCATAATTTTAAATATTTTTTCTCCGATCTTTTACATTCTACGTAGTAAAAAAAATGACAAACCAAAAACAACAAAAAAATGCACTTTAATCTCAATTTAATAAAATATTAGAGGTTACGTTACCGTTATTTACTTATACTTACTTTCTTGATGGCAAAAGAGATGTCGCATACGTTAACATGGACACAGTAATACTAGTTCATAGTCCTATCGAACTGAAGACTGAGTAATATTTCAAATTTAACAAAATATTATTTGAACATTATCTTAAGTAGACAAGTTAGTTATACTTAAACAGAGATTATCGATCATTTTTTCACGTGGATCAACAAATTATATTTTCCATGTTGATAAAACTAACGTGAATGATTACATGGTATATTTGTTGTATTTTCAACAGTTTGTTAGATAAAATTATATGTTTTGACTTGTGGAGTATTGGTAAATTTTCAAGTTTCAATTAATAATTATTAATACGACAATTTTTAAACTGTGTCAAGATAGTTTTAGGGTTAAACAATAACTTATTAGACATAAAGGCGAGGCGAGGATTCCTTATATTGATAAATATTATTCCGAGGAATAATTTGTCCTCAAATGGACTTTTTTTTAATATTGTTTTGGTTTAACACTGAAGAGTTTTCACTATTACATAAATGCAGGAAAGCAAAAATAAATGTTTTTTTCTATTATATATAGGCCTACGTAGTGTATATATATTAATATATAATATACATGTAGTGTATATAAATAAATGTTTATTCTATTATTATATATATTATTCTATTATATATATATATATATATATATATGTGTGTGTGTGTGTGTGTGTGTGTGTGTGTGTGTGTGTGTGTGTGTGTGTGTGTGTGTAGTAATTTGTCCAGCTTCAAGATCGTTTGTCAGCCAGAGGACTGCAAAGGAAAAGGAGTAAAGAGGTGCAACCCAATGAAGCCATCATGGATTAATTTTTTTATGTTTTTAGTAAATTGAAAAATGTACAAATATTTTATCGTTCTCATAATTATAATTTAAGTACTACAGGTAGATTTTAATTCTCAATTTTTTTTACTGAAAGCGAAATTATTAGGAAGCGTAAATCTTATTTGGTAAAGATCCAGTTTTAATGACGGGTTCACGGAAAATTTCTGTTTTCACAAATTAATCCTTTACAGTAAAAAAGTTTTCTTGTATTTTCTTAAGGGGTTTGGTTAATTAATCTGAATATTTCACAAAAAATGAAACTAAATCTGTAGTCCTCAAGAACTCTAATAATATCATGGTCAGAGAAAACAAAAGTTGGCCGGTAGAAAACTAATATAAATTATGAAAGAGGTGGAACCTGAAAAAGAGTCAACTAAGAATATTTAAAAACATAATGTAGTCTATTGCCGCTAACCATCTTAAGGAAAAAAATCCCTTAAAATATGAGTATAAGAAATAATTTTAAAAAACCAAAAGTCCAGTAGTTTTAAACCGGATTAGCTGTATATATAGAAGCGTGTAGTCGTCCGATCTTGACGGCATTATTATTCTACTATACTGCAGTTCCTTCATCATGTATGTTAAAAAAAAAAAAACACAATTTATATTTTCAAACAATTGTCATAAAAATCACTAACATACTGCCGGTTCTCAGAATTAAAATATTTCTAAAAACTAGGGAATGGAGCAATTAAATTACCACACCATTACCAGTTGTAAATATTATGACATGAATATTATAACACTTGTTTAGCTTATTTACACACGATTTATTTTCTGAATATTTTTATTAGGTTATGTTATCAATACGTTCGTATTTCAAGATTTACAACATATTAACCAAATGTGTATTTCGGCATATCTCAAGATACTTTTTTTTGTAGTATTATTAATAATTATATATTTATATCCTGGGTCATAAATATGGAGCAACTTTTATTTAAACAATACTTAACAAGCTCTTATAATAAAGACAAGCCCAAATAATAATAAGAAATACGAAATTAAAGCAAATACTTATTTATATTCGTGTTTAGTCTTTACGATTTAATTAATTCATGTAAATAGTACACACAAGACACAAAACAGTTCTATATTGTATTTGGTAGCTACAGCTGTTTCACCTTCAAACAGGCATCGTCAGACGTAGTACACAAAAGACATATACACGTTCAAATTTTCCTAAATACACTAACATATATGTACATATTAAAAATAGGCTACTAATTAAGTCTTTGTGGATTTATTATAAACAGTTGCTGCAGTTTGTGGCCACATCTCATTGAGTTGACGTTTGCAGAGCTACTCATTGTGATTGTCAATTATTATTTTGTCCTTTGACATTGAACTTCTTTTGTTTTGTTAATTTGTTATAGATTGATAATTTTAAATAGATTGTATCGTAGATGCATTTAGAGGCAAAATGCAAATTGGGGGACTCTGGCAGAAAGTAACTAGGGTGCTGTTTCGGGATAAATTCGCTAATCAAAGAGAATTCGATACGAGAGACCAATTAGGACATGGAGCCACAAGGAGTCTCCAATAAGAAGATGAACAAGCTACATGTGTAAAGTAATTAATTAAATTCAAGGAATTTTTAATATAATATAAATATATAATCTGTCAAAATAATTGGGAGAGCTCTTGAAAGAAAGCTTAGAATAATTACCTAATACAATAGTTACATGTCAATACCTATATGTGTTACATAAAACAAAATCAATTAATGACGTTTTATATGTATTATATTCATTAATTATAATAAAATAAAAACAATGACATTTTTTTAAAAACTTGGTGACATTCATTTTTATCACCTAATTATTTTAGTGTCATATATATATATATAATTAATATTTTAATATAGGACCTCCGAAACTAACAATAAATCCAGAGGCGTTAACTTACGTTACTACATGTGTGTGTGTGTGTGTGTGTGTGTGTGTGTGTGTGTGTGTGTGTGTGTGTGTGTGTGTGTTTTGAGACGGTTTGGGAAAAGCCAAAAGTCTCAAGTAAATTTAAAGCAGTTTAATTTCCCGCGATAAAACCATATAGATAGGGGGCGAGGAGGGACGATGACGTCACGCCCAACAGGTGCGGAAGATTGCATGTTGGTACGTGAAAAGTCACTTTGCCTCGTTTCTTATTCTATTATAATCCTTAATTATTAAAATAAATAAATGGTAAGTAGAATCAACCGATAAATAATATCAAAAAATAAATTTAGAATCATTTAAAACAAAAAAGTTATTCAAGTTTTTATAGGGGCTCAAAAACCTAAAATTTGGAAAAAACTTAAATTCAAATTTCAAAAAACGTAGAGTCATAACTAATAGGGGAACTAACAATAATCATAAATAAAAAATATGAATTAATAATAATAAACAGGTGAGAATGGTCTTAGAAAGTCATTCTTGGGGAGTTTTTTGGAATTTTTGAGTTGAAGGGGGGATTAATTAAAAAATAATAATAAGTACTATTGAAGAGACCGCTATAGGGCACAATAATATGTACTTAGATTCAAATTTGAAAATAAAAGAAGGGAGATATAATAATTAAAAAAAGTAAAACTTTAAAGCCCAAAAGCGGTTAAATTTGAAGTTAAAGGGGAGAAATAACATTGTAATTATAGATATCTATTATGTAAAATTGTAAAACATCAAAGCAGAAATGATAATATATAATGGGGAGGGTTTTATGAACAAAAACTTATACGATAAAATTTTTGGGACTTCAAGGACGTATAACTCGAGAACCAAGCGAGCTACGTGAAAAGTACAAACAGAGTTTTTCGTCATAGTAGAAGAGGAACAAGATTTCGTCAAAAGAATTTTGAGAAAGGACTTATCTCAAAATTTGAAAAGAAGAAAAACCGAATTTCGGGAAAAGGGCGATAACTCGCGAACGAAGCGCAGTAGAACGATGAATCAAGTTCCACAATACCCACAAGATGGAGAGGAAGAAGAATCCGAAAGGAACTTTAAAATCGGCTCGAGCGTTCGAAAGTTATAGCGAGCTGAACGAAAAAACGACAAAAGTTGAGATTTTCATGAAAAATCCTGTAAAGTGGCGCGCGCACCCTCAGTAGGAACCTGGAGTCTGAACCTCATAGTGCCAACTTGGATCACAGATAACACTAAATAATAAATACAATACATTATTATTTAAAAGGTGTTTTAATTATGAATAAAGGAAGAAAACTATTCATTAGTCAAAAAATATGACTAATAAAATATATATTGTAAATATTTCAGACCAAAAGGGCCTGAAAACACGTAATAAGAAGAAAATACCTTTTTCTCTAAAAGGGAGAAAAATTGGCTCCAGGTAGTGGAACAATTCCCACTAAAAGGGAGACCATAATTTATCCATCGAAAGAAGGATACTTTTGTTTTGGAATCGACGCCAGGTAGACGTTTCTTTAGCCGCAGACTCCGAGCTGAGAGGAAAATTCAACTGTCACTCTACTTAACTGGACTTAGAATAATTTCTACTCCTATCGAACTTCAAGACCACTTAGAAGAATTCGAGACCAGCATTCAACTACATAGCAGTTTACAGACTCTGAACCGAAAACATCATATCAACATCAGCCTAATTATACAACAAATTCCAAAACCAACTAGAACTTCTAATAAAGTGTGAAGGTATCATATACTTAAGGAATAATTCGCAAATATTACCTTCATTTCAAATATAGCGTCATTAGGGGAATTATTAATAATTAAATTCATTTTTATACTTCTGCTTTGGTGTTATAAATAATTAATAATTAAATACGACTTTTTCAGTACAGGAAAAACTGTTTGTGGTTCTGTCTGAAAAGTCTAGCGTTTTTTATTTTTGTTTAGAACATAGAAAATATTCCATTTGTAAATTTTGTCAAATATTTAAATTGTTGTGTTGTTGTTTGATCAATTTTGTTGTTATTAAAAATTTTATGAATTCAACATTTTAACTGTGATAAAAAGAAAAGAATATATAAATAATTCATTTCTAAATTTTGTTGTGTTTTCAATATATATCCATTCTGTATATGCTATAACCTTGTTTAAATATAAATCTTATATGTGTGCTCTGGTAATATAATTTGAAAATTTTAAAAGTTATCATCAGAATTTAAGAGCCGATTTCTCCCAAAAGGCACGTCCTCAGAGAGAGAGAGAGTGTTATTTTAAAATAAAGAGTCAAATAATCGAGCATTGAGATAAAATTCAGGGAATTTTGCGTAAATTAAAAGTTAGTAAGTTTATGAGGACAAGCTCATACTTACTAGAGCCAAGTTTTGCAATATTTTTGATTGTATAAAACGTAAAATTGAGCATCTTGGCCTTGTCCGAGCTTGCTCTGAGCAGAAAGGTGGTTCGCCCTATCGGTGGTGATCGTACAGCGAGTGTAAGAGTTCGTGGTAAGTAGCGTTCCAAAAAGGGACGTAAGAATCTTAAAATCGTGAGAGCGTAGCGTGGCAGTGTGTGTGTGTGTGTGTGTGTGTGTGTGTGTGTGTGTGTGTGTGTGTGTGTGTGTGTGTGTGTGTGTGTGTGTGTGTGTTTGTTTGTTTGTTTGTTTGTTTGTTTTGTTTTGTTATATATAAAATATTCTACAATACTCATTGACATAAAAGAGTAATTTGTTTTCTTTAATCTTCATTAATAAAATACTGTGATTTCAAGCATTATATCTTAAGAAAAACATACTGCTTTACACTGGAGAAAAAGGTTGACAACAAAGTCTTATGAGCAGGATTAAATTGCGTATTCGTTTTTCTTTTTGTCTTTTTTTCTTTTCTTTTTTTCTCTCAATTATAGAACATATTAAAATACATTACATAAGTAATGAAAGAAGTTTATACCTTACGTATAAATGTACAGTAAAGTATGTGAATATTCATATACACTTTATAGATACATAATAATTTCAAGGCCATTATTCACTTACAAATTAAAATATCACGAGAACAAAATTACATCTGCTTTTTAGAAACAGTTATATTTCAAGCTGTGTTCTCTTTAACATTTATAACTTAGTTTCAAGGAAAGAATAAAGTTTGTCTACATAAATTTATAAATCATAATTGACCTTTAAGTAGGATTGTAATGCAGGATAGGTATTATGTAGTTGAAAATTTTATTTCTCTATTCTATTCATTTTTCAACATATCGTAATGTGTTTCGTATGAATGCATAAAGTATTTCAAAGTAAAATTCCTATAAGATCTTAAGTAGGAATTTATACAGAGAAATGTACCTCTATCAAAGCAAATGTTTTGCACAAAGTGAACACTTGTTTTCGTTACAAAAGACGTTTCCGTGTTTATATTTGTTTGAGGGAAAAAGACGGTACATGTAACTGTAAAAAAAAAAAAAAAATTATATAACAATTGATCCGGAAGAAAAACATTGCTAAATTAAAAATCAGTGAACTGAACAATACAAAACAAACAAAAAACATACCAAGCAAAATGTTTTATATTGTAAAATATAAGGTTCTATATATTCTAAATACCATTAAGAAACTCTGTCTCCTGAGATTGTGAAAGGTCCAGTTAAGAATAATGTGTTACCTATATTACTTTAGAAATAAACGTAGATCATAATAAATAATAATGAAAATAGTTTTACCAATTTCATTGACTTTTGGAATCTGGGTATCATTTGACGAAATTACTTCATAAAAATAAAAAGTTTCACAGTAAATTTCCCATTCTTGAAACAATTAATAATTAATAATAACTTCAAATAATTAATAAAGTTCGATATCGAGAATATCCACTAGATCAATATTTGTATTGTATACAGTTTGAAAATTTACAGTCAAACAATACTATATGTTCTTAATTAAAATGTATATATTGAAAATGAAATAAATATAGTGTTAGTTTCAAAGATAAATCCAAAACAATCCCAATATTGCTTTTAGTAGAAAATACTTCAAGTTTTGCTTAGATATTTATCAGCTTACATAAAAATGTTCATAGCATACTTAGTCAGAGTTTTCATAGAAATTGTTTACTAAAAAATATAGTGTTACTACAAAGACATCGTTTACGTCCTTAAGTATTGAATAATTGATCTTCTAAAACAAACATTGAACTCCCACTATCGCACCGTAAAAAACAAGTTCGGTTTTACAAACCCAGTTAACTAGTTGATCTGAAGCCAAACCAAAAGCTATACCACAGCATTTGCTGCAGCTGAACAAGGGAATTTGGCTCTCTTTCAAATATATAAGTTTTCTCCATAGCAGACATTTCGACCGAGCAATATATCAATGTTATAAAATGATAATTGTATTAGAATCTGAGACTGATACTATGAATTGTTCACCTGTCCTAGTTACAGCAGTAATTTGACGATTTTGTTTTTGATCGTGTGAAATTATAAGGTGATATAAAAAGTTAAACCTTAATAACACAATTGTAAAAAAAAAAAAAAAAAAAAAAAATAAAAAAAAAAAATCTAATTTTGGTTTAACATTCCTTTAAACAATTTTATCTAACTGAAAAATCTATTATCTGTGGGTGCTGACAAATTTTGAAAGTAAAATGTATTGTGAAAATGTGAATTTTCTTATATACACTTTCAACCACAACATGTTATCTGTAAACTCAAAAATATTATCAATTTATTTACTACTAAAATATACACCCAATTATGTAAAAATGTATTTCCACCGATAAAAGACAGCCATAAAACTTTTTAAATAAATCCTCAATATTTGTGATATTAGCTTGTATTTAGTTTGTTTTCAGTTAAATTTGCTAATAAGTTTGGTTTTTCTAAACTTCAAAAGTAATTGTACAAAATATACGCTTAAGTTTTGTTTATCATTTCTTTATATATATATAATGATATGTCGATTAATGTGTTGTTCACTGTAGTTATATGTTTATTTGGTATTAATAAACCTAAGTAAATGGAAGTATTTAATATTATGTCTGATTTAGGAACGATTTCTATTTAATATTATTATTGAAAATATGTAAAAGAGATCTTTTACAATTTAACAATTAGGTATATTTAATCATAAACTTTATATATATATATATATATATATATATATATATATGAAAATAATCGCACATTTTAGAAAGTAAACAAATTTTCTATTTAAATATAAATTTTTCTTCCTGACTATAAATTTGCAAGGCAGGTATTTTAACGTCAATTTCAGTTTGACCTAAATAAGCAAAGCAGTTTGGAACTACTAAACTGCTCAAAATAAAAATGTATTTCATATTTTATCAAATATTTATCTTTAGTTCTTTGAGTTATGCAGACGGGTTTATATATTTTTTCCGTTATTCAATGGAACAAAAGGTAAAGTAACAATAGATACAGTATACAGCACGTCAGGATATATTTTTTTAAAGTTTTGATTTTACTAAAATATAAAATTTTAATAATACAGTAACTTACTTGCAAAACGTCCGATCATACAAATTTCATATTTATTGCGATGCAAATTTAGGACATCGGTAACCCAAGGAATATAGCTTCCAATGTTTAGTTATAATTTACTGTATCTCTGGGGTCATTATGAATTATTATAAATGATTTGTTTCAAACTTTTATTGAATATAATGCTAAATTTCCAATATAATAAAATTTCATTTTAACAACAATTATGGTAAATTATAAAAAGTTTAATGTATGTAACAGAATTCAATGATCTGAAGGTATACTGGCATTTAATAATTATTTAATGATTTCCATACATAAAATAACATAAAAATTGATATGTGTGTATCATATCAAGTGTGAATATTAAACAAGTATTTAGACGGGAAAAAGATTTTAATTATATTAGGATATCATCTTAACTCTTTATTTCTAAACAAACAGGAGTTTTCAACACTATTAAAATGGTTCTTACTCTTATAAATATGAGTGTGTACTACATTTTTATATAACTTATAAAAAATCAAAGTGCTGATAGAGTAAAATCAAATATTTTAATTGTTTACCCCACAAGGGTTTGCATTATGTGTATAGAATAAAATATATACCTGTATGTATTTTCAGGTAAAATTCCTTAATATATCTGAGATAATTGCACGTTTTCTAAAAAGGTAAAAACTTTAACTGCTAGTTAACTGATCAGCTTTGAGTATTTAATAAAAAAGTTTTATATACCGGGAATTTACAAGAGTAGGGTTATCACTGTATGATCCATGGTACATTTTTTTTATGCTATAGCGGATGAGACTTATACTTTGATTGTACGTCCAGTGGGTGGTTCTGTGCGGTACTCGTAGATAAGATGATGGATAGGTTTGCTATTAGGAAGTTTTCCCGTTCCTATCGCATACTGTGTTGTTGTTGTGCTTCCATCTTTCTTCAAATTTTGAATTTATGTTTATTTTCACTAAATTTGAAAAAGCAAATTTTGAATTTATTTTCTATGTTATTAATTACTGTATCCAGCGAAATATACATGTTTATTCCACCTATTACATAATACTACAGGTCGGGCAGGAAAAGGGAAGTTTAATTTTTCTCCCCATCAGTAATTTCCTTGTCTTAAACATCTTAGGCTAAAACTTTATTTATCTTTATACTAGCTCATTGGTTTGGTTACGAGACTCCACACTGTAAAGTGTGTCATGTATAAGAACATTATTTCTTCGAAATTTTGCTCTTTTGGTAGATGTACCGTTTTCGAATATTACAAAATAAATATCATCTTGTGAGAAATTATTTAAAACGCCTCAAGTAAGTTAATTTGTATTACACCAAAACTGTTAAAAACAAAACATACAGTATTTTATGACTTTTATAATATTTAAAAAAAAATAACAAAAAAAAAATTTGATATATATATTTATAAAAACACATATATATATATATATATATATATATATATATATATATATATATATATATATATATATATATATACACGAAAACTAAATAAATAATTGTCTCTAGGAACTCTGGATTTCATAAGAGGATTTCTTAAGTTGAATTATCTTCTAACTTTCATTATTCGGTAGGAAAACGATATATTTATGTAATATCGATCCAAATTAGTTTTTTAATTTATTTTTTTTTGTTGGAAATACACAATGATTTCTTAAGACAGTTTTGTATTACCAAGAGTGATCAGAATAAATAAAAGATTTGTAAAAACTAAATTATTAAATTTTGCATTATATATAATAATACTAATCTCACTTTAGAACTCTTTATTTATTGATTTTACGAATTTTTACGTTTTGGATGGATATGACAATAGTAAGTATATGGACACATTATTTAACAGAGAGTAAGTATAGGGACAGGTAATATATACGGGGGAAATATGGTTTAAAATTCTTTCTAGATTAGAAACTTGAAAAAAAAATTTTAGGTAATAAAATATCTGGATAATCTAGAAAACAGGTAAGCAAAATCTATAGGATAGTTTAGGGTAGATATTTGGATATTATTGGCATGTAAATGCGTAGACAATGGTCAATGTCCACTTTGCAGTGATATATGAGTTATTCCATAAAACTCCATTTCTGCAAAGACGGACATCTACTGCAAGGAAATGGGAGAGTGTATTATATACGGTAATAAATTGTATGCTCTTTTATGTGTCATGATTTGCTTAAAATATTGAAATGTCAAAAAAGTTGCAGTAAAAAATAGTCCTTCTGATTATATCACTGGGATGAAAATGTTTAAATGCTATAATTAAATGTAAATTTCTCAGATTTTACTTATTTCATTCACATGTAAATTTCAGAAACGCGCAAAATTAAAAGGTTCTCTAATTAAGTGTTTTCATGAAACGCTCATGATCCAAGACTTGTTAAATTGCTTTTTCTGATAGTAAAAGAAGCAATTAAAACGATGTAGAAAAAGATGAGGAAGGAGGTTTAACAATATCATGATTTGCATTAATAACGTAACTTGAAATTTCCTGAAGTAAAATATAATAACAAATTAATAACAAAGAGTTAAAGTATAATTTAATCATACACTACAAAATGTGATTCTATATAACATACTGATGAAAAAATTTCTAGTGAACATAATCCCGGATATGCATTGTTTGCGATTTATCCTCCATTTTGTTAAATAAAATTCATAATATTTTTGACTATTAGGAATGATATTAGGATAAAAATCTGTATACCTATATTTTGTCTAACCATTTATTACCGTACGAAAAACAAAAACGTTCTTTTGGATATTTTTTTAATATCAAAATGGCGGCCGTTTAAAATATTTACTGTCAAATAACTCAAAAACCACTAACTTTACAAAAACAAAAATAATAAAAAAATAAATAAATAAAAACATACAAGAGACCAAAAAGTTTACTTTATTAATAACAAATACATCGTTTTTATTTTTTTGTATATAGCTAAAAGAATAAAAGATATATTGAGAAAAACCAAAAAAATACTATTCTTGGTAGTTGTTAACAATATTACCCCATAATTAGGTAAATTAGGATTGTACAATTGTAAATTCGGTAAATTAAGTTGGTAACGCAAAACAAATGGTCAAAAATACAATTTTGTCATTAAATCTGAAGAGGGGTAAATCTATAATTTAATCTTTTACGTACTAAAAATGACTAGTTCAGCACACAAGCGTACAGCGAAGATATAAGAAGGAAGCATACTGAGGGGGCTAGACCGGGGGATAGGGCGGGGTCGGAGGAAATTAGTGAGATATTTGATAAAATAACCTATGTCCATATAAGTAAACAATTAATGAAAAACTATTGAGTATTAATAAAAAAATCGGTTACATAACAAGGCGGTAGTAGCCGTTTGAGCTTATAAATAAATTTAAAATATACACCTCATATTGCGTCTTCTTATCTTATTAAAAAATACTAATTGTTGTTTTGTAGTTCAGATTGTATTAAAGTGTAAATTTGTGTTTGATTTATTTTTATTTTTGAACTTTTTGGAAATTATAAATTTTGATTTTATAAACGTTTTAATTGTCTACGTTGCTAGAGCATTCTCTCGAGTATACATCGAAAAACCTCATATATAATATCTCTCGTAGATAATGAATTTAAAACATATAGGTATTTTATATGCTGAAGTTTTAATACTATACCAATTACATACTATGATTATATTTGTTATGCTTCATTAATTTATTTATTTGGTTAAATATCTGTATAGATGAATATGTTTCCGTAGAAATAATAATGTAGCAACAAATATTGTACTTCTAAAAAACAGTAAGCATGTTTAAAATTTCAACATTTTTAACAAATCCTATATAAATTATATTTACTTTACTAATCTATTAAATGAATCGATTAAAAATAAACTAAACACTTCAAATATAAATACAGTAACACGTATTTAGGTTTTATATCAGAATGTATTGTGGAAATGTCATATCCAGAATCTAAAGAGGTATATCTATATGAATTCGATGATATTTATCTATCTTCAAATAGTTTGTCCTGGCTAAATGTTGGTAAAAATAATGTATTACGCTTTTGTTAATTCGTAATTGGAATATGGAATTATTTGCTGGTGTAGCATATATAAATCTTACTTGGACTTTATTATCAAGATTTCTCTTTAAACAAGATCAAGTTCTTTATAATTTATTTTTTGTAAATTTTAACTATTTTTCATCTAAGTTGTTTCCCTTTTCTTTCAGTGATGATGATGGCTTTGACATTCCAAAAAGTACACATATATCAAATTACATCGATCATTATAAACCCCCAAACACATGAATAGTTAATTTGTGAAAAGATGGCTATTTTTAGGTCTCAAATTCTAAAACACGCCATATTTGATACACAGCTAAAATATCTTACAAAATAATAAAGTATATATTAAAAAATAAATAAATCAATTTCCAATAGAATGTATTTTTTATTTTTAGAATAATGGAATAACTTTATTTAATATCTTCTTAGTTGCCACAAGCTGGCTTTTATGTTTCAATCTATAAGTAGCTGTATGCATGTGTATTATAGGAAAATCAGTTGTTTTTTATGTAATGTATAGTGAGCAGATGTGAATATGAATATTTGTGTTACCATGAACACGTCCCTAATGTTGCAATTAGAAGCACGCGAACAAGGAGTAGATTTAAAACATTTTAATATAATATGTATCGTATTTTGTTAATTAATTCTCAAAATAAAATATTTTAGTTTATTTGATAATAAGTAATATTTGTATTTGCTTTTGTTTTAGGCATTTTCGTATGTAATGTTTAGATTTTTAAATACATTTGTTTATTCACATTGACTTATGTTTATGAGAGAAGTGTTAATTAAACACAAATTATAGTTTTATTATTAATAATAATGCAACTAAGTAAAGGCTAAAACTGGAACACGTAATGTTAGTCTCGTGTGGAATTGTAAGTGGTATACACAACACTGTGCTTTGCACAAAAATGTTTCTTGTTCCATTGAGAGATTGTTATGAAAAAGTAATCAATATTAATAAACATACAAAATCTTACAATTAAATAATAATTACATAATTAAGTCTACAGTTGATTCACTATTCATCAAAACTGGCTATTATGAAAAAAAAAACAAGTAACCGTGTTTCATTATGATTTGTTTTTGTTAATACACGTCCCCCAGATTATGAAGTACTTAACTATAGTTTTTATTAAATATAATACTACAATTTCCTACTGCAATTTCAAACTGTAGCTCAAATATTTATGTTATTTAACTTTTTTAAGGTATAATACTATATGATAATTTTATGGAATGAATAATAAGTACTCTTCAGATAACACTATATTTGTATTCTTAAGTACATTTAAATAAATTTATTTAAGACCTAAATTCGGATGTCAACTTCTGTTCCGGTGGTATTGTTTTTTTCTATCATTCCTATCCTGAATTTGTTAAATAGTGTACATCCCAAAACACAATTTTCTATATGTCCACAGTTCCCAAAGCATTACATAATATATATATTTTATAACATACGTATTGGCTATTTATTACAATTCACAACTTTCATTGTTTAAATAATATACTAAATTGAAGTTAACATTAAATACGTAAGTTTAATTAGAGGAAACGAAACAACATTAAAATATTTAAACCATGTAAAATATTAATGGTAAATATAATAACAATAAATGTATTTTAGCATCACTATATTTAGGTTCACCAAATTTTGTATGCAATCTAGATATTATATAACAAATATTAAAATAACGAGGAAGACGAGTGTTAAACGATGATATCGCATAAACTTTTAATACGTTGTTTCCCGTTTTATCGTTAACTGCAAGAATAGTCACTTTCACAAAAATTTTAATATTGTATATACTATTTGCATTCAATAGGCAAAGCCTTTGTATATGAGATGTAAGTAAAAACGACAAGATAATTGATTTAATACAGGTAGAATGGCAACTTTTTGAATGAGACGTCATAAACGACTAAATTGTTTCACAATATTAATCTCTAATCAATATAATTCCAATTACGTATATTGATATTAAATTACTTATACACTCTTCACCAAAGGAGATATCATAAACGACTGAATTGTTTTACAATATTAATCTCTAATCAATATAATTCCGATGATGTATATTGATAATAAATTACTTATTACTCTTCACCAAAGGAGATATCATAAACGACTAAATTGTTTCACAATATTAATCTCTAATCAATATAATTCCGATGATGTATATTGATAATAAATTACTTATTACTCTTCACCAAAGGAGATATCATAAACGACTAAATTGTTTCACAATATTAATCTTCAATCAATATAATTCCGGTGATGTTCCTTGATATTAAATTACTTACACGCTCACACCTAAGAATATATCATAAACTAATAAATTGTTTTGACACTAATAATCTACGATCAATATAATTTCGATGTTGTGTCTTCGTAATTAATTACACACTCATAACGTTTCAAAGTTCCTAGTGAGCTCTACATACTTCACAAAATACCCCCTTTTCTCTTTAGCTTGCGTCAATACGCTCCAATTCCTTATTCCCATGGTTCATAAATCCTTTATTACATCCTGTACCCATTTCATCCTTGATGTCCTGTAAATTCACCCCAACGAGCATGAAATTGTAACTTAATACCTTTAAAACTAACAACAGTACAAAAAACAATATTATTATAAGGTAAAATAACTAAAATTTCAATTATTGGAACAGTTTAGATAAACCTAATCAATATCAACCAGTCCAGTACTTCAGTTAATAAGTATCACTGTAGCGTCTGAGGAGTTTGGCTTACAAACAAATTATTTATGATGTAGGCTTTAAAAAAAAATTCAAATAATTTATAGTAAAATTAATATAATTAATTACATAAAAAAGAGATAAATATACTAGCTAGGCCTTATATTCCAGTTAAAAAGAAAGAGTGTATATTGGTGGCCAATAAAAAACAAAATTGCGTATATTTATTTTTGCGATAATTATTGTAAAATCATTAATTTTATAAATTAGTTATTAATATATTCATATTAGCTAAATGTATTCTGACTCCAGTGGAATTACCTAATGAAACTGTACTAAATAAAATATATCAATATATATCGCCAAAAGTGTAATGGATTTAATATTTCAAAAATACATACCATAATATAAGTCATCCAATTATTGGTTAGTAGTTGGATATGAAATGTATAGCCTAGTAAGTGCTGCGAAATAATGACCATGTGAACATTTTCTACCTCTAACATACAAATACCATAAACGCCACGATATAGCGCGAATATTATCCCTAGGAATTAATTTGTTGACGATACATGACATTCTTAGGCAATCCAAAAGAACCTAGTTGCATCTACCCCTTTTTCGTGTATTATATCGTGCCTCTCTTTTTCATCTTTCCTATTTTTCTTGAAAACATATATCTACCTATACGTGACGCAGTATAAATATTGACAATCATTGCCAATTTAGTTATGATTTCAGGATCATACCTAACTAATTAATGAACATAAGTAATAAGTTTATTTAGAATATAGTTAGCATTATTATTATTATTATTATTATTATTATTATTATTATATTATTATAATATTTTTTGTGCATTTTTATTATTCATTTGCATTACAGTGTAGTCACAAGAAGAAAATATAATTTTTAAGGCAAGTTAATAAAAGAAGGATTCATAAAGTAACAACCTACTTATGCTTATATGAAACTAAACTATTCTTAGGTTATTTTAGTTTGAACTTACATTTATAAAAGTCTATCCAAATTAGCACATGTCTAGAAGAATATCATAAATACGACGATAACATGTCTACATTGCAACCTACCCTGCAGTGAAACTTCCAAAGTTATCTTTCAGTCAAATTTCTTTAAAAGACATGTACTTGATAAATCTTACCTTATTGAAAGCAAAATTAACTGTTTTTATCGCAATGTAATATACCTACATTCATTTAAGGATTGTCCGTTAAACTATAATGGAGAAACATGTAATCCTTTACATATAAGAATAACTAACAAACGATTCCATTTTATTTTATTTTTTAAATGAAGAAAGATCACTCATTTACAAAAACAATTTTTAATGGTTAAAATTTTAAAAATAAATGTTTTTTAAAAGACGTTAAAAAATTATAATAAATTGAATTTAAGAAAAGGTGAACCAGTTTTAAAATTAAAATTCCATGTTGGCTATGTCTACGATTCTTTAAAAAGTTTGGCAAGTTAACACCTTATTATCGAATGTCAGCTTCTCACGTTATTCAACGTTCATTTATGTATTCTGTACAAATTTATATTTTTTATTAAACTTACAATTAGTTTCTTATATAAGAATTATTGATTAAAACATTTTATATGATTTTACAGCGTAATAAAATAATATAATCACAGTTGTTAGGATAAACTGATTTGTCCACTATGAGATTTCTCTTCTCCATTGGTAACATTATATATGTTCATTAATATCATCATGTATTGTCATATTAGATTATACAAATCTTACTTTTATCAATCGTAATATGGGGAAAGGGAACTTTTCTGTATTTAAAATTCTTTTTCAACAACGGAAGGTATCATGTATAATCAAATCAATACATTAAATACAAGACAGAACAGTAACAACAATATCTTAATCTATTCACAGACATTGTTTATTTTTTGTTTTTGTTTTTTTAATGTGCTGTATAATTTAAGAAAAGTATCACAGGGATGATAGGGATGACCCTTACAAAAAAGAGACTTAATTGCGAAAAAAAATTTTGAATAACCTTTGTGAGCTATGTTCTTCTTATAAATATTGTTTTACCGGATTGTGTTAGTTTTAGTACTTTACTGTTCATCTTTTCATCTAAAAACACATTAAGCAATGAACGTTGTTGCAAAATAAAAAATATTTCATAGACATGTATTCGATTTCTTATTTTAAACTGTACACCAATTATGTGGGTGTTATGATGTAACTACATAGTCCACATCTCTTCCCTTTTACTTAAAATATCTTATAATGCACTTTAAACAATATTTTAATTATAAAGATATAAGGTCTTGGGAACTACTTCCCGATGTGAGTTGAACCACATTATATTTTACATTATTTGTCAACTCATAAATAGATAATATACTTATTCTGTTCTATTTATATAGAAAATATCATCTATCAGTAAACCTACAACTAATATACATTATACAATACTCATGAACTGTGGGGATCTTGGGCAATTAACAGATGCCTACATTTTATATAAAAAAACTTTTATTCTCCAAAATCAGACAATATTAAAAAAAATAATTTGCAGGTAATCATGTTACCCTTCCAAATGGCATTTCTTTCCCAAGTATAGGTATTTAAAATCTAGTATATGTTTGTAATTTTGTAATTCTAGTGCCAAAATCAGCAGGAAACTAAGCCAAATCAATATATCAGCTAGATTGATCTTAACAAATTAGCACACACTTTGAAGCCCTCGGATCGTTGTGTGTGGTTGGTTATGGTATAAGTTGAAACTAAAGTTTCCTGTTTTACTGTCTCGGTTTTCTTTACTTCAAGCAACTACGACTATTAAATTTTTTCTCCTCTCTTTGTTTATGCTATTTCGATTTTAACTTTTTAATTAATTATGTATTAATAATTTTCGTCCTGATTTTTTTTTAGTTCCCGGAGACCCAAGGTTTATTCCGATGACTTGATTTGTTCACTTCTACCCTGAAGAAACCTTCTAACTATTTCCGGATTTTAGAAATTTTACAAGAAATCGACGGACATCGGAACAGCTTACAATCATTCAAATTTTAAGGCAAGAAAAGATCATGATTTTTTTTGAATTTCTCTCCCTCTAAGTACTATATTCTGGTAACAACAATTTCCCTATTCCCTGCTTCATTTGGTACTTTTCTCCTCATTTCTTCCTATTTTCCTCCAATTTTGGAATGTTTCAATATAAATTATTATTTTAATTTAAATGTTTCTACTTTATTTATTTAGGATTGTTTTATTTTTTACATTATTTCAGTTAGTTAGCTTTATTAGTGTGTTTGGATGTCGTTGGCTCTACTGCAAGCCTGCCATTTTTTAGTTGCCTGAATCCCCTGAGCGGTAGGAATGCCCTTTGATTATTCCTATATTTGTAGCTATTGTTTTTTTTAGAAACTCCCATATCTTCCTTTAGGATAATCGGATTTCCTCCAGTCAACATTCTTCGTATTCCTGGCAACTTAATGGATCTTAGAACTCCGATTGATTCCTTGAGGCTTTTTGTTCTGGAGAAAATTTACTTCTTGTCGCAACCCATTATTCTAGTCATTTTATTAACACACTTTGATAGTTTTGGTTTTTAACTTGACTTCTTTTTGGCTATTGTATCTAGCAAAGTTTATGCCCTCATCGTGAATCCTGTACACAACATACTTCAACCATTTTTGCACCTGCACAATTGCCATCTTCACACTTGCTATTTTATAGATTAATTAAATTAATTTGTCTCAATTTTTGAACACTAATTCTCTTTTAACTAACTCTTTATTCTTTCCATAGCTATCTCTTTACCTTATTTTAATATCTTTTTTGCGTTATCATGTAATTTATCATCCATCCCTAAAATAATTTAAATTAATTTTATAATAATAGTTTTCCCTTTATTAAATCTTAATGTTTTTTTTCTTGTTTTAATTTTATTTTTGGAGTCATGCATTTTTAAAGTTATGCTTTATCAACAAATATTTTTATTTATATTTTTTTCAAAAGACTTTATTTTTATTTCATTTTTGTATTAGTTTTCTGATTGTAAAAACCGACACTCAGTACTGAAGATATGCATATTAAGATAAATTATATTTTAACAAAAAATGGATTTTTCAAATCTGCATAGCATCCTGTCTGTAGCATCCTGTAAAACAAATGTGAAAAAAATTTTTGAAATAGGTTGAGTAATTCTTAGGTTGTGTTTGAGTTCTATATAAACCGAAATTCTTAGTGTGACAATATAGGTACAGACCTCTACCTTCGTTGAAAGATATCGTAATATCGGTTGGTGGGTTATCGATTAAATTTTTTTTAAATATTGAAAGAGGCACTTGGAAACTCTCTACAAAGGATGGATCAATATATCTCGTGAATGTATTACAATCAAGTCCAAACATTTCGAGAATATGAATTCAAATATCCAGAAGTTGTCGTAGTAAAAGAGAATGTTATTGGCATAGTTCAAAGATGCTCATAAAATAACGTGTAAAAATTCATATAATATGGGAGAGCAACTGATTCTCCCTGCTACCATAGAAGTAAATGAAACCATGCGTTTTAAGTCATGCTAAATAGTCATCTCACAAATATTATTTCTCAGAAGACGTTACATTTTGTGACTGGTGTTGGTAACAAGTCTGTTTGACAGTATACTTATCGCTCTATCACCACAAGAATAACAGCTAATAGATCTTTTTTTCAAGATGTTCAGCTAAATCATATTTCATATTATAACAACTGTAACAATTTGTTATATGTAGGCCTACTCTCTTGTGATTATTCTTTTAGTGAAGCATAAGCGCTTTGGATACAGTTACATTTCCCACTTTATACCATTACGAAATTAGTTTATCAGCTTTATTTGCATCAAAATCTAAACATAGAAACAACTTTCAAATGGAAAATGTGCTCAGATTGAAAACCTCAAATAGTAATCCAAACCTTTACACGTATTGTGTACTTCAAAGCAGGGACATAAGATATTAATCATTAGAACCTATGCCTTAGATAAGGTCTATTGTAATGTTTTAATTTTATATTAAAATAAATGATAATGTAAAATCAATTTCTTGTCATGTCACTTTATTCGAGGTTCCCCTTACATTCTATGCTCCCCCCCATGTTTCAGAACTGCTGCCCATATAGTTATATTCGGCTTACAATATAAAAAACATTAAGCGTGCTGGAAATACAATATTCGGACGTAAGCGTCTTTAATTTCTGAAAATATTTTTAATGTTTTAGAAATCACAGTTTTATCTTGGATATCCTGAATAGATATCTGACTCTAACATGTTCCTTTTCTTATTTTTCGAATCATAATAATACTTTTATGTAGTTTTTCTTAGAAGTTCTCACATATCTTGGCCTGAATTTAACTTTCTCAATCTATGTAGAGTCTATATTGTATCTATTGAATCTATACAGAACCAGTATACATTTATTCTAAAAAATATAAACAAGTCAATAAATGACAATAATACTATAGAACAATATTATAATAATAAAATTATAATGACAATTATTAATAAATTATTTATATCACACGTGTTTCAGATGAACATTTGCAAAGTAAGCCTTCAAATTTATATGTGAATTTTTTTCTATATGTTTAAGAAATGTCTCCTTTTTTAAAAAAATAAACAATCCTGGAAGGTAATATAAGTTAATAATATTTTTGTAATAAGAAGTGCATACGACAGTTTCTTGGTTTTGGCAGATGAGGCTTAGTATTGTCACTTTGTAATTAGTCCAGTGTTTGTTTCCTTAAGCAATAATTAATTTTCGAGTAATTTGTCTACTTTTCAATTTAATTTATATTATAGGATATAATTTCAAAAATATAATGTTTAATAACAGTATAATTTGGATTAAACTGGACCATGTAATTTTTGAGTTAAAGTCTGAAGAATAAAATAACATTTAAAAAAAATTAACATGTCACTATCTCAAAAGTATATATTTCGTTTCATCCAATAAACAGTAAACAATAAAGTCGTCAACAAGTTTAAATATTATTCTTGGTAAGACTAGAACCGCTAAGACGTGTCTACAATCAAATGAAGCAAAGTTTAATCATTTGTCTGTTCTACTTCGAGGACATAAATTCTCTAACTTAAAATATGAAGACAACTAGCAGTAAACAAAGTTTCATATCATCATTGGATTTATTGTCAGCATTAGTTGAGAAGAGAGTTACGAAAATGTGAGTTGTGTTAATTATAGTATATACAGGACTGCATGTGTTAGTTAAAAATATATGTCATCGAAATTCACCTGATATTTCCTTGATTATTAATTATTAATGTAAATTAAATTATTACAACCAATATTAAAATTCATATTTTGTTGTAAATTAATTTCTATATCTAATTAATTCATACTGTTTCTTTTCAAAGTTACGTTTCGTATACATTGGTACACTATTCTCACCCCAAAGTATAAATTTCTAATTTCTAAAATTTGTTAAACTTATCATTTGTGTTAAGAGATTATGTAACACGTCAAATTTATTAAATTTCACAAAAATATTCTGATTTACAAAAATTCACAAAAAAATAAACTGGCGCAGATTTGGGTCTAGAAAGCTTTCATATTAGTGGAATATATTTTAGTGAGTAACTCATATTTAACATATTTAGTGAGTAAACTAATATGAACAATTGTAATAAAAAATAACATCTTCCTTAGTTATATACGTATCCCAAACAAAAGCTTTGCTACATAGAAGCTTCCTATAGATATTCTTAGTGTGTGGAGGAAAGGAGTTGAAAAATTTATACCACAATCTTTCAGATTTAATTTCAGCCATTATCAAATAAATAGGTTGTAGCCTACTGATTGTGTGGATATAGTTTTCGTCTTTTCAAAACTTTAATAGTTATACTTAAACCTATAAGTTAAACAATGTATACGTAATGTTATTAGACTATTTTGAAACATAAATTTTAATCTTATTTTAATTTAATGTACAAGACGGCCCTTTACATTTAATACATGAAATTGATTTTTGTCCTTGAGGTTGTACATAACGGAAAATGAAAAATAAACGTCTCATCATAATTTAAAAATAAAATTATTAAAAATTTTCCAGCACGGAAAAAGCACGTTTCAGAGCTGGTTTTTTACTTATTTTCACGTTTCAAGGCCAGTTTTTAACAGACATTTACGTTTCCAACCAGATTTAGCCCATTTTTTACTCTTTATCTCATTTTATTGTCCGTTTTTAACAGATATTTATATTTTAGATCAGTTTAGGACTGATATTCACGTTTCATATATATATACATATATATATATATATATATATATATATATATATATATATATATATATATATATATATATACGTTTTTGACAAATTTACGTTTCACGGTCCTTGTTTGAAAGATCTTTTCTATTCGTGGTCCTTTTTAACAGATATTTACGTTTAGTGGCTATTTCTTTACTCATATTGGCCCGCTTTTTTTCATGACCCCTTCATTGTCTGATATTAAGTTTCATGGGTTGTTTTTAAAAATTATTGATATTCTATGCCCCATTTTCTCTGATATTCACGTGATATGGTCCGTTCTTATTGGATATTCACTATTCATGCCCCTTGTTTGACTGATATACACGTTCCATGTCTGGTTTATGACAGATAACCCCATTTCTCGGCTAGATTTTAACTGTAATGCACGTTTCATTGACTATTTTGACTGTTTTTCGCATTTTAAGGGCCATTTTTGACTGATCCTCTAACTTTAGGTCCCGTTTTTGAGTGGTATTTACGTTTTATGAGCCACTTTATCTGATATTCATATTTTATGGTAATTTCTTTACGAATATTCACGTTTCATGGCCCGTTTGATTCACTCATATTCTCTTCATATCCCGGTTTGACTGACATTTACGTTTCATGGCCTGATTTTAACTTTTCATGTAAATTTTTGTTTGATATTTACGTTTCATTGACCGGTTTTTTAATATCATTCAAGTTTATTGGACTACATTTCTGACATTCACGTTTTATGACCTGTTTTGACTGTTTATAGCGTTTTCAGGCCCATCTTCAACTTTCATGTCACGTTTTTGACTCATATACATGTTACAAAGCTATTTTGACAGATATTCACGAATCATTTCCATTTTATGACTGATATTCACGTTTCATGGTCTGTTTAGATACTTTCAACGTTTCACGGCCACTCTTGACTGATCCTCATTTTTTATGTCTCACTTTTGTCACTTATAAACGTATCAGTGCCCATTTTAAAATAATATTCACTTTTTATGTACCATTTTGTATGATATTCATAATATATGAAACGTTTTTGACTAATGTTCACTTTTTATAGCAAGTGTTTGTCTGACATTCACGAAAAATATCCATTTTTACGGACATTCACGTTTCATGGCCTCGTTCGCGGATATTCACCATGCATGGCGAGTTTTTAATAATATTCAAGAATAACGCTTTATTTTTGACGGATATTAACGTTTATTGCATCGTTTCTGACTTATATTCATATTTCATGTCCAGTTTTTTACTTATATCCACCTTTTAAGGACGCTTTTTATTGACGTTTCACGTTTCATGGCTCTTTTTGACTCATATACATGATTCATGGCCCGTTTTGTCACTGATTTTCACGTTTCAAGCCTTGTTTTTGAGTGTTCTTCACCTTTCATGTCCAGTTTTTATTATATTTACCTTTCATTGCCCGTTTTTTTAAATCTTTATTCAGGTTGAATTTTTGACAAATCTTCGTCTTTCATGTCCCTTATTTGACTGACTTTCACGCTTCATTCCTCTTAAAACCAAAAAATGGTTTTCAACAAATCTATCGTCTTCACCTGTACGGTAATACATGGACAATCTCATCGCCTGTATGGGTACCACATAGATATTTGAGTTTTCTATGAAGTTCCTACATTTGAAATAACCTTGGAATGTGTAATGACAAATTTTTCTTATCAACATTAACGTTTCGTGGTGTGTTTTTTACGCATATTCACGGTTCATGACTAGTTTTGTACTAATATACACGTTTTATGGTCCATTTAGTCGGTAATTCGGGTTTTGTGGACTTTTTATGACTGATATTTACTTTTCGTGCCAGATTTCAACGAACATCACTTTTATTGGCAAGTTTTTGAGTGATGTTCACGTATGATGGCCCGGTTTTGAAAGATCTTCACGTTTAATGACTAGTTTTTGACTGTAATTCAGTTCATTAATAATGGCCCGTTTTGACGGATATTCACGTTTTATGGCCTGCTTTTGACAGATATTCAAGTATTGTTCATAATTTTGAATGATATTCTCAAATCATAGCCCGTTTTTGACCGTCTTAAAGTGTAATGACTAGTTTTTGACAGAAGTTCAAATATCATGCCCAGTTTTGACCGTTCTTTAGGTTTAGTGACTAGTTTTTTACCGACATTCATATTTCATTTTCCGTTTTTGACAGACATTCACGCTTGGTGGACATTTATTTCATAATATTCAAGTTTTATGGAAGTTTTATTTTACCTGTATTTCATGTACGTATGTTGCCCGTTTTCGACTGTTTTTTAAGTTTCTTTTCTATTTTTGATGAATATACACATTTTATATCCCATTAACGACGGATTTTCGAGTTTACTGGCTGGGCATTAGGTGATTTTCACGATTATTGAAACGTTTTGTCGGGTATTCCACCTTTGAAACGTTAAATAACCACCTTTTTACTGATATTACAATTTTATCGACAGTTTCTGACAGATATTCACGTTTAAAGTCCAGTTTTTGATCTATTTTACGTAAATTTCCCATTTTTAACTCTTATTCACACTTCATCGCCCTTTTTGACTTATTTACAAATATGGCCAAGTTTTTAACGGGTATTCTCGATTAATGGCACATTATTGATAAATACTCACGTTTCAAGACTATTTTAACCAACATTTACGAATATTTGCGCATTTTTTACCAATAATTACGTTTACGGTGCGTTTATGACAGATGTTTTTGTTTCATGGAACTTTTCGTCTGATATTACGTTTTGTATAACCTTTTTTTACTCAATTCACGATCCATGTCACGTTTTTAACACATATTTACTTTTAATGGCCCATATTGACTGATAATTACGTATCATAGCCCGTTTTGGCCCGTTTCAAGTTTTATAGACCATTTATCTGATATCGACTTTTTATGACCAGTTTTTTAGCGTTTCAATGCTCATTTTTTACTTAAGGCTTATATCATGACCTGTTTTTGACAGATATACGCATTTTATAGTCTATGTTTGACTGATCTTCTCCTTTTATGTCAAGTTTTTGACTTTTATACAGTCTTATGGCCTTTTTTCCGCGGACATTCACTATTCCTTGTTAGTTTTATGCTGATATTCACGAATTATGACCGGTTTTTAACTGATATTAATGTTTATTGGTTCATTTATGACTAATATTCATGTATAATTTCCCAGTTTTTAAACTATTTCCATGTTTCAAGGGACGTTTTTTATTGATGTTCAGGTTTCAAGTCTTTTTTAAAAATTTTATTCTTGTTTCATGGCCTGTTTTTACTGATGTTCTAATTTTAATGACCACTTTTTAATGTTATTCACTTTTAATGCTTTGTTATTTACTGATCTTCAAATTTCATGGACGTTTTTGTTTGTTATTCACGGTTCATGACCAGATTTAGACATATTTTCACATTCAGTTTTTGACTGATTTTAATTTTTCAATTATCTATTTTGACTGATCTTCAAATTTTATGTCCCGTGTTTACCTGATCTTCAGGCGTCATTGCCAATGAGTGATTTTTGACAAGTCTATCGTCCTCGCCTGTTAGGTTAGCACATTGACACAGAAATTCCCGTCTCCTATGAGGTTACCATATTTCAAATACCTTGGACTGTTTTGTTAGCACATTAAAACTCCCGTCGCGTATTTTGTTAGCACAGAGAATTTCCCGTCGCTGATGTAACAACTGAAAATTGTTAACTTTTGTCATTCAAACGTTCTAACATTCTAACCTGAATTCAATGACCTGGTTTCATTGACCCCATTATCCAAATTAAAAGTTTTATAATACCAAAATATAATTACCCCATCCAAAAGTATTGTCAACTATCATATTACTTTCCCAACCCAAAAAATCCATCATATTACTTACTTACCTCTCCCCTGACTATTTCCTCCATTTGAACGACATTTTGACAGCCATTATGCAACGTAACTACACGTTAGACGTCATGCTCCGTGGCGTCACATTCTTACCTTTTTACTTTCCCAGTAGGATTTGAACTAGCAAAGACTGGATTTTAAACCAGAGGCTATACCGACTGACGTATCGTGTATAGTATTACTCGGTGTGTTCTTAGCGACAATATAAACCACTGTGCTCTGTTTGTTAGCAGAGCGCAACAACTTATTTTTAATGTAAATGTATAGTCTACTATACTTATTCTGCAGAGAGTCACATACATAGATTACTTTCACAAATGTACGAAATATTTCCTATTTTAAACCTTCTAAATACACAAAGACGAAAATCACTGTAACAAACGGTTCCTGTTCAAAACAGCTGCTCCTTAATAACAAAACTTTAACAATTCATAACACAACTATGAAATTGTTCAAATATATTATAATATGTTGTGCCCGATATCCTCTTTGATGTATTTGTCGTCCTCGTTGTTGTCATTTTTACAGTATCAGTCCTTGTCGTTGTTGTCATTTTTGGGACTATCGTCGTCATTTTTGGGACTACCGTCGTCATTTTTGTCGTAATCGTCGTCATTTTTGTCGTAATCGCCGTTGTATTCGTGTTTTCATTAGTGTAGTCTTTCTTGTCGTTGTTGTTATTTTTGTAGTTATCGTCGTCATTGTTGTCATTTTTTTGATTGTCATCGTCAATGCAGTGGTTGTCGTCGTCTTCATCATTGTTGTGATCGCCATCATCATCTTCGGAATTGTAGTTGTTCTAGTCTTTATTTTTGAGATGGTCGTCGTCATTGTCTTCGTCGACTTTGTTGTGATATTTTTGGATGTAGTCATCAAAGTTGACATTGTTTTGTTTACTATTGTCTTTGATGTCATAGTTGTGGATGTTTTCGTCGTTGTTGTCTTGTTATGATTCTTGGTGTCGTTATTCTGTCTTTCCTCGTCATTGTTGTAGTTGTGGTCGTCTTTGTCATTGGTGTTGTCATTGTTGTCGACGTCATTATATGTGTATGCGTCGTCATTGTTTTCATTGTTGTAGTTATCGTCGTGATTGTAGTCATTTTTGTGGTTGTCATCGTCATTGATGTCATTGTTGTGGTTGTCGACGTCATAGTAGTGAATAGCTGTGTCCGATTTAAAAAAAAATATATATAGATTTATTTTTGTCAGTTTTTCCTCAAATTTGAATTGTGAACTTTTTTATCAGATTTTCCTTAAAGCTTTGTACCTGGACTTAGTTGTGTCTGATTTTTTTTATATTTGATATTTCGGTTCATTAATAATAAGATTACCATCCGGTAGCTTTCAAAATAGCGACTGATTTTATCACGTTTAACAAAACGCACATTTCGAGAACTATTGTTACCAATATGTTATAAACATTTCATGTTTGTTCATGATGTTTATCCTATGTTCCACACGTATGATAATATTTTCCCTATGATCTATCGGTATGATTCATTTATGAAATTATGTAGTTTGATGATAATATTAGAATAACAATCAATTAATTTTTCCTTAGATCTCGAAAAGGTAATGCAAACATTTAATTATTATTTATGCCAATGGGTTTATATTTGTAATTAAAAAAACTTACAAACGTATAATTCAGTTTTACAAATGAAAAATGAAAACAAATGTCCACCGGTAAATAAATCACCGTTCTATAATTACAATTATTATCGTCATCAGGTTCGTAATAAGAACATCGTTGAAGACGAAATAAACAGTAACAATATAAGAATAACCAGATCTTTCATTTGTTATTTAGCACCCGATCGTTACGATGCTTAAACTGGAAGAACTCTCTGGAATTGTGATGCCAAGAGGAGATGTGATGATCCAAGAGTGTATAACATTTTATGATTTTTGTAATATTTTAGTTATAATTTACCATCATTAGACATTAGGATATTTACATCTTTGTGACACTAATGTGAAATATATAACTAGATGGGCGTTGCTAAGCATAGTTGTAATAAGAATAATAAAATAAAATGAACTTCTACCAGAAATCGGCAGTACACGATACATACATTGAGATACAAACAACTGTCATATAGTTATTTGTGTAAATGTGTAAACGTTTATAAAAAATGGTAAGCAACAGATATTCCAAAATATCAAAAAAATATTTAAATTAAAGTTAGATGTGGATTAAGTGACACCCACTTTCAAATTTTCAGTTGTCAATTAAATTATATATTTACAAATCACCAATAAATTTAATTATTTATTGTTTTTCATTTCCAGTATTTAACACAAGTAGTACTTAAAAACCAAGGTCCTCTAACGCATTTCAATCCATTACCGATAAAACGTTTTGTTTAATATATTTAGATCAATATATTTATTATGTAAAGGAATAAGAGACAATATACTGAAAGATATAAACTCAAAAAATAAACACATCTGTTAAAACGATCTGATTTTAATTTTTTTTTTATATTCTTTTGAGTGGAGTGTCTCAAGTCAAATATAATTGTACAACTAATAAGATCTATCTATGAAATTACTATCTTACTGCTCTACCAGATATATTAAAATGATTATCCTTGAAAAAAATATCATTATTATAAAACTCAGTTAAGATTCAGGATTCAGGATTCAATAAAGATTTGTGTTTGTCTTTTGATAATTGTTATAATCGTTCCCGACAAAAAACATCGCTTTCAACATACAACACTGAGCATTGATTTATATGAACTCTAATATACTCAAAAGTCTGAAAGTTGATTTTGGAAGACAAATTTGATTCAGATGCAATACAGCAATATATTAATTAATGATATCCTTAGTCTAACAAATGTTATATTGAAATTGTTACTGTATCAATATACAGATATCCGTGACGCTTGAAAAATCGTCCAGTCAATTTACAATCATTAAACCAACCAGACTTAATATCAAGCACTTTCGAAAGTCAAATGTAGTAAGAGAAAAAAAATCGTTTAATAAAAGTATTTTTTTAATTCAAAAGTCGTTACAAAATCAAATAATGTTAAGTGATAAATTTAAACATGTAATAAATAAAGAAATTAGTGTTGGAGTGAATTGAACTCAAAGTGTTACAAACAGAAACTGAAAAGAAAATTTAAGTTTATGCTAGCAATATTTAATAATGAATATCAATGTAGAGTACTAAAACTGTAATTACCTAAAAATAAAATACGAATAGGGCCACATCATAAACAGTACATTAAAAAATATAATGTCAAATATTTGTAACAAATAGTAAAACTTCGATTAGGTACTCCTTTATTATGAAATATATAAAATAAGTTTCTGTTGATAACTGCAAAGCAATTTAGGCTAATAGTATCCGTAAAAACATAAAATAGGATTAATAATAAATATAATGTAAAAATGTATATACAAAAATATTACATTATGCATAGCAAGTAAGCATTTATAAATATTTGTAACGATTTGTGTTCATGTTTTATTTTTACAACTGTGATACAATGGCCTTAAACCGGTTCTTATGAAACAATCAGTAATAATATCAAATAGGAAATTTAACAAAAAATATTTAATGGAAGTGGTTGTCAAAGTATTTGGATTATTATTTTCCATTTAAATCTAAGTACCCTGTTGGAATTATTTCAACTATAAAACCTTAACGTTTCGATTAAATTGCATTATTATATTTTCCTTATATTACGAAACTGGATATTCACAAAGTAAACTTTATTTGGCTCTACCGCACATTACACGTTTAATGTAGAGCAACATATATTGTTTCAACGATAACTCCCAAGTGGAATATGTGAATATAAGATTGGCGAATTGTCAAAGTTACCTATCCTATTCAAGCAACCGACTTAAATCTTAGAACTTTCCTTAGTTACCTCTGTCATCTACCTCATAAGATCAAACCTCAATACAAGTGTCTTTAGTTATGGAAACTTTGGATATATACTTAATTTGTAGACAAATAAACTTTGAACCGATCTCTCAAACCAAATTATATTTGTAATCAACCTAATTATTTGTTTAACTGCACCGTTTTTTTAACGAGTAGGATAACATGACATTTGAAAATAAACTATTTCTGATAAAAAATATTTTTCTTCGTGTAAATATAAAGTTAAAAAACAATTTGAACATCTAAAATGAAATGTTAGGATACACAAAATTTAAATAACCCTTTTTAAACAAGACATTTATCCGGATAAAAATATGTAATGATGTATTGTATATTTTGTGATATACATAGACACATTGTGTCGCAAAAATATATCTTGAGAATAAATTAGGTTTTTTTAATGCAGTAATTCTAAATATTGTAACATGTACATATTCATGTCTGATTGGTTCCTGCAACTCCGTTTATTCAAATTACCAACAATGTGAACATCTGCAGTAATTATAAAGTACGGGACTAAAATTGACACATGTTTTCCTTGTTTCTTTCAAAACTGACTTGATAAATTAATTTAAGTTGTGTAAACCTAACTTAAAATCGCCTGGAGCAGAGGCGAAATTACTTCTTTATTTTAAAAACCTAACAATGTATCGTCCAATAATATTTGTTTCCCTTACATAATAATTACAAATTATAGGAATAATGAATGTAGGAACTACCGTAAGTAATGAAAAGTTGAAATATCCCAGTTTTTCTAAAAAATTGAGTAATGATGACCTTAAACTTTTGGAAGAACAGAATAGAAAAAGTCACGTCAATATTTTATCTCCACGGATATTCATATTAACAACACTAAGCTATAAACTCCTGACTAACAAATAATTAAACTTCAAATTTAACTCCAGGTATTGGATCATATTATTAATGATATCTCAAGGACTGAAATTATTGGTGAATATGTAATAGGGTATGAGAGCTGAAAAAACTCAAAAATGTTTATCGTTAATGGGGAAAAAATATATAACCATGAGTGCTTTCAATACAAAAGTAGCTGATGTATAAGAGGCAACATAGGTAAAGATCAACCTGTCTCAAGCTACATCCTGAAGTATATCTTTTTAAATCTTACGACATATTTTTCATGCATACGTATTAATCAAATATAATTAAATCACCTCATTTTCAAAGAATTACATAGAAATTTAATTATTTTAATTATGACACTTATCATCAAATGACTATGTAAAATATCATTAATATACATTCTTCCTGACCAATTTGAATCAATTATATACTCAATCTCATCTTTAACGCGCTGTTTACATTACGCTGAATAGCATAATGCCCTTCTTTCCAATTTTAAAAAGACAATAAGTGAGACAAAATTTGAAATAAATATGAATTTTTAGAATATTTATACATAAATATAAAGTTATCTCGTACATGTCGAATTTGTAATGAAAAAGGATATTAAGTATTAAGTAAATTAAATAGAATAATAGATGTATGTATTCTTGATTAATTTATTAACTCCGAGGAAAAAATATTATTTCGCCGGCTGCAGTACATCTTGTGTACCGTCAAAAACTTTTAATATATATATTTTCTAAGGAATATTTTGAGGTAATACTTCTACAACTAGCAGATCATGAACGAAATATAATATTCTCTCATTTTGACCAGTCCGATTGGACAAACTATTTGAGTTTAACCAAACTGAAATGATCGATGTGTTTTTTAAATTGTGCGTACATCTTTCACAACACAGTATTAATTCATTTAACAGGCACAAATCAATATATGGGAAACGTTCTACATAATATAGATTTCACAATTGTCCGTTATACATAATTGAAAGGTAAATCTGACAAGTATAACAATAATTATGTTAGTATATTGTAATTTATGTTTTATATTGTGTTGTGAAAACTTAATGTGTACTATATAACCTAAAATATTATGTTTTAATGAATACAAATAAATTGTTGCGTTCATAAACCAACTGCATATGAATGGAGATGAAGATGAAATAGTGAATCAGGAATGGTTGGAGTCAGGAATGGTTGGAGTTAGGAATGGTTGGTTTGCAACTCTTGTCGACTAAATCCTGTTTCACACCTGAACTTCAAATATAACTTTAACCCAACACCTCATCATTGCAATTAATGTGCAACAATCTAAATGGTTATTAGTCAAAGAAGATAAATGATATTCGTCTTTAGTTTAAATAATGTGTTTATTGTCATACATTATTTATTTATTTTCTCGTTGATTAATATATTTATGTTGTTATGAAATAACAATAGATGAATAAATCTTAGAACCATGGAGTTCATTTTATATCAGCTGATTATCACCAAATATATCAAAATGAATATTAGGTTAATATTTTTTCAGCAACCTAAACACTATTACGTTATACATTTTGGCACATATTTTGTTAATGTGTATTTACAAATTTTGATTTATATAGAGCCAAACATAAGTTATAGTCTGGTGAGATTTCTTGCTTAGTGACAAGAAAGAAATGTAGATAAGGTATAATAAAAGCGAAAAGTCTATTACATGTCATAATTTGCTATAGGCAATATACACCCATTATTTAAACTAAAGACGAATATTATTTATCTTCTTTGACTAATAACCATTTAGATTGTTTATATAGATTGTTTATTTAGATTGTATATACAATATACTATATATATATATATATATATATATATATATATATATATATATATATATATAAATTCAATAACATTTATGATGTTTAAATGTTTATAAATTATTGTATGGATTTGATTGAAATAATGTCATAATTTGCTATAGGCAATATACACCCATTATTTAAACTAAAGACGAATATTATTTATCTTTTTTGACTAATAACCATTTAGATTGTTTATATAGATTGTTTATTTAGATTGTATATACAATATACTATATATATATATATATATATATATATTTATATATATATATATATATATATATATATATGTATATATATATATATATATATATATATATATATATATATATATATATATATATACATTCAATAACATTTATGATGTTTAAATGTTTATAAATTATTGTATGGATTTGATTGAAATATTTTTTCTCGATCAGTTGTACTTTTATTTGTATATATGCTAAGTATTATTTAATAGCAGTGTTTTGTTTCCTGAGGTTCAGTTGAAAAGAGTACCTATAGTTCCTAACTTCGTCTCAATAATAGAAATAATGATTAATATTTTTAAACATGATTACGATTATTAAAAACAAGTAATAATGGCTGCAACACACAAAAAAGTTATATACAATCATTACCGTATTTAAATTCTAAATTACCAGAATACATTTAGCACCCACTTATTTATTACCAGTATCCGTAATAATCAGTATTAGCATTGAAACTGTTAACCTTAACCGTAATTGTAATTACGAATATTATCAAACAGTAATATTGGCAAAAATGTACAAAAATGATATTAGAAATCATAGAATTGCGATCAATTCTATATTTAAAATTACGACAAAATAATTATATGGATTTAACAGCTAAACAGTTAACTTAAAGTGTAGTAGTTATTGTGTATATTAGAAACAATAACAATGGCGATGATTTACAATAATGCTATTTAAAATCTTCCAATGACGGCCTATTTTAATTTAAGACTACCTATGTATACTGGAATCATTCCACATGATTTACACTTCCACGTATAAATTTATTGAGTTTTTTTTCGTTCTAAGTTACGCCAACATACTCTGTAAGCCTAGGTTTGTAAGCTGACTTCGAAAATTCTGAAGCATGTGAAATCTAGGTCCGCACGGTTTCTATAAATTTATTTGTAGAAATACAAATTATTTTATATTATTATAAAATGGAATCCCACAATGTACTTACTGTTGGTAGTATAAGTAGCATAAACAATCCCATTAATTACATCCAAATTGTAAACTTGATCTATAAATGTGAAAACAAACTTTAGAATTATGTAAAAATTACGACGAGACAAAAGAAATAATTTATAATAATCCTTCATTGACGACTATTTAAAAAAAAAAATATTTACAGCATAAATAACCATAGGGATATAGCACCCAATATAACTGTGATATCGAACATTTAAAAAACTAAATAATTGTGATGAGATATTAATACGTTGTGCAAAATCGTCCAATGGCGGCAATTTGTAAGTTCAGGATTACCAAAAAAAAATTGGATTTGGAAAATAAACTGTTATCTTAATCTCTAAATGGAGAATCTACATAAACAACAAATAATAATTAAGACAAAATACAAATAAGTTACTAATAAATAAATTCCAATAACACCCAATTTTATAATAAAGTTAATCATTAGTTTTATTTAGTATACAAACTGTTAAATTAGCCTATAAATGTGATTACGAACGTTAATAACAGACAATTATTTGAAGAAACAAACAAAAAGTGATTGTAGGTGTTCTAATACGAAATTGCCAGTACATAATTTAACTTACAAACTATGTATATAAAATATAAATTTGAAAACGAACTTTAAAAACACTTAATATTGACATTAAGATATAAATAGTTTATTGAAATTATTTAATGTCGGTCATTTAGAATTTCAAAGTTACCTGCACAAACTATTTACTTACTCTACAAATGAGAAAATGAATTTATAAAACACATAATAATCATAGCAAGTTATACATAACGTATTATATTTCTATTAGTAAATCCCATTTTAAAATTTAAAGGTAGCAGATATAAATTTTATATTGATTTAAATTACAAACTGTATACGTAAGTTGTAAAGGTAAAAATTAATTATAAACACACGTAATATAATGTCGACAAACTTTAAACAAAATACTACATTATTTTTAATTACGGCTATTTTGAAATTTATTGTTACTATACAAATAACTAAGTGTATTTAAACTTAAACTCGTTTACCCTTACTGATAAATTAAAACGTAATTACAGGAATAAGATATAAATATAATTATCAAATGTCTTCCAATGAATATCATTTATAAAATAAAAAATTACCGAAATAAATCATATTTAATATTTATCATTATTACTATTTTGTTATACTGTAAAGGAAGAAACGCACAATAAAAACACGTAATAGTTAGGACGAAATAAAAATTAGTTTTAAAATTATATCTTTCATTGACTGACATAATGAAATTTTAATTTACCAGGACAAATAAGTTCATGAATTTGACCTGAAAATTGCTAACTTGACCTAAAATTGTTCTAACAAACAATAAAGAACAATTATTAACTTAACTGGTCATAAAATTCTTTATTTGTTTTTCATTTACATTTAACAATTACCCACATTAATAGTCTTTTTAAATACATTAATATTTGTATTTCAAATGACAATTTACACAACATTACGATAACTTTATTCAATTTTTGAGAATATTTAAAGATATAATTTTAAAGTGAAGAAACATTTACAACTTACTTAACCTAGAAATTTATAAACGAACAACAAAAACGTATATTTTTTTAATAATATTCAATAAGGAATATTGAATAATTAAATTAAACAGAATTTTAGAAAACGTTATTCCTTTTTAGGTGGAAGATTATTACGAGGGACATTCATTAATTAAAGAGACAAATTAATCTAGAGATGAAACAGTTTGTAGGAGAAGTTTTGTACTTTCATAACTTTATGTTGGTATTACTGGGTGGAACTGAGAACAGTAAGGAATGAAATCACACAAGTTCTCCTGTTCGAAAGTAATTCAGAATGCAAGCACCAGCGGGAAAAGTCGTGTTGTCCGCCTTTTGTGATTATTTGGAGGGTCAGCGTACACTAAACAGTGGAGACTATTCGGACATGCTGATATTCAGAGTAAAGCCAGGAATGAGAAAAAAAGTTGCGGATCTCAAAAAAAGGCGTGAATTGCTGAATGACAGTACCCCCTTCACACCCCTAGCCTACTCAAGAAACCATTGAAAAAATGGTTGGGTGACAATACTTTATACCCACTACAGTTCAGATTTGGCTTAATCGGATTATCATTTGTTTGGTCCACTCAAGGAGGCATTACGTGGAAAACGTTCAGAAACAACGAGGATGTCAAATAATGTGCGGAAAAGTGGCTCAAACAACAAAGCAAATACTTCTTTTCATCGTTGGGGCAAGTGTATTAATATGGGCGAGGGAGAGTTACGGTGAGAAGAATAAATGTCGCATTTGGTAAACGTACACAGTTTGTCTACACCAATTTGTCTTTTTGAATGACCTCTTTAATCATATTATATAATTTGAGAATAATAAAATATAATGTTAACAATCAAGTTTTTATTTTTCTGATGTGTTTGTACGAGGCATGAGAATTTGAAAATAAAAATAATGTAGTAAATTTATAGTATAGATATAATGAAATCATAAAATTAATCGTAATTCTATATTTCTCACATTTTGAATGAAATGAAAAAGTTTTATAAGTTGGAGAAAATTGGATAAAAGAATAATATATTAGAGAAACTAAATCATACACATCCCACACAAATATAAGGTGTGTTCAGAAGGATATAGACATATTACATGTTTGTCTCTTATAAGTGATGTGCACTTATAAGTAGTGAGTATAATCATAAAAATTCGATGTGTAACCTCACCCACAGAAGGTTACAGTTAATCTCCTTTTGTTTCGTAATTATCCTCTGATGGTGACAAATTTGTCATCGATATATACATAAGTGTAATGTAATAATAATAATAATAATAATAATAATATTTTTTATAGTCTTATTTTCGTTTCCGGTTTTTGTGGTTCCGTGAATCCCTCATTTCTCTTCCTGCATTATTTAAAAAATACCCCTTAGGTACAGATTTGATTTAAAAATCGTTAAAACGTATTTTGTAAATAAACTTACTTATTCCCAACTAATTTAAATAATTATATAATCGACTCAAAATCTCTTAAAATGTATACCTTTTTTATCATATTGCATAGAGTTGGGAGTTAAAGTAGATTGTTTTTATTAAAAGATTCCTCAGAGATTTACTTAGTTGAGTAAGGGGTTGGGGATACCATATGATACCTTAGACGGATCTACACATTTGATAATGTATTTTTAAAGTCCTACTCTTAAACTATTCTTATCAGGTCTTTCTTGAAAAACCGTATTTTATCCTGGTGTTATTAAAGCAGTCGAGGACTAGGCGGTCTTTATTTCGTAATTGTCTTTTCTTCCTTTTTCTTATAAGCGATGATGACCAAGAGATTTATTTATCTTTAAACAATTGGAGCAAATGAATAATCATAAGTTTCATTGAAAGTTAAAGGTTATGTTAAAAGAATTTCGAAAAAATTGTATGTTGACTAACGATGTGGAAAATTGATTTCATATATATAGTTATTGATTTATTTATATAGTTATATATATAGTTAAAAATGTTAAAGATCGTTTAACAAGGTTATAGAGATTATAATGATTAGTTTTTAATGTAATTTATTTTGTATTACTCAATATGCACATCCAGTAAAATAAGACCTATTTATTAGATATTTTTGATGTCGAAATATTACACAATCGTTAGCACTAATTTAAAAATGATGATAAGTACTAAACTTGTTATTTTATTTTACAGTATTTTAATATAAATCAATCAATGATTTTCGAGAAATAAATACTGATAGTTTAGATAATTACCATTAGAATCCACTTTTAACTTAATAGGATTAAACCTATAATCATATATACTGTATTTTCATCATTATTATATTTCTCATCACAATAATGTCTCACTTCATTTAACGCGAGAAAGTACACAATATCTTTATTCTCTAATGTCTTCTTTAAAAACACGACCTCAAGCAATGCTCAATACTTTTCATTTGTGTAATGGTTTGGATGATATTTAGGACGTCTGACATAAGTAAAGCAAGAGTTATGTACTCTACTTTAACATGCATTGTAATAGTCTGAATAATACAATATAATGCAATACACAATGTACCTAATTATTATGTATCTGTATTCAAAACTTAATGTGTTCACGTCTTAATAAATATATGTTTGAAACAGACTAAAACGTTTCGGCTTTGACTTTTTACAATTATAATTAAAGGAAGATATTATATTGCATTATTTAAAAAATGTATACTTACTCGTTTTAATTGTGAGATTGGAAGTTTACACAACTTTGAGCGCACTAAAGTGCGATATATTTCACACGTTGGTTTATTACTATAACTAAAGTTCAGTTATCTCATTTTAAAAGAACCTAACTCAATACAACGTTCATATAGTCTGGAGATAGGATAGATTGATTTCGTGAAAACAATACTATTTTTAGCATAGGAATACAAATTATTATACACATATTTAACCCAAAGTCATTCTTTCAAATGTTTCGTATAATTTTGCTAATCCTTATTGTCAATAGAATACTCAGTGGAGTTTTTTAAATATTGGAAATATCATTACAAACATAAATTTTAATCTGAAGCAAAAAAGGTTAAATTACTATACAAAATATTCAAAGGAGCCTGATCATATTTATTATATTTTATTGGTACTCTATGAATTGTGAATTTGGTACTTAATTTTGTGAAATTTATGCTTGAATATTTGTTATAAAGCCAGTTAATTCCAAGCTTTAAAATTACGTAAATATCTTTAAATTTACGGTAACAAGAACCAACTGAAGCTATAATTATTGAATTATATGATACACAAAAATAAACTTTTGATCTCGATATGATACACAAAAATAAATTATTGATTAACTCACAGAAGCAAATATGACAATCTACTAAGGTCTAATTTTAATTTGACAACGATTGCTTTAAAACGGTCTGAATTACTATCCATGGAATGTTTGTAAAATTATGGCAAGGTGTTTATATTCGCGACAGAATCCAATTAGTAAGACAAGGTGTTTGTACTGTACATATATATATATATATACACGATTTTACCCGTTTATTGTAAAACAATTCACGACGTTATTTAAAATAGACCTACTCTGGTTGATGACACCGTGATTAAACCAACTTTTATCCATATACCTCTTGTTCTGATATACAGACTGAATGTGTGAAGAGTCAAATACTATTCAACATTCCAGGCTCAAAATAATTTTCTATAAAATATAGTATAGGTTTTAGTGTCGATATAAAATACCAGTAAAAATTTTCCACTGACTTAAATATTTATATCTTCACTAAGGGATTATTTATAAAACATATTCATGTTATAAATAAAAAGGACATATTATTACTCAATAACTAGTTTTTATTGTAACAAATTAGCATATTAATTTCTAAGCCGACATCTTTAATTATTACATATAAACAAATAATATATAACAACAGATTATGGTGAATCATTGACTAAAACATCGTAATGTCACTAGTCTTACAGCTTGTTTGTAGTGAAATAATGTGCATTTTCTTCCATTTGTTGTTTTGGTAATTTAAAAGGTGTGAAGTATGTTACACAACCTAATACTAAAATCATTAGTGCAAAACTCTTATTATTTCTAAGTCATTGTATTTGTTTTAGCTCAAAACTATCCCAAATTTAATTGTCGCTCTCGTCAGAAAATGATTTTCTTCAATCAATTCTTTAAAGTTACGACAAAGTGTTTCCGTTATAACATGTCAATATATCAACTTCGCACTAATCATCGTGTAGTATTAATATAAATAAATATTACTTAATCGATTCTATTTCACTTAGGCCTATTTTCAACTTAAATGACCTTTTTGTATTAAATTCTTCACCCCTTCTTCATCTACCTGCTAGGTCATTCCCCAAACCCTTCCCGATTTCTCTATTGTATTTCAGTTTCCTGTTACTAGTGTACGTATAAACAGTTATCAATACTTGTAATTATAAATATCCCGATGATGCCGCAAGAGATCGTAGCTGATTTATATTATTAAATAATTTTTAAACTTTGGTTTTATGGTTTTATTTATTTATTGATTTTTGAAAAACACCAATTTATTTTGTTTTTATGTCAATATAAAACTGTAATTTGTAATTTATATTTTGTATATGTGTACCTTGTACTAAATTTATTCTTTTTTTGTTCTTGCTAATATATAATTTTATACAGCTTTTTCACATACAACAACATTATACAGAGTAAAGTAAATATTACTATTGTTATTTGTTTTTAAATTTTAATGATCAGTTATGTTTTCGAGCAATAATAATAGAATGTCACTAATTACAGTTAGGGAGTTGCTAATTTGCATTTCCATGTCAGCACCATGACATGACCACAAACTACCAATTAGATTCAGATATTGGCATCAAATCTGTTAAATAACAATTGCTTCTAATAAGAAGTCTACTCTTAAAGTTTCAGAAATAATTTTATTAAACTTTATAATGTCAATATTTTAATATTGTAATATATTACCAAATAAATTTAATGTTATGAAACTATGATATATCCATTTGTTTAAGGATTGAATTACTCAACGAAAAATTCTGTTAAAAACTAGCTAAACTCATTGTGTTTAACATGCAGAGTCGTAACCATCAAATCTAAGGCCTGTATTATCTTCCACCACTATACCCAAGCCAAACCTTATTGGTCAATTTTCTCGGCTCTGAGTTTTCCACGCCAGGGAGGATAGTCTTAGAAGCTAAGGCGAATAACGTTAGTTATCTTACCAAGGGGAGATTACATGCTTTCTTGCTCGTTGATTTCACCCTCTCTATTATAATAAACCATGTAGGAAAATCGATTGAACGTACGCTTAATATCTGATCTCTTCTAATAAGCTATTGTAGGATGTAGCGTTGTCTTCTTCAAGGCCGATCCTGTCTGTTGGTATCGTTATTAACCCAGAGAAGTACTGAACACTGACAAATTATTTTTACGACGAGTTCCTCTTCAGACTTAAGTAAAAGTGGGTAATCCTTCCTGGAGCTGGTACGAGACTGATGAATTAACTTGTTGAAAGTCAACTCGTCGAAGTTTGAGCTATACAGTATAGCCAACCTTTCTGATTTCTGTTCCTTTTTTTATTTCGCGATTTATTTAAGTTTCTATATTTTATTTTAACTACTTATGAACTCTTCTTGGCTTATCCTTACATTATTTGGCTATTTTCACTATTTTGGATTAATTATTTCTATTATTATTAGTTGTTTTAGTTCAATTGTTTGTGGTTATTTTTGGCTAGGTTTGGTAACCTACCCTTTCCTTGCGGCGAGAGCCTCTCATGCGCGCGACCTTGGACACACGTTGATTCTTGAAAATCTTAAGTTTTGGGTGACGATTTCTTCATTTCTTCATAACTTCCGTTAGCTTCGCTCGATTTTCTCCTTGGTGATTTCATTTTGAAGCCTTTCTTCCTGATGATTTTCCATCTTCATTTGCAGCGATACAACGTATATTTCTTCTTTTATGGCGATTTGAAGATTTCGTAGTTTTTTCGAATTTACTTTTTTCATTTTTGGAAAATTTTGAATTCTTCTTTTTGGATGTTGTTCTTCTGATGCTGAAAGTCCCAAAACTGCTTCCCTCTTCTTTCTCGCTTCCTGGGTTCACAAATGATGGTACTTTCTGCATGTTTGGTTATTTATGGTTTTATTACTTTATTATCTGTAATTTAATTTTGGTTTCGAGTCTTATTTATTATTAGTTTATCTTAGGGTTATGTACTGTTATTATTAGATTTTCGATTTTATTTATTTTAAGAGAATTTTGTGTTTTATGACGTTTTATTTTTGCTATAACTTTTTTATTATTAATCTGACAAGTTTATTTTCTTATTATTTATTACTAGGTTTTCCTTTTCTACAAGATGGTATTATTTTATTTTTGTTCTTCGACTTTTGAAATTATAACATTGGTTTATATGAGTCTATTCCTGTTAAAACCGGAACGTTGAACTTCCTGTCCAAGCCCGTGACCTTGGTTTGCAAGCTGTACCGAGCCTTGCTATGATATTTAATTTTACGTATGTTTTGAATATTTTTCTTACTTCTACAGTTTTTATTTGATTTGATTGAAATTTTGGATTTTGGTTGTTTTCCAAAATTGTTCCTTGCGAACGGTTCAATTAAACCGTTGCAATACACTAACAAAAAGTTAATAAGAAAATTTAAATATTTAGGGAGGAAATACTGGCAGTTCATTGATATCCCATATTGAATTATTGTGTGTTATTTAAAATCGCTTTTCTTTATCTACCACCAGAAAAGTGAGAAACCGCGTCAATTATGGGTTATTATTATGTGTTATTTTTATTTTGTCCTTTATGCATAGAAAATAGGTATCCCTTCAATGTATGGAATTGGTAAACATATTCGACAATTATTTAAATCTCAAGAAAGAGATAATTTTTGTATTAAAACTCATTTGACTCCTCATGAAAGATTTTTGGTCACTTCAAATTTCCCAAAGATTTGGATTAAATTATCGAAAGAGGTCTCTTACACTCTAAGTTAGTAAATCAGTAATCAAAGTTACCGCAGTTGGATTCAGAGTTGCTTAACAAACAGAGTCATGGTTCAAGAATTTGCCTTTATTAGAGCAACTCGATGTCCATTTGAGTCAAGAATATGAAATAATATTTAGTTTACTTGGACAAAATACGGAGGAAAATAGTAAATGAAGAATGATAACAGATTAAGTAGGTAGATAAATATGAATAAATTAAATTATTGGACGTAGGTTATTTATGTTTTCAATCATTTCAAAAAATCCAATAAACGTTATATGAACGATGGGTACATGGATTTAGGTAAAGTGAAACTAAACATATAACAGGACGTCGTTTGAAATATACAAATATTATTAATGATCTTATTTAAAACATAAATTTCAACATTTTCCACTCAATGATGAATAAATGTGCTATAATGTATTTATAAAAAGGCATGTCACACTCACTCGGTTTATGGTTATATGCCATGGGAGTAAAACATTATATATTAAAATGTACAATTTATTTATTTAAAATGTCTCTCAACCTTATGAGTTATGTTATTTTTATATAAATATCTATAACATATTTTATACACTTTCTTTTACAAATGATCTTGCCTAAAATATTTATTTTACATTTTAACCTGATCTCCTAATAATCCTTTTCTTCTGATTTTATTATAAATTTACTTATAATTTCACCTACAAAATAAAACATGAATGCATTTTATTAAATTATTGCGAAATACTACCGGAGTACAAATGAATGAAGAATTAAATTACAGTGTAAAATGAGGTTTATTTCTAAGAGTAAAAAAAAAAAAAACCAATTACCACCATTGCAATTGATTAGAAAGATCAGGGGAATATTACATTAGAAAAAATGACAAAATTCAAAGGAGATAGTTAGTTTCCTTTTATTTTAAATAAACAGGCAAATGAATACATTATATTTTCATGTACAATATTAAACATGAAAAATGCAATTAATTGGCAACTTTTAAGGGCAGATTTAACATCTTTTCTTTCTTCGCCATGCAAATGGCAAGCTAAATTATATTGCATACTATTATTTATGGAAGAAACATGTACTCTTTTTACAATACAATCTTTACCATAAAGAAATGGAATACTAGGTTGAGTTACTGTTACCAAATATTCTTCTTTCAAAGTGGCTGCAATATTTTATTCTGATATATGATCACTATGGTAGACGTAAAGGATTTCGACTTTACTTTAGTTTTTAGATTCTGATCTTCCATGTAACCTTTAACTAAGATAATATTAGTTATATTCACGAAACTTGTACAACACCCGATTAAATGAAAAAGGTATAAACAATAAAATAAACAAATTAAACAAAAATCATCCAGAGTAAACGATACATGGTTTAGTATTAAAGGAAAATGTATAGAACTTTAACAATATGCACTTCCTTTTAATATTCTTATCGTTGTTGTTATTATATTTGATATAATTAAAATTATTCATCAATTATGGATTGTACAAGTTCAAAGTTTAAAATAATAAATATAGAGAGTTATTATGTTGTACGACGCACCAACACATTAATTTACAAATACATTCATAGGAATGAATGTGATAATGATATAACATGAACATCACCGGATGGGCATTTCCTCTTCCGTAATGAGACATTAGCACGAAACTTCCTGAATAGGAACTTCCTCCTAACTCTTCATAGATAACACTCTCTACCTTTCGTTAAAATTATATTTGGTATAATTATGTTCAATACTGGTGAAATTATTACCATTCCTGAATATCATTCTAAAGATGGTAAACATAAATGGTTGAGAGCAGAGCCATATATTTGAAAAAATAATAATAGTTATAAAATATTTGTCTGTTGAAAAATGTTTGATGAAAAAAAACAAATCTCAGTTTTATTTCTCATTACATCCTTCTAGCCATAATTAAAATATGAAGTCATATTGTCTACGTAAAAAAAAAAAAATTAAAATGAAAGAATGATATCAACTTTTAAATAAATAAGCTTCAATGTTAATACATGTTCTTAAATAGTCATAGTAAAAATATAGAATTCTCCATGGAAAAAATATATAGTTACGTTTATTGTTATTGATAGCAATTCGATAATTGAAATTGCATAATTTATTAAATACTATTGTTACGGGTAACAACCCATCACTTTCCCTGCTAATAGTTTATCTTCAGATTTTCGGACTACCGCAGCTAGCCTACCACACGAAATGCAAGGTCATATGGAAATATTTTAGATAATATCGTTTTCCCCCACATCGTTGCCCCAGCTGAGACAGTAGCAAACCACAAGGGCACACAGTACACGGACAGACCTGGAATGAACTGTAACCGATTTAACAGTGAAGTTGATTATGTGTCGTCAATTTAATAGTCCTCTAACTGGAGAATTTGGTAAGGGTTTAGGACCCTAGGCTTGGGTTGGAGGTTTACACTAGAACGAATCAGCCAGATATTAGATCCGATCTCTGGGTGCAATAACCACTTGGTAACATTTAAATAATCAAAATTATTTCCTTTAGGTTAATTACTACACCCATTACCACAACAATTTCCACCCCTTTATGTAATCAAATCGTTAAAAAATAGTAGCAAATCGTTAAAATAACAAACATCCTTCTAAACACTCCTCTGTCTATGTAAAATGATACTGGTGTACATCTAGGCCAAAATGATAAAACCTTTGTTTAATCTCTGGGCGAAATATTGAACTACGTCAGTATTATTATCTTTTGTCTTCAAATCCACTTAATACTAATTTACAGATAACCATAATTGAACATTTTAAATTATGCTTCACTTAAAAGATAGTCATTCTATACTCGTTTGTTAACTGTACATATAATTTTGCCTCGGAATGAAGAGAGATAATAGTAACATATTTTCTAAAAAATTTATATACATTTGGTTTTTAAATGGAGTCAAGCTAAAACATTTTAACAGACATTACTGTACAAGAGCTTAAGGTTTAATATAAATACTGATAGCGTATTATTTCGTTGTAGAATTATACTGTATAATATAAATTAATAAGTGCAATAAGCAGTTTGTAAATAATGATTGTTTGAGAATTACAATTTTGCCAAATGACTTATTGTATTTATTATGTTCAAAGTTGTACTTTTTTTTTAGATCGAATTACGTGACTTAAATTCTTTACAAACAAAACCACTGTAATCAAAGTATGATATTAAACAATAAACACTTAGGATAGCATAATGGGGTACACATCTAATTTAAGATAAAAAGATAGTAAGAGTCGTAGATATTAGATAATGTTAATCACAACGATGTATCGCCCATAAACGTAGGCTTCAGTAGATAACCTATAAAATTTAATTTGTATTAATTCATAGGAAATGTAAATATAATATCTGATATTTAAAAAAAATTAAGTAACTTAGCAATATTCTTGTAGAAAGAAATTAATTATTACTGGAAAGCCAATATGAAAATGAAGGCTTTGTATCTATTTAAGAACACGGCGCCTTAACGATTCAAACGATCATAGTGTTTTTGCATCTTAAGTTTCCTACTGAATATTGTGATTTTCTTTCATAAAAAAAAGTTGTGTTATTATAAAATCGAACTAGAGTTATCACAGAAGACCAAGAACATACAGGAACACACTACAGACAAGGAAAACTTAAGAAAAATAGGACTACTAACAAACGGTGAGTCCGTAGATAAATTTGTGAGGTAGAGACACATCAAGAAAATAATGTGATGCGAATCGAAAACAATGATTGACATTTTGAAACAATTTTGGACGTTTATAATAATATTCTTTTGTATCGATAAATTAATAAGATTAATATAATATTCAGGTATAGGTTATATGTAGTAATTTAATTAATAATAAAACCTACTCCAAATAATGTATCTAAGAAGAATAATGTAGATACAGTAATATAAAACGTACACTTTCCCACTCTAAACCCAACAATGTAACAACTTTTTTCAACCCCTATCTTTACATTCTCTGTGTTTAGGATTTCGGAGACAGATCAAAGTAATCTCTTTTGTAGTATTTTTTCCTTCATATTTGAAGCAATTATCTGTTCTAATAAGGGGGGGGGGCATGTAGTATGAACTTGTCCATAAACACATTGGCTATGTTTTCTTTATTTTGTACGTAAAATACAATGTAATAATTACTGATGCCGATGAAATGATGCATTATAATATATTTTTATATCTTCATATTCAGATAAATAATTTGAAATATTGTAGAACTTATCCAACAATGAATAGATATATAAGGAAGATAAGCGAACGACCCACGATATCGTATTTATTTAGTATTCACCTGTTTATTATCTTAATCTATTTTGATTGTTCAGTATTTTATCTTGAAAACGTTGAACTATAAATCTTTCTAAGTTCGTTCCCAATACAACACTAAAGCCATCAAACAAATTTTAATACTTAAAAAAAAAAAAAAAAAAAAAAAAAAAAAAAAAACAAACTACATTTTGTCGAAATGTCATTTATTGGTTTCGTTATGCGCTATTTGGTCATTGTCAGTTTAATACTTTAATAATATATATTTAAAATATTTCAATTTATGATATAGGTGTTTATATACTTTTAAAATTATTTTCTTTCTTTGGCAGATATTGACTGTCTTAAAGTACATTTTAAATGTATTTATATACCGTACGAAGATTGTTTCAGTTACAACTTATGGAAATCAATACATCGGGCAACAATCTTTAAAATCTACATATTTCGGAATACAAGATAAAATTATTATTAAGTATCAGCTCCTCATTCACGGTGCACTCATTTCATTAGGCCTATATGGTAGAGAAGAAGGTTTAATAAGGTAGCCGTATCTCGTTCTCACGTAATTGTTATAAATTATCATTAAATAGAACGAGATAATTCCTGATTTTGCATATTAGATGTTTGAAACCTATTTAATACCTGCTTTTGTACGGGTTTAAAAACTATACATAATCATCAAAATGTGTACTTTACAACGCATTTATGGTAACATAGAGTTTCAATATATCGATAATATCACGATGTTACATTTATTCTCACGTATAGACCTATGTACACACACATATATATTTCAAACAGCAAAATAAAGGCTTTACTCATTCATGTTTAATAAATTACACACATTGTATCCTTTTGTTATGATTATTAGATTTTTTTTTTTATTTTTTTTTTTTGTAAAACATACGTAAATATTCCAGTCATTCTTCCCTCTCTAATATGTTCCAATATTTACACTTTTGATGTCTATATTGTTTACCAATCTAACAATTAATAATATAATAAATATATCGTATAAATTAAAATCTTATATAACGTACATTATTAATATATTACTACTAGTCAATTTACTCCAAGTAAAAAAACTGTAAGTTTTTTCTCCAATATAGACAATCGTCATATATTATTATTCGTACAATAATAATTATTAAATTATTTCTACTTCTCAAACTAAGCAAACTTTAGATTATGCACTGGGAGCCTAAGACGTCTTTTCAAACATTGAGATAAATTTATTGTAAAGATAAAACACTTAATATTTATACATATTTCATTGTTATTTTATTAAATATCAGTAATAGTTTATTCAATAAGAAACAAAACTGATAACTGTTATAAATCATTAGCAGCCACATTATCATTTTATAGTTTAATGTAGCCTATATTCGAAAATGGAAGCTATTATATAAAATTTTATATTGATATTACAAAAGTAAAAAACAACAATATTTTACAACATCTTTTAAAATAAATATTAAATGGTACTTAAATTTATCAACTATAATGACATAATATTATTTTTTCATCATTCTAATCTGATAAAAAAAAACAATAAAGGGACACAAAGATTGAACAAATTAATAGTTTATTTCTCTGATGTTTTGTAATTTAAAAACACACTGTCTGTACTTAATACTTATTTAAGGCGTATATTTATTAAATACATTTAAAAAAGTCACTAAAGGATTCAGGTTCAATATTATTTTATCTATCACGTAAATAATAATTGAAGAATTTGTGAGTAATGAAAGGGTTACTCATAAGCGAAGGTAACAAACAAGAGCTCCCGATAGCAAACGTTATTTAAAAGATTTAATGCCGTAACGTAGGAAACCAACAAAATATATTAGGTAAAATATCTTTAGTTATAACGGTAAAGACTCAAATTTATTGCAAGGAATCTACAACAGTTTTGAAAGACCTAAAATACAATGAAATCAGTCAGCGTATATAATTTTAGGAATGTATATCACAAATACACGTAAATTTAAATTAAAAAAAAATCAAGTTTAAACTAAATAAATAAAATTATTAACATTTTGAAGTCGTTAGAGAGTCTGGTGTTGTTTTAGCTAGTAAGTATAATAATTATTAATCAGAACATTATATGAATTTCTCAAGACAAAAGCTCTTCCATCTGTCACAACTAGAGAAAGAGATATTACATGAAGAAGAATAAATGTAATAAAGAGTCTTGTGTTATTTTAAACTAAACAATTTTTCAACTATTAAAATGAAGATTATATTTTAGACACTGAGTCGATATATATTGAATTTTGTTTGTTTTGTAAATTAAGTTAAAATAATGCACAATGCTCGTCAAAACAGCGTATCAAAGGAAGTTCGTTTTCAATATACTTACTCTATCTTCACGTTTCATGGCCACAGGAAACAGGGAAATTTATTTTCGCTATACCGTGCATCCGTCGTAGTTATCTTTGACGTCATTGTCACTGCGTAAGCATCCACAAATATCACGATATATTATATTAAATACATCGGACTATAGTGTGCTCATACAGAACCCTATTCAGAAAATCAAATTCAAGATGTCAAAATGGTGGCTAATTATAACAGTTTTGTATTCTTACCTCCTGTGTTATTCATTTTATAACATACTAAATTAAATCTTAATTTGCAGATTTAAATTCAGTATGTAATGGTACCTACCCCATCTTTCGACGATGACAACTTGAATTTGGTATTTTCGGATCTCCCAATAACACATGATCCGGTAGGACCAAGTCGCAACAAAAGCGTAGCAGATCAAGATCGCTTTAACATGTGTAAAGCTTGACGACCCAAACCATTTACTTCGACCAATAACATTCTTAATAATCTTATATTAGTCGCAAAATATAATATCCTAGAGACTATATAAGCACATATATAGAGAGAGTGTGTGTGTGTGTGTGTGTGTGTGTGTGTGTGTGTGTGTGTGTGTGTGTGTGTGTGTGTGTGTGTGTGTGTGTGTGTGTGTGTGTGTGTGTGTGTGTGTGTGTGTGTGTGTGTGTGTGTGTGTGTGTGTGTGTGTGTGTGTGTGTGTGTGTGTGTGTGTGTGTGTGTGTGTGTGTGTGTGTGTGTGTGTGTGTGTGTGTGTGTGTGTGATATTAGTAATATATATTTTACGTCTTCAAATATATATATTACTTATAATCATTTGAAGAATATTTGTAAACCTAATTATTATTTCGCATAAGAAATAAAAATTTTAGTAATGCACATGAAAAATTAATTCTCTTTATTTTATTGGACTCTCTATTCATATCAATAGTGATACTTTATAATAACGTTTTATTTTCTAATTCGTTTATATTTATCGTTGATATATTAGTTATTTATTTAAAATGTTAGTATATTATATTAGACGAATTATTAAAAATTTGATGAAATGGATACAAATGATTATGATAAATTACAAAATATAAAACCAACGTATTGGATGTTTGTTTCACGTCAACTTGGGCTAGAATGTAATCTTTTTTTTTGTCTCATTTTTTACTCATTTTTTTTTTTTTTTACTTCTATTTCATTCGATGTCCCATGATATCCATTATGCTTACATACAACCACTTTTTACCAATTTGTAACTAGATCATAACCTTAAATCTACAACAAGAACACGGGAATTCATCAAGGGGACTTTTGTCTTTTTAAAATCCGTAATTATGAAACCATCTTGTCTGATTAATTGCAGTAATAAACTCAAATTCAGTATTCAGAATTGTATGTAATCTCACACAATAATAATAATGAGGTTTTAATCAATAACCCAAATTGTAATGGTAATTTATTCTAATCACTTTAGAATATATTCTAGTTCTGAAAGTTAGAAACTATGATGTTATGATTTTCAGTACATATGTATGCAGCGTAGAGGTACTGTAACTAATAAACTGTCGAATAGTGATTTCTGAATACGTCTGAATTGCTTTTGATTAAATTTAAACGTTTGAAATTATTATTTTAAATATAAAAGTTGTAACAATTATAATAATGTTATCTAAATTTGACGTTATAATTTCAGACATCCGACGTAGTTATTTATTTTAAAAATTACATTTGACAATACTTTATTTGACCACAAGTTGTATAGTTGTAAATTAAAAATATAGTTCGCCTTTTCAAGATATAAACTATTAGTAAACACAACTAATTTTCAAGTCAGAATTTAAAGTTGTTTCCAAATTCCATGGTCCACTTTCATTGCTTAAATCATAATAATTTTGAAAAGTTACCAAGTATTTTATAAAAAAAAAATGAATAAAAAAATATATATGTTTCATTATATTTTATGTTTTGTTATAAATGTTTTAAAAACTAAGCGCTGAAATATGTGTTTTTTTTATATTCCTAAAAGACAAGTAAAAAATTGTATAGTAGTTAACCATATAAAATAATAATATATCGTATCAGAGAAAGTATTATGCAACATTATATTTGTATTTCAATCGATTCACCACAAAAGTATGTTTAAATCATAAAAAACTAGCTATTTAATGGACAAAATACATTTAGTAATGACTGTCTCTAACGAACAGACAAAACAATATATTCTTAATATTATATAATACAAATATTTCAATTTACGATATACGTTGTTATATCAGTTTATAAACAAACGTGGTTATTGGATTTGTAATAAATATACTAAGTTCTATGCATATTATTGTATTTTCAACAATGCGCAATGCAGTACAGGAAGTAGACTCTCTTCATTGAACATGACGTCCCTTGAATAATGCATTAGTGCATTCTAAATACAGAGTGAAGTATCTCGGAAGTAAGTATGGACATTTAATAATCAAGGTAAATAATTTGGTTCTCTTTCCTACATTTGTTTATTTTTCTTAGAACATTGTTACTCAAATAAAAAATATTTGTATTTATAATAATCTACATAAATTACTTACAAGATTAAAAGAATACCCTAATCTACAATTATTACATTAGTACTGCTGTACATTTGGAAAATGTCATGAATAACCGGATTGTAATTATAAATAATGTAAAAACCATGTGTATTAAATTTACAATAATTATTTTAATAATATAGGAGTATACAGTTATTTAATATTTATGAATAATTATAACATTAATTAAAACTTCACTTTTCATCACACAGTAGTTGTGTATTAACGAATTACTGTTATTATAGTAATTGATGTGTAAAGGTTTACTGTAAACAATCTGACGTATCCAGTTACTAAGTAACTATTAATTTGATCACAATTAGAAAGATCATGTACTGTGTTATGATCCTAATAATAATAATAGTAATGTACCCTATTTTTTGGTATGTATTATATTTTGCGTTGTTTATTAAATCACAATTTTAGCCAAATGTTGATTAAATTGATTTGAGTAGACAAATATGGACGAAGAGACATTTTCTTTACCCAGAAGATTTTAAAACCATATAAGACCATTATATAATGGTAACCATTACTACTGTTGGTGTTTTCGTTTTCTACTCTCCATTTACTTCTACACTTTAGCTTATTAAATATTAGAGGTATTGTATAAGTGTACGAGTAGAACTTCAAAAGTACGAATTGCATTTTATTAAACGTAAAATCAATACTATTATTGACACTTTTCAAATTTGTATTTAGGAGGTAGATTATAATTAAAATATATATATATTTATTTATTTATTTAAGTTTGGATAGGATCGTTAGTATTTTACGGCCTTTAAATTTGAATTTGATCATAATATAGCTAATTCTTTGTTTTTATTACATAATAAAATTTTCAAAATTCATTCGTTGGCCAACAACATATATCCTATTAATAATAATAATAATTTTCTACACTAAGTATTATTATAACACACACACACATACACACACACATACACACACACACATACACACACACATACACACACACACACACACACACACACACACACACACACACACACACACACACACACACACACACACACACACACACACACACACACACACACACACACACACACACACACACACACACACACACACACACACACACACACACACACACACACACACACACACACACACACACACACACACACACACACACACACACACACACACACACTCACTCACACACACACACACACACACACACACACACACACACACACACACACACACACACACACACACACACACACACACACACACACACACACACACACACACACACACACACACACACACACTGCAACGGTTTAATTGAACCGCCTGCAAGGAGCAATTTTGGAAAATAGCTAAATTCCAAAATCTCAATTAAATCAAATAATAATTGTAGAAATGACAAAAACATTTCTAAAAATAAAGTAACACATGTAAAGTTAAAGGGAATATGTAGGTTAGCCAAGCCAAGGTCACGCGCCTTGACAGGAAATATCTAACGTTCCGGATTGAACAGGAATACGTCCATATGTTTCTAAGCAAAAAAAGTCAAAATCCGAAAACTTAAATTAAAATGATATAATCGTGTAGAGCTAGGAAAACCTAATAATAAATAATAAGTGAATAAACTCGTCAAATTAATGATAAAAAAGTTATAGCCATAATAAAACGTCATAAAACATAAAAAACCCTTAAAATGAAGAAATTCCAAAATCTAATAATAACAACGCATAACTATAAAATAAACTAGAAATAAATAAGACTCGAAATCAAAATTTAATAAAAGACCATAAAGTAATTAAATAATAAATAACCAAAAATGCAGAAAGTACCGTAACTTGTGAAACCCAGAGGCGAGGAAGAAGAGGAAAGCAGTTTTGGAACTTTCAGCATCAGAGGAACAACTTACAAAAAGAAGATTTTCAAAATTTCCAAAATTGGAAAAACTAAATTTTGAAAAACTACGAAATTTTCAAATCTCCGTAAAAGTAAAAATATACGTCGTATCGCTACAAATGAAGATGGAAAATCATCAGGGGAAGAAGGGCTTCATAATGAAATCACCCAGAAGAAGATCGAGCGAAGCGAACGGGATATATGAAGAAAAGAAGAATTCGCAAGTAAAAAATTATAATTTTCAGGAATAAACTTGTCTTGAACGTCGTGCGCAGAGAAGGCAGTAGACGCATGGAGAGGGAAAGATACCAACCCCAACACAAATCCACCATAAGAAATTAAACTAAATATAACAAATAATAATAGAAATAGATAATTTAAAATGGAAAAAATAGACAAACAATAGAAGAATAAGCCAAGGAAAGTTCATCGTAGTGCAAATAAATAAATAAAATTAATTAAATTGTGAAATAAAACAGTAACAATAATCAGTGAAGGTTGGCCACACTGAAAGGCCTAAATTTCGACGAGTTAACTTTCTTCAAGTTAATTCGACAGTCTCGTTTAGTACCAGCTCCAGGGAAGTCTTCTAATAGCAGCTCCAGGAAAGATCACCAACTTTACTCAAGTCTGAACAGGAAATCGTCGTGAAAATATATTGTCAACGCTCTGTACTTCGCCAGGTTAATAACGGTGCCCACAGAAAGGATCGGCCTTGCAGGAGACAACGTGACATCCTACAACAGCTTAGTATAAGAGATCTTCACTACGGACTCCGGCAAACGCAAACATTCTTCTAGAACTTGTCGTCATCAACAGATTCATCGAGAACTGGACTTCGGGATATTCTAGACAACTCTAAGAATCCATCTCCAAGATCTTAAAACATTCTCAGAATCAGGACGAGCGGACTTGTGCACTTCACAAAAACAAGGTACTGCATAAATCAAGCTTTTTTAATAAATAAAATATTTTTTAATAAACTTGAATTACGTCCAAAATTATTAAACTCAATAAAGTTAAATAATAACATTTTAAAGACAAAGTAAAGTCAAAATAAAGCCAATTTTAAATTCATTCAAATAAAGAGATATAAAATACAATAAAATTCGAGTCCAATAATAAAGCAATCAAGTAACAGATTGGAAAGGAATAAATAATAGGATTCATATTTATGTGTATTAGAATAAGAATATAATTTGTTAGTTTTAGTTAATGTTAAAATTGTTTAATATAGTAGATTTTCAGTTTGTTAAAAGAGAAAGCATTTAATATAAATTGTCAGAAAAGGCGACATTAATTGTTGTAAGTGATTCGAAAGAAATCCATTGTTTCTCACAGTAAAAATTAAATTGTAGACTTTTAAATAAATTTGTTAAATTTCACTGTTGAATATTTTAATTAAAACTAACCTATTCAAAGAAACTCATTACATTAGAAGTATAAAGTTAAAAATTCAAAAAAGAGCAAATTTTGGTGTTAATGAATTAAAGAGCTCCAAAGGGCACACCCTTTGAAAAAGAGTCTGGAGTTTTAAGAAAGGTAAGCTAGTATAAGAAGTGAATATATTAATATAGTAAAATTTCCTGTGTTAGCATAAGTTGATTAAAATAAATTATTCTTGTGTGACATAAGAAAATCAAGAGCCTTATCAAAACTATTAAACTGCGAGGGGATCACTCTCTATATCGCGTTTAAGGTAGGGGTAGGGTCTTGCAGCGTACCGTAGGTCCGTCTGAAAGCCGGGGGGGTGCGTTGCAACACACACACACACACAAACACACACACACACACACACACACACACACACACACACACACATATATATATATATATATATATATATATATATATATATATATATATATATATCGTTTTACCTTAAGTTGTGACCTATTAAAACAGCATTGTTAATGCAGTTTTAATTACTGTTTTTTCTTGTTATTTATATAAATATATGCGTATGTTATACTTGTATAATATGTACTAAGTACATTCATCGCTTGGTGAAACATCTTCATTGTATTAGCAGACTAATAAATTCTCCTTTTAATTTTTATATATTTAATTTTAGGCCGAATTTCTTTTAATTTTATCAATCCTACAGTTTGTTAAATTTATAAGTGATACATCGTCATCCACGGGGTGTATCAAACAAAATATATTTAATATTTGATGAATTTTGAGCAAAATTGTAATGATTTACTTACACAAATAAAAAAATAATTCCGACCTAAGAAATAGTTGATTTGTAAACAAAATAATTCTCCGTCGTTATATTTTGTATATATGGATATATATTTTCAACATTTATATATACAAATAATTTTAGGACATTACATTTATTTTATAATGATATATTTTTCAGAAGAATATTAAAACCTATTTTCTTATAACTTTAAATTGTTGAATTAAATGCAATATTCACTATTCCACTTGAGTTTGACAGGTTTGTTAACTCAAACCTAACGTAATAATCTCATAAAAATATTCAATTTATAATAGCGTAAATTCTAAATCTCACTAAATTATTGAAGACCATGTAAGTAAAAGTAATAATTATTAGGTATATTCTTAGATATCTATTTAAATTTATTTTATTTATTTAAAATAATAAAATTATTGTGCTAATTCCACTTTTATGTAAAATGTTATTACGGCCAACTACAACGTTACCTACATATTGACGTTGTAAGAATTTGAATATTTCCATAGTCTATTTTACCTTGAAATTCCTTTCAGTCTTGTTAAATGCAAAATAGTATTTTTTTGTGATTATAAATTATTTGTTTCAACGCTGCTTGACGTGACTTGTGTAAACATTTCTGTGATTGAGGTCTTGGAATTGTTGTAACTTCCAATTATAGGATTATTTTTTTTAATTACCAATTTAACCTATTTTACAACTCTCTTTAAAACGTTTACTACTTCTTGCGATTATTAGGTTCATATAAGGCTATTTTGTTTTTGGTTTGGTTTAAATATTATTATTGTAATTGTTGTACAGTCTACTCTTTATTATTTATTTAGTAATATAGCGAATACTTGTAAATTTGTTTTTGTAATGTTACCATTGTCTAAAGACGTGGCTAAATTTCGTAATTCGTCTCTCCAATGAAAACTTTTGATAGGTCCTTTACGTCCTTGATTTTTAATTTTTTTTCATTGATTCTCCATAATACTCATCCTACAGTTGATTTTAATGAAACTGATTTCGTTTTCTTCGTCTAGTTCCTCTAATTCCCTAGAATATTTATTTAACTTATAGAATTTCTTTCAAAGAAGTAATGACTTGCTTATCGTGTTATTTTTTTCATTATTATGTTAAAAAGTTTCCTCTTACGATATCATATTCTATTTTATTGTTCCGTGTTATCACATCTCATTATATGCCTATCAGAATAACAAATATATTTCATTTAGAATTATTTTCACCATAATAACACACACACACACTGCCGCGATTCTCTAACGCTTTGACAGGCCACTCGCCGCGCTCGTCTCTAACTTTTTGACTTCACGCGAATCTTAACCTCGCTTTAGAACGCCGCTCGTCAGGATTTCGTGTCTGTTCAATCGCGGACAAGACCAAGTTGCTAACTTTTACACTTTTATTAATCAAAGATATTGCAAAGCTTGGCTTTTGCAAGTATGAGTCTGTTCTCTATAACTTACAATTTTTATTCTACAAATATTCCCTGAATTTTATTTATTCCTCCGTGAACTTTTATTGAACTTGTGATCTGTGACGTCATGCTACCTGCAGCGACTATTCACGATAAATCTTGCAAATTGTGATTTTGAACACTTTTTCGTACATCTTGCAGTAACTTTTGAAAGGCCGGCCCGATCTTCAATTTCTCTTCCGAATCCTCTTCTTTCCGTTCTTGAGGGACTTGTCAAACTTGATTCGTTGTTTTCGGCCTCGTATTTTTCGAGTTACCGCTCTTTTTTTACGAATGTCTATTTTTTCACAATCTATATTTAAGTCCTTTTTCAAAATTCTTTTGCCCAAAAGTTCTTCTCCTGGTTATATGACGGAAATAATATTTTAGTTTTTCGTTGTAGCTCGCTTGGCTCTCGAGTTATTGATGCTCGAAGTCGTGACTTTTTGAGCGTCGTATAAATTGTTTATAAAATCCCCTTCCATTATCAATTTTCAACTCTGCTCTGTTGTTTTACATTTTTACATCATTAATATACAATATCTATATCATATTTTCCCTATTTAAGATTTATTTTTACCGCTTCTGGGCTTTAACTTTTTAACTTTTGTTATTGTTATATCTCCCCCATTTTAACTTTAAATCTTATTCTGACCACATATTATTATTCCCTACGGTTATCTTTTCAATTATTATTATTATTATTATTATTATTATTATTATTATTATTATTATTATGTAGTTTATTCCCCTTTCACCTTTAAAATCTTAAAAAAACTCTCCAAGAATGACTTTCTAAGTCCATTTTCCCCTTGTTATTATTATTATTATTTATTTTTTATTTCTGATTATTATTATGTCCCCTATTGTTTATGACTGTATTACTTTTGATTTTTGATTTTCCCTTTTTTGCAAATTTTAGGTTTTTGAGCCCTTCTAATTTCTCTAATATCTTTTTTGTTTTAAGTACTTTTACATTTATTTGTTGATATTATTAGTCGACTGATTCTACTGAATAATTATTTAACTTAATATTTTAGGTTTTTGTAAAATTAGAACTACCATAGGTTGGCTTTTCATGGTCGGACAAGCAAAGTTTTGCCTTGGCCTCGCGTGACGTCACCGCACTATCGCATTTCCACTTTACAGAGTTTAGCGCGCTAATTTAAACGTTTTAAATTTACCATGAGACGAATGACTTTCTCATTCAGTCTCAAAACCAACCCTTTTAAAACACAAATTTTCGGTTTTGAAAACTGTTAATTTTTCATCTCAAACTAATTTTTTTGTCTTATGACTCTCTATTGCTAATATTATATTTTATTCATATTATTTCCTATTTTAAATCATATCTTACTACTATAAATCATATCTTACTACTATTCAAAATTATCATTTCATTTTACATCTTACACATGTCAAAATTTTATTACTTATCTTATTTATTCAACTTACTATTAAAATTATTCAAAATCCTCTATTAATTCGGTGTTTCTTATTCATGTGTTTTAAAGAAAATCTAAAAACTTATTTATAAAAATCTTAAATGAGAAGTAATCCGTAAATGTATTTGAACTTTAACATAAATGCTTTTTGTGTTCTGAAACGCTGCAAAATTTATAACATTAGTTTAGGTGTGCCTTAGATTTTATATCGAGAACCTTTTGGGTCAAGAGTCAAAAAGTTGCAGGTTAATACCGAAACAGTAAATAAAATATTATAATATTTTCTATGAAACTTTTGGAATTTATACGTTCTACAAGTTTTCAAGCTATTTAACTTTGTATCCACAGGGAAATCAATAAAAGTGTAGATGAAAAGAATGAGTTTTAAAGAAATGCCATATTATAAATCAGTTATGAATAGTAAATAAAATGTGAACGTGAATTAATATCTAAACTTCACAAATAATAACGTTATATTGATTAAATTGTTACTTTAACAATCCCAATGATTGGAAGTAACTCTAAGTTAGAGTCCAAGACAGTAATCACATACAAATCGCAAAACTATTCATGTTTTCCAATACATCCGACATCTTTAATACAATGGTTATTTTGATTAAATGTTTTCCTTTTCGGTAATTTCCATTTTATGTTGCATATATTTTTATATTCTTGAATCGTACTCGTTATCACATAATCATTTATATTAAAAACCATTAAACATTTGATATTAGAAATAAAATAAATGGTAACGATATTGTGATGAAAGTTAAATTAATATTTCCAAAAATCAGGAAGAAACTAATTAAAACGTTGTGGGTAAACAATTGAAAGAGGTTACAAAATGTAATACAATTGATTTTGAAAGGTAATTTAAAAATACAAGATAAAATGTAATCATTTTCATAAAATATATTCATGAATTACCCAAGCAAAAATTTTGAGTGGAATTGAACCTGCGACAATGCCAAAGCGTCATATTTTCGGAACTCGAAAGCTACAACCTATTGAAAATATAATTGTTTTTAGTAATTAATTACGTGATAATTTTACTAGTAGCCTATAGCATATTGTATGTTTTGATAATATATTTGTATTAAATACTTAATCGTTTATGCCCAAATGTTTTACATCTATTTCGTTAACAATATTTAGTTAATTGTTGGATCTCTAAGGGATTAAAAAAAATCAAATAGTTTTACATATATTTAATTTACTAATTACTAGAATATGAAACTATTTTTTTGGTTTTTGAATTATATCTAATGAGGTGTAAATAAATTTAGTTTTGCCTAGTAAATGTATTAAACTCTTTTCTTTTTTTGAAACTTTTTTTTTGATTATTTCTCTGATGATGTATTGTTGTTACTTTAATACGAATAATTATGAAATAAAATTGAACGTCCCTTATACTAATTTTTTGTAATATATGGTAATATTTACTTAAGTATAAAACTAGTATACTTCTACAAATTATATATATTATTCATTCAGCAATAAATAAATTTTCTGAAAGTATTTATTCCGAGAATGTAAAATTGTACAGAGAAGTTTTGCAATTTTATACATGAAATCTATACCACAAATAATAAAGAGTTTACAATAGTTTACGTGAAGAACTTCCCACCCCAACCCATATAGTTATGGTCAAACAAGCATAATGAATTGGTTACAAAGGCTTGTTCTAAAACTCTACCCTTTCACAAACACATTTAAAAAAAAACAAATTGCTTTAAAATTGAATTTCCTTCTCAACACAATTTTAAACTAAATTTTACATGTAGGTTATTAATTATATGGTCTTTAATAATTTACAATTATATAATACTTTTATAAAACAAATTATATATTGTTATATTGACTAAATACTGCATTTTGTATCACATACATTTTGTAGGTACAATATCTAAGAAAGTTTTTTTTTTTACTTGCAACTGTTGCAAGTGACAGCTTATTGTTCTCTCACTTTAAATCTGTCTAGTCTGTATAGTGTAATGATTAAGGGTAAATATTAAAATTATCCAAAAGGTTTTTCCTAGCATATTTATTTTTATTGTTATCTCCTAGGATTCGTGTTTGTGAACAAATGTTTGATCTTAATAATAGTTAATATCCCGGCACCTATTTATATTTATATCTATACTTCTTTCGTTTTACTTTATTCTTGATGTTATTAAAATATGAGATACCATTTTTATAATTTGTGAAAAATTTAAGAGTATCTTATTATATACGAACTGTGATATATAATATGTTTATGTCTTCTACAACTGAGTTTTACAAATGTTAACTTCTACCCTTTTTTCATTACTTTCTTCAAAAAAATTCACGAAACCTAATAGACATCTTACGATCGTAGCGACCGCAATGCCTCGGAGATGGTTCACTTGGTTTCTAAGGCATACAATGTGACATTTGTGGAAGTCAACAATTTTTTAAGTAGTGCTAAAGTTCAACTGTTACCACCAGCTGGGCCCACAACATCTAGCAAAAACTTAATTCAAACCGTTCCATCTCCTCCAACACTGCAAGAGAAAACACATTAGCAAAGCAAATAAGGAACATGAGGAATAAACTCACCAGAAAAAAGTAAAGGTGTGGAAAGAGCTTGCAAACTAGTAGAAGAATATAAAGCACTCAGGAAAAAGCTAAGTGAAGTAGAGTTGATAATAAATCAGCTAAAACAAGATATTCCAAACCTAAGAAGAGAAAATAGTGCCACTAGGAACTCAAAGATGTCAAGAAAGATTGAAATACCTAAGAACGTATTAAAAAATAGCGTTGATGGGTACCATACTGTTGAGGATGAGCTTGGTAAGTAAACAGAATGAGGCTCGAGAAGAATGAAAAAAGATGAAATATGAAAGCTCTCCTGAAGTCGAAAAACCAAATGGCAACACTAATGTTAAGAGACTAGAACAGAAGCAGGATGTGATAATAAGAGACAAGTCACCTCCACCAATAACTATTGTCGAAGTTGAGGACTTTGCAAAAGTAAAAGCGTTATTGGATGAGGATAGGGTGACCAAATTAGTTTCTCTTAATAATATTGTTTGGAAAATCAATGTGATGGACTCAGATGATTATAGATCACTAGAAACAAAGTTAAATCAAGGAAGCCACCAATGGTTCACGGATGAAGATAAACATGAAAAGCCTATTATGGTAATGGCTAAAAGACTTTACCATACCTGTAGGAAGGAAGAAATAATGGAGGATTTAAGGCTTAAGGCAAAACTAAAAATAATAGAATGCTATTAATATTGTTAAAAAGAGACGAAAGTAGACAAAGATCGATATTAAACAATTTTTAGAAAAGGACTTTCGTTTTTTATAATCACGTTTGACAATAAAGAAGATGTGAGGAAAATCTATAATATTAAACCTATCCTTTATATGAATGTCAAGATTGAACACTTAAGAAAAACATAAAATTTGGCACCACAATGCAAGAAGTGTCAGGGTATTAACCATACAATAAAGTACTGTCATAGGGAACCTAGATGTGTTAAATGTATGGGCAGGCATTCTACTTGTCAGTACACAATAAATAAAGATGTTCCACCAAAATGTGGGAACAGTGGAGGGGAGCACCCTGCTAATTATCGCGGATGTGAAGTGGCTAAGGAATTGCAAAACAAATTCGGATCAAAAAGAGTAAAATTCAGCCAGGATATAGAAAAGAGGAGGAGAAAAGTGTGATGCCATCAAGCACACATGAAAAATCTGATGCAAACACACAAAAATGTGAACAGACAGACAAACTCTCAAGTAGTACAAACAGACAACTTAAGAAGAAATATCTAGATGGAAATAATGTACTAGAAAAAATACTAGAGATATTGGAGGATTTACAAAAGCGTCTGGACACTATGGATAAGAAAACAGAAGAAGTAGTCACAAGCCTTGCAGACATTAATTGTTATTTTAAATGAAATGTACAAAACCTATACGATAGCAAAATGGAATGCTAATGGATTATTGCAACATATTCAAAAACTGGAAATATTTTTTTTAATACTAAAAAAATTGATATATGCCTAATATCTGAAAGTAATTTTCCAAAGTCATCATATGTCAGTCTAAAAGCTTATTGTTGTTATTCTGCTCTTCATTCGCAGATAGGGCAAGGGTAGGTAGTATTGGTTAATGATAACTTACACCATTATGAGAGCATACAAGTTGAAGATGAATATTTCCAGGTTATAGCTATCAGAATTCGAACAAATAAGTATAGAGAATACAATGTTGGAAGAATGTACTGTCCACCAAGATACAAAGTAAAGCGAGAAGAGTTTGTGCAGCTGCCAGAAATGCTAGGTAGAAATTGTATTGTTGAAGGAGACTTCCATGCGAAGCATGTGTATGGGGGAGGGAGTCAAGAATAATTAATCCAAAAGGAAAAGAACTACTGGCGGCAGGAACAACAAGAACTGGCGGGTGTCACTTCCACTCTGGAGGCAGACCTACTTAATGGACGACAGATACTAATAAGATACCTAGCGTAATAGATTTCTTTATAACTAAAGGAATATCACAAAACTATATTCACATAGATAATAATGAAAGTTTTTCCTCGGATCATACACCAGTTTTTTTGACAATAAGTGAATTCACTATTGGAAGGAAGACATCTGCACCCAGATTAACAAATACTGGAACAAACTCGTCCTTGTTCTGCAGCCTGGTAGAAGAAGACATAAACTTGAATGTACCTATTAAAAATCCAGTACAGATAGAGAATGTATTAGACAGATTTAATGAGATTATACAGCACGCTGCACGCAGGAGTACATTTGCTCTTCATAAACAAGGTTGTAAAGAAATCTGGCCTAACTAAGAGACCTAATCAAAGAAAAAAAGAAGGACACGAAAGGACTGGCAAAGGAATCGAGTACCAGAAACAAAAACCATATTAAATAAGCTCTGCAACAGAATAAAATCCTTCATATAAGAACTGAATAACGACTAGAACTTAATAGATACCTACATAATTCATCTGCACAAAAGGATGGAGATTATTTTCTCTTAAGGGCAAGAAAAGGGGTTAAAAGACCTAAAAACAAAAATCATCCTATAAAAAATGAAGATGGTACGTGGGTTAGAAATGCCCAGCAAAAAGCAAGTCTCTTCAATGAGTATTTAGAAGAAACATTTCTTCCACTGCTAAGACAAACAAGTGAAGATAACACTCATCTCATAGAAAAACAGGATGATTTTGAAATAAACCCAGTGACAGTTCAGGAATTAAAAAGTGAAATCAAAAACAATTTAAATGCAAAGAGGATTTGATTAAATTACTGGTCAAGTAGTAAAAGCTCTGCGGCAGGATGGAAACAAAAAGTTGCTCTATATAATGAATGCAGCTTTATGAAGCTTTATTAATGCAGCTTAATGCAGCTTAAAGCAGCTTAATGCAGCTTAAAGCAGCTTAATGCAGCTTTATTAATGAAATATGTTCCTCTTCAGTGGAAAGTAGCTGAGGTCATTATGATATTAAAACCAGACAAACAGCTTAATGATAAGAAGTCTAATAGGCTAATTTCGATGCTGCCGACTTTCTCAAAACTGTTTGAGAAGCTATTGTTGAAGCGACTTAGGCACATCAATGAAAACAGAAAACTTATTCCTGAACATCAGTTCGGGTTTCGACGTGGACATTCTACTTTAGACCAAGTTCATAGGATTACAAATATTATAGAAGATACATATAAGAAAAATGAGGTTTGTGCAGGTATTCTCTTGGATGTAGCAAAAGCCTTCGGTAAAGTATGGCATCAGGGACTACTGTGGACACTGTACAGAGACCTACCAAAGCAATACTATGAAATTCTGAAGTGTTATGTAACTGATAGACATATTAGAGTAAAGTGCATAATCGATGCAGGAGTGCCGCAAGGGGAGCGTGCTTGGACCGGTACTGTATTTGCTGTTCAGAAGGGATTTTCCTACTGCGGAAGATACAACCAAGGGTACTTTTTCATATGACACACTAATCTTGGTGTCAGGTAAGAAACCTGAAGAAGTTGTGTTGAAGTTTCAGCGGGTTACTGATGAGGTGTAAAAGTGGAACAGAAAATTGCGCATTAGTTTAAATGAATAGAAATGAGTAAATGTAAATTTTACAAACCTTAAAGTCAAACATCTGACACCAATTACAATGAACTTAGTGCCAATTCCTTATGCTAATTATGGTAAGTATTTGGGAATGACATTGGATGCACAATTGAAATGGGAGGAACATGTCAAAAAGAAAAAAAACTAGAACTAAACCTCAAGTATATATAAAAAAAATAATAAAATTGATTGATTGGGAGGCAATCCAAATAGCCAATCTATAATAAATTGCAAATATATAAACAGATATTGAAACCGGTGTGGAGCTATGGGATACAGTTGTGGGGCTGTACCAATAAGGCAAATATTATTACAATAATTTTTTTTCAAAATAAGGTACTTCAAGGCATTGTCGGTGCACCTTGGTACGTGAGAAATGACAATCGGCATAAGGATCTGAAAATGGACTTGGTAAGTGAGTAAATAAAAAAAAACAGGTAGTGAAGCATAGACACCGCATCTCACACCATGAACACTCCGAGATTCGGGGACTGATGGCAACTCCTACGCCAGCTAGAAGACTGCAAAGAACTAAGCCTTCTGATTTGATGGATAATTAGGATGATAACCATTGGGTATTCCTATTCAAAGTGATGTAAATTGAATTATGAATTACTAGATCGGTTACTTAGTTAGTTGTAATAATGGATCAACTAAAAAATTTTTTTTAAATCTTACGATCGCATACGTTTTAGGTTAGATCAAAGAGAGGTAGACTACGTATATTCATAAAGCCAACTAAATTAAATAAAGTCCAAAAATATCTATCTATCTATTTATCTATCTATTTACATAACTATTATGTTCCTCTTTATTTAGTGCTAAAAACTTATATATTCAAGAAGAAAAACTGGTTTCAATACGTGATTATGGCAATTCATAACTATTTATTTTTTTGTTTTGTCATGGAAGTGATATAAATTTCTGTTCAGTCAATTATTAAATTGTCTAAGTAATCGAGACCATTTCATAATAATTAAGTAAACAATACAACTGGTCTTTTTAATTTTATTCGGTTATTCTTAATTTTAAGATTACCATGAGAAATTAATGTATTAATTTATAAGGAAACAAATTTTTTTACAATCTTTAAGTCATAATTTTTCAAAACTCAAAGAGGCGAACATAAAACATACCACATGACAATAATCAGTTAATATAAAATCTTTTCTTACGGAAATGAACAATAAACTACTAAAATAATAACACATTTCAGCCCTAAACCTTTAAATAGTAATTTATCTCTTATTTATTGAATATAAAACAAATTTACTCTTATAAAATATACATTAGTTTGATTATTGTAAGCAAAAACTGCTTTTAAATATAGTTTAATGACGTTTTGATTCATATTTCCTTTTGCCTTTAATTAATAATTTTAGACATTTATTTATAGTATATAAAATTGTTTTCTTGTGACTTTAAATTCTTTAAATTCCCTACACAATTTTCTCCGATTAGTGTTATAGCAATAATGTATAAAAGTTCAAACATAACTAATTAAGATATAGTTAAACAGATGCACAAAATAAATATTTTAGACTAGTGATAATAATCTAAAGAAACGTTGGATACATGTGAAAAGTGATTGCATATTAAGTTATTTGTTATTAAATTGTCATCTTAAACTTCAGACATTGTGTTAGAAACCGATCTAAACACATTTAATAGATTTATCACTATAAGACATTTTGAAACCTACATCTATTACTTTCACAGTTTTAGTGTTTTATTATGATTAATTCATAAGAAGTTTTGTATTTTACATTTTTCTTGCATACGAAAACATAATAAATACAAAACTTTTTAAACTTTCTATTTTCATGTTTATAGAACACATTTTTAAATCAAAATCATATCATTTAAATAAGTTATATTAACAATTATAAGACAATAACTATTATTAATGTATCAAGATGAGAATATAAAATTTTGAAACAATTTGTGAAATATGAGGAACACAGCTGTTTAACAGTTTTAATTCTGCCTGTAATAGTAAAGAAGGAAATGTACCGTGTGTGATAAGTCTGAAATCAACTGAAACGAAGTTTGATCGTCTTTTTGTTCTACTTTAATGATATAAATCCTTAAATTTATTACATGACGTTACAAATGGTAAACAAACCTAGCGATGTGTATTATAATACACAAACATAACTTGAGTTAAAAATAGCGTTGAAATTCTGATGTACCAAACAACGGAATGTAATTTACCCGGAAATGAAGATGCCATGTAACGAATGTTACTTTACTTGTGCTATATATATTACATTTCTATTTTATACCCACATGCATCATTGAATATAGTTTTGAATGAATTATTTTCTTGTTTTTGTAAATAAATTTCTTTCTATTACATGTTGTTTTAAAATTGATTTACCTTTTGAGTTGTTTTATATGTTATACCTTTGAGAAAATATCAACTTTTTGTGTTAGTAAAAAAACAACTTTAAATTAGATACTTAGAAACAATCGATAAATAAATACCCCCGTCTGGACCTTAAACTCCTCTATTCAATATTAGTTCCGAAACGTATAGAAATGAATATTTGTAATACTTATGTTAATCATTTACAAATAATTATAATTTTAGATATAATTAGTTCACTATAGCAAAACAAGAGTTCCATTTTTATAATTGATGATCGAATGGAATTTTAAATTGTCACTACCTATCACATACTTTAAACTTATACCTCTTTTGAGTTTAGAGCTTTATCTAATATTATTTAAAATTTGAAAGAAATATGTATTGATCGTTTATTTATAAAACGTCAGGGAGGACATTTTTATAAATAGATATTTATTTAAAATTTATAAATAAACGTTGAAAATTATAAATTATTATATTAACAATATTATTAGTGTTTGAAAAATGACAGAAAAGTACTATATATGTAATTATTGCTTATTTTAATAACAATGTTAAACTAATTTCTCATTCAAAATTAAAGGTATTGAATGATGTGCATTAAAAAAATACATATAATTATCTTTTACCTAAATATCGTATAGTATTATAATCATAAAGTTAATTAGATAAATAAGTGACGAATAGTTATTTTTTTTCTAAATAGTCTCCTTCTCAGCATAAAACAGTGTAGTAATTATATTAAAAATCCTAAATTATAATAACACTGAGTTTCAATCCAAGTTGTGCCAAACAGAAAATAAATTGCAATAACTTACAGAAATATTATTTTCATATAAAGTAAAGCTATAATCTTAACTAGAGTTATGATTTATTGTTTTATTGTCACAACTAATATAATTTTTTTTAAAGTAAATAAATGTCCGTATAAACAGAGTAGTCTAGAACTAGTGTTTAAAATTTGTTTACGTTAGAACAATGTAAATGTGACTAAAATCCACTATATAAAAAATCTATTTCACACACCCAATCATATAGAAATTATTTAGATTTGTTCCATAGTAACTGTACATTTACTCATAACTATAGATTTTCTGGGATAGTTTAATACATTCCTCGAACTTTAATATCATCGTTGTATTTTATGTATAAAGTTCAAGTAAGGGTGAACTTAAAGTTCATTTCCTTTTGATAAGCCTGAATCTACAGAATCACAAATTAAATTAATAAGATATGTAAAGTTATCATTTTCTTAAAAAAAAAAAAAAAAAGAAAGAAAAAGAAGAATCTTACAAGAAAATACAATACAGTAAAAAATTCCTTGAGAGTAGCAATTGCTATAAAATGTGCGTCAATATCTAAAATATCGGAACATAGGATACAACAGTTTATACTTTACAATTTAAGTAGAGTAATGCGATTTTAAATAGTGTTAGACATGTTTTGACCATTATTAGGCTAGCAACGGCTTTTTGATTCCTAAAATATCACTACTTTAACTAACACTAACATAAATAGTTCAATGACGTCCTGATTTTATCTAAAATTATGATAATAATAAATTAAAGAGGAGTGAATATTATGTTTAAATCATTATTCAAATATACAAGAAAGAATTTCTCAATATCTAATTATACCCCCACCTTATCATGAGAAGGTCTTTGTCAATATCTGATTATAGCCCACTTTATCATGAGATAAGGTATCACCAATGTTATGATTTGATTGGATAAAGTGTTTTTTGTGGATTAACGTAATTATCTTTTGATTTAAGCTGTAAAGTAATGTGAATCATTTAACATTTATGATTTTGTTTTGTACTAGTATAGGTACAAAATTAACTATAACCTCATGTTATAGATATAATAATTAAAGTTGTGTTTTTCAAGTTTGATATAGTTGATTTATTATTTTTCTCATACTACGTTTTACTCTATTCAAACTACCGCTTATAACAGCTATTCTCATAACTGTACTTAAATTATAACGAATACAATTTGAACCTATCTTCTGAAAGTTTAAATTTTTAAGCGATGTTTATAGTAATTCCTAATCTCTAGCAATTGTTTAAAATAATTTTTGTGTAGGGTTTTTATTTTATATCTAAGAAGATTATAACTTCACAGTTCTAATCAAAATAATTAGTGCTTTCGTAGATTCAGGCTAAACAAAAGCTATACACCCTAACTTGATAATATTAAATGTAAAAAACAATGGTAATGTTTAAGTTCTAGGTATGTATCAAAATTACTCAGAATTTCTACATTTTTGGGTAAATGTAGAGGTTTTTGAAAAAAATTAAACTAATTCTCTTTATGTGGGTTTGTGAAATAGAAATTTTTAATAAGTCAATTTGAGTCACATTTATCTTATTCTATCACCCAAACAAATTACAACAGTAGGTGTAGACCATCCTGTATATACTTAATCATAAGAAATCAAGTATTGACTGCATATAATATATTAAAAAGGTTACTGTTCTAAGATTTCAACAAACCAATTGATTTGAACTCAATAAGTAGGAGGTTTCATTTTGTTTTAAAAGTTTTCAACATGGCGAAGTAAGAAACCGAGCCTACATGACTGAGACAGGTGAACCAAATAACCAGTAGGAATGAACCAAAATTACAAATAAAATTAGTTGGTAATAAAGATGGATTTACCTGCCAAAACAATGAAGGGAAGGAGATAAAATTGACCAACATTCAATTTACAGATTTCAAAGCATTAACAATCAATATCTCAAGAAAATAAATAACATTGTTTCATAAATTGTTAAAATCAATCATATACCTCGTAATGTACTAAGTGAAAGTGTTAATATTGTGGTAGTCTAAACATAGGCGGAAATGTTTAATAAATTGCAGTGTTCGGCAAACTACGTTTCAAGCAAAAATCATAATTGTTGTAAGATGAAACTAATGTAATTAAAAACATTACATAAATTATGTTTAAACAGATTTCAAAATAGTATAACTCATAAAAAAATTAAATTTTTTTTATTCTAGTAATAAATTATCTCCTGAATTTTGTTTTAATGAGAGTAGTAAAGGAGTATTATTAAAAGGAAATTTTAAATAATGCCTGATATCAAATCCGAGACTCTCAATATAATTATAATACAAATCATGTATAAAGGTTATATAAATAATTATATAAAGGGTATTTGTTATTAGTAATATTCAAGCGTAAATTACTAATGGAGTGTATGTATAGCTGAATGTTAATGTATGATTATAAAATTTATGATTATAATCTCTTGTAAATATTTAAAACTGAATTATAATTTAAGACATTTCAAACAATTGCTATCTCTTTTTATTAACCATAATTAATGACTTACCTTTCATGTCAGAGTGAGTTTATTCTAGGTGATAGAATATAGTGAAGCACCAAAAGTTTTGAAAAGTATGTAGAGTTTTATTATTTAAATAAATCAATTATAAAATTAATTAAAGAATTCTCAGAATTCTTTTATAACATATTCCTTTAGTTCTACATAAATTAAAATTAGTTACTGGTATTTTAATAAGTTATAATGTATACTCTTTACATTAGTGTATTATTCTATTACATTATATTTTTTTATTAGAGATAAAACGTAGATTTTTTAATACGTATAATATTTTGTTTATCCAAACATTTCTGTCATAAATAATTACGTTTAATGAAAGTTTACACTGTTATCAACCATACTACTGTTTTATAAATTAAAGCTTTAGACATCAAATTAATAATTGGACATCAAATGTTACCTGTAAAAGCAGCATCAATGTGTGACGAATATTTTTTTAAAGTACTACCTTACTGTGGTTTTTGGATCAAAACTTGTCCTTGCGTCACCACACACAAAGAAAAAACTCTCCAAAAATAAACCACTGAGAGAGTAGAGTAGACAAAAACATTTATTTTAGCCACCTTCACCGAACCTGCAATACGCTCTAGAAGATTTTTCTCCACAGGATATTTGATACAACAAGAAAACAATACTAGTATATAGTAAAAATACTTCAAAATTATTTTTCTTTTATTCCACATTCATTGATAGGTAACTTAATTTATATAATAGATTGATGGAAATAATTTGGATATTATTTATATCTATAAAAGTTTACTTTAAAAGAAATTTACTTTTGCGATTATGTTGCTTTATAAAAAAAGTAATCCTAATAAATATATATGTTTATATATTAATAACAGAATTTTAAACCAGTTTAAAAAATATACATATAACGTCAAATATTACCAATTTAAGATCCTAGAGGGTCAGAGAATCAGAAAGTTTTGATATACTTTTGTAGCCTAAGTTTTAAAAAAAAAGAAAGAAAAAAAAATTGTTTTTGATTGCAATCTTTAAAATTATATTTATAATCACAAATCACATAGTTAGATCAGTCTAACTGGTTTTTCTCTGTATATCTAAATATATATGTGTACAATTTATTCCAATGTTTTAAATGTTCTTATTATAACGAAGTTACTCATGTTGGTTAGCCCTACCCAAAGATGTCAAAAGCTTTGCTGAACAATTCGTTTTTACAATTTTGTATAATAATCATTTTTATTTTTTATTCCTAAGTAAAATACAAATAAAAAGTGATTTAGCAGGATTTATAATTTGGTTAATGATATTTGTTCAACAAAAGCAAAAAAGGGGTGGAAAGAAACTAAGGTTATTATTAGCTATATTCCACTCTTCTTGTTTAGTTATTCCAAATGAACAAAACATCCATTAAAAATTAGATATAATTAACAATGAACAAGTGAGATTAAGTTTAAATGAAGAAAAAACGTTTGAATAGATCACCAAATACTTAAAATATAAAAGGAACTAAATATATAAAATCATTAGCGATAAAAATTTTGGAATTCTGAGAAACATGTGCATTGAGAATTATCCAAGCAGGAAATTACAACAGCTAGTGTTAGAAACGTTTATTGTACATACTCAACTCTTAAAACTATTATAAAATATTTAAACAAAAATTAAACTACTTTTACATCATTAAATGTAAAATTATGTCTGAAGACATAAAATAAATATTTCAAATTTGACAGATATATATATATATATATATATATATATATATATATATATATATATATATATATATATATATATATATATATATATATATATATAAGTTGAAATCAGGCTGTACTCAGCTAAAAAATATAGTTTATTCTGTACCTGTTTGTTAAAAACAGGATTAGCATCCTTTTAAATGTAGGTAGTAGATGAGGAAAAGCAATTTCCTTTAATTATACAAATATGCATGCCGAGAAAAATTTAACAAACTAGTTATTTTACCACATACAAAAACGGCCATACTTCCACACTCCACTGCCCTTGCCTGCCATAATCGTGATCGCTCAGCAGACAAGAGTAAAGTATAAGGAAAATCCCACTGTCTCAAATAATTTTGTCTTTCAAAACAGATGTGCCGTTGTGTCACAACCTAGAATACCGAATTGATATTATTTTCTGTGCAAATGCTAACCATAGGAGTGACAAGACAGTATGTGTCAGTTTTAGAAGGGGCGGAATTTTATGAACTACACAAATCTTACATCTCGTAACAACTAAATTGTACAAGTTCATTAATGTTAAATTTCGAATTATAGACATATTGTAGAATTATGATGTGCTTATAATTATATTGTTCTTTACTATATAACGAGCTACATAAATAAAAGAGTAATACAGTCCAAAATACCATTTAAACAACTCCAATTATATTTCATATTTTGAATAATGAGATGTAAAAAATCTAATGACATTTTGTTCTTTGTTTGTGTGTGTGTGTTTGGGGGGGTGTTTAATTTGTATATTAAACTGTTTCTATTAACAATATTATGGAAACTAAACTGTCGTTTGTTTTAAAACAAATACGATTCATTTGGTTTTATTTGAGACACTAAAAATAACGATGATGAACCATAACAGCAAGTAATTTTCACTTGAAATTTGTTTTATTATTTTGGTTTCTTAATATTTGTAAATGTAGCTATGAGCTTGAGACTGACCAGTATTTGTGTTTTATGAACTATACGTTTACTAATTAAAAATGATTTGAATTGCACATAAATATTTTTAATTTTTAAATCTAAAAAAAAAAATATCTTAAATCAATCTATTTTAATATCTAATGTATCAAGTGTGTCCCTAATTGCATAGAAAATTCTTTACTGTAATTATATAAATCATTATATTTGTATAATTAGGTAATACCTAGGTGCCGATCAATTCATCTATTTAACTTCACCCTTTAAGTAAACTGAAGCTTGATTAGTTATGACCCCGGGAGACTAATTTAACACTGCTTTCTCAATTTGAGGTAAATTTCCAAACCACGTCTTCTGTTAGTTGTGGCAAGTGGGAATCCAATTAAACTAACTCACACCATGGAATTACTTAACTTTGTGAGTAGACAGTAGCACATCAACAAAGTCATTGTATATTCTATCTCAGACTTAGTTTCCAACATCTATCAATGAGGAATGATGCTTTTCATGAGTAATATATTTAATGACTAAGAAAATCACAAAATTTGCTTAATAAATAATTATCTCTTGTATAATTATTATTTACGTAGTAAACAATAACGTTCATAACTGTTATTCATAATAAGTACAGAACAAATTAATATATTATTACTTGAGTAATATGTATTAATTGAAACACTACAATAAATAAATGTTAACAAAAAATATATTTTAAAAATATAAAATGTAGTACTGTACTGAAATGTTTCTATAATCGTTCACAAATAATTCACTTTAATTAATGGTTTTTGTAAAGAACATAAAAATTATGCAAATTCGATGAATCCGCATTTTCCTCTCAGTATTTAATATACGTTAACTTATACGTTTAATCATAAGTTAACTTTATTATGAATTTATAATTATTTAAATAAACTTTATTTAGTTATTAATTTTTTACTAATGTAATATTATTATGGAAAAGTGTTGTTACGTATTATTACAATGTTGTATTATTGTGTATTTTAATATTGAATTTATTTAATACAATACTTGATATTTGTTTGTTAAGATAGTTATTTTGTATTAATAAGTTGTGATTGGGTGCAAGAGAGGACTACATGTTCCTATTATTCCCCCAAATAAGAATGGCACTCTTTCATACATAAACTCATTTTTATTGACAATGGCAACAATGGACAATCAGCAATACGTAATTCGGAATGTTTATTTGTTTTAATCAATAATAAATTGTATACTATGTTATAAGTTCATTTATAAATCATATATATTGAAGCCGTTTGGAATATTTATTTCTCAAATATATCTAACCTTTATAAGGTTATAACTTTATTGTTTTATATGTTGCAATACATCATTTTAAAATATTGGTAATATACAATTTATTAACATTACTTTTACATATTTAAAGTGGACTTCTCTTCAACAAGCTATTAATCTAAATAGATTTTATGTCGACAACCAAAAGCTGTAGTTTTTGCCACGGAAATGGTGATGACATGATAATGCAAATTAGCAAGTCCAATTAGTGGCATTTAATTAACATTTCTTTAAAACCTTATGTCTTATATAAATTAGGAATATTATAAATATTATAAATACAATATTAACTACAAACATGTTCTTCTAAATTTTTAAATAAATTTACTTGGTAAATATAAAATTTAACTTGTACATTTATTGGTTTTGAAATATTTCTAGTTTGGTTTTACAAAATTATATCTATAGAATATTCTATCATTTAGACTTCATTATTATTTATGTATAAATAATATTAAGTAAATAATTTTTTAAATGCAAATATAAGTATATTTAATAGTTAATTATAATCAATTTTTGTTCGGTGAAGTATTAAAATAAATTAAGTAAATGAAATACTTGAGTAAAAGATTATATATTATGTGCAAATGTACAATTTAAAAATGTTAAATAATATTATTCTTAAAATGTTTTTAAAAATATAATATTATAACAAAATAATATATTGTTTGTAGGGATAAATAAGTGTTTTAAAGAAGAATGGTTTTATTATCCTGTAATAATTTATATTAACACTAAACAAAAGTCTATGTTCTCTGATTACAAAATAACAGCTGATGCAATATTTTCATACGATATTATTTCCTACATAAGTACGACTTCTGGTCACGTGTTGTGTTTTTGCAAAGGAACTATATGTGTGTATAATTTGTCCCCTTGTGGTGTGCTTCTTGCATCGAGCATTATTTATATACATTAGGTAGTGAAAATTTTAGTTAAAATATATTTGCTTGCTAAGACAGCCCCTTAAAAGAAAACAAACTAAACAATTTATTTTCTATCTTAAAACGATCTAATTTCTAGCTCTTACCTTATTTATAGACTCTTCCCTCAAGGTTGTAGCTTCTACAGCTAACAATTGGTATCAAATGATTTAAATGTATATTTTTATTTTACAGTACTTAATCAGCAGACCATTTATTTATTTTGAAATACTTTTTTTTGTATTTAAATTAGAAATTTAGCAAACAATTTTATTGAATATGTTTACAAAATAAAATAGATGAAATTCAATTTTTAAAATTTAAAACACGAAATTTTACTCAGCACTAGAGTTCGAGCCTTACACCTAACAACAAATAATTATATACCATCCATATTTAACCTCTAAGTTTCTAGACTGACCAATTTATTTTTATTTAATGAATTGTGTTGGAAATTCAAATTCAAAACATTATTAAAATTTACAATAATATGAATGATCTTACTGACTCAAATTCCACTTTTTATTTAATCAGTTTACTTAAAGTTATTCATGATTTATTTGAAGTATTTATTAATTTTAAAATTGTATATAGAAGAAAAACTTGATTCTCTCTGACTTTATTGCTCTTGACTTCTTTCAGTTCTTCTTTCAACTTGACGTATTATTATTTAGTGTTGGATGGATTGTACCCTCTTTATTATATCTCACTACATATTCATTCTTAATTAGAATAATAAAAAGTTAGAATATCTTAGTTTAACATTTTAAAATGAATGTTATATTTTATTACAATTTCCTAAATTGATTTTAACGTCCAATGTTAATCTAACCGGAATCTGCATTTGATCCACTGACATCAGTTGTTCTCGACAATATCTAGTGCTCATTTTCTGTTTAGAATCTCCTCACTTAACCACAGAATAGCAACGACAAATCTTATGCCACTGACTTATATTACCTTCGAAAATTGTTTTCCAGTAAGGGAGTGACTTCGATTCTAACTAACGAATCAGACAAGATTGACAACTTTTTGAAAGTTCATTGTAGTTGTCATTATCAAATCTGTGGGAGATGCACGGTTACCACAGTGTTCATTATATTTTATTAGAGTGTTCCCCCCCCCCACACACAAAGCCTTTACATATATAACTTACAACCACCTAGGTTTACTTATGGTACTATTATTTAAGAATTAAGGAAGAAATCTTTAAAAGTTTAACTCTGGAACCAGGTATGGTAACATGTTTGAATAAGAAGATGTTGAATTTCAATTGACCTGCAATTTATTTAAATTTTGACAAATCAAGTTAACCATTTACACAAAAGACATGTAACATAGATTAGTAGTTCTTACTTATTTATTAGATAAATAGAACGATCTGAAAGGTAACAATTGACAGTATATATATATATATATATATATATATATATATATATATATATATATAATATTGTTTATGCGCCCAAAAATTGGTAAGTTTTAGACATTATTTTAATCAACCCCCCCCCCCCATACAATTAATTACTAAGTGAATTTTTTAATAAAAAATTCAATTCATCAAAATATTAAGAGTTACAAAATTTAGTTTTTAAATTACATATATTAAAGTTAACAAATTTTAACTTATTAATTACACATGATATATGAGAATTAATAAGTTACATCTGGAAAAGTAAGTTGCCCAACTGTAAAAGGAAAATTAATTTTGATTATATGTTTTAACAAAGGTAAATTTATTTATTTTGATTATATATTTAAAAGGTATATTGACGTCAATATTTTAAATTTTGGAGATTAACCCCTTTTGGGTCTTGACGCCGAAAAGTGCATGCTTATCCCATCCGTATTTATTTTATTTTTGTATTTTGTACATATTTTTAAAAGAAAATTATTAAGTCTAGTTCATCAAACATTCAACATTATTCCACAAAACAGTTCAAGTTTATTTTTCACTATAATAAATTCTCAGCTTAAATTGTTGCTTATTTTTCTCTTTGTCCTTTTACATATCTTAAAGGAAGTCCCCAGTTTTGCATAAACATGAAATGTACTGCCGGAACTTAGTTTTTTTTATATATATTACTGCATACTCGAACCAGCTTTTGCTGCAGGAATAAATATGTCAATTAAAAAGAGCACAGACACTTCTAGACAGGTTTAAACATTTCTGTTGCAGGTTTATGAGCAATAAATTTTTCTGTAATTAAGTTATATATTAAAAAAGGCAATTTCTTTAAAGACAAAATGCTTTATATGTATATATATATTAAAAATTAAATAACTAAATGACTTTACATTAATAAAGATAAAAGGAAGCTTTCCTTTTTTCTAAAGATAGTTTGAATTTAAGCTGGTACAATTGACAAGCAAATTCAATAATAGTTATTATTAAATTTAATGATTCATTAATTCAAGATTTGATTTTATAATTTCTAAAATGAATCTTTGTTTTATTCTTTCAAAAGATCATATAGTTTATGCTCTAAAGAATTTACAAAAAACTTAAGGTTCAATTATGATTGAAAAGATTTTAAAATTTTACATTTATGAAATAGAAATACATATTTTCTTAATATGGTTAACCTAATTTGCTTTGAATTGAAATTTTTGAGTTACCTGGTTTGAAAGAATGAGTATTTTGATTGTCGGATGTTATTTATGTTGAAGACTAGGAACTTGGTTGAAATAATACATGTTCACATATTTAAATTAGAAGAAAGGTTTTTGCACGCTCGAAAAAAAATTTTGACTAATTTTTAAAGGTTTTTTTTTTTTTTAAGTAGAAAGGAAATGGTCACGAGCATTGAAAACCGACTCTACATTGTAACTGTAATATCTAGACTGGTTCTTATTTGGGGTTAAGTTCAGAGTCGAATAGCGTGAGGCCGTTTTCAGAGTTTGTCCGCCAGGTGCCACCACCTGATGGACCGGGCATTACTATAGAGTTTGAACATCTTAAAATTTAATCTGTAAAGACGATAAGAAGGTCGTTACACTTATAATCTTATAATTTTGAAGTACAACGTTTATTTTTTTAAATAATAGGGAATGGTTGTTTTAGGTGATGAAATTGGTATTGAAAACAGTTTTTCTACTTTTTTCAACTTTTAAAAGCAATATTAAATTTACTTTATATGTTTCAAAATTAAAATTGGTTTTAGCTTAAATGCCGCTGTGGTATTTGATTAGGGATAGTATAGCTATGAAGTGTTCAATCGAAGAATGGTTTATAATTATCTATACACATTTCCATAATATAATTATTAATTTATAGAAATTTAAATTACCTATAACATAAATAAATTTAAACGTGGTTTAATTTAACTGCTACAACTGAAGGATGTGTTTCATGTCGTTGTAAACGTAAGACTTTTACCATTCATAATCATTTTATGTTCTAGAGGCCCAATCTATTTGCATATTAGTTTAGAAAAAATAAAGGGAAAAAAACAGAGTATAAGACTTCCTTGAATATGTTAATTTATATGTTTGTGATATAATTTGCCTTATTTCGAGCAATCGAAGCATTGGGAAAATGTATTTTATTGTATATATGGGGGGAAAATGAAACAATATTATTTGTTAAAGTTTTCATTAAAAGATAATTATTACAAATTCAATGAAATTTACTTTAAGGATATTAACACTATACGATGATAAATGTGAAGTTTATATCGGCGTGGTGTAATTGAAAAACTTTGTCGTTGCTCGAAAGAAAGCATTGAAGAAGTTCGCTTTCTGACAGAGAGCGACAATTGAAATTGGGAAACTTTTCAGATGAGAACCAATGCATTGAGCAAACAAATTACACCCTTCATTTCACAGATGTAGTAAAGTTTGAAAGAATAAGAGTTTGTATCATGGTGAAAAAATAAATGTCAATCCCACTTGTAACATTTATGTTCATAGGCTTCTTAAAAACGTATTTACTTGATGTTATGTGTAGAAAATATGTATAAAAACATATAAATAATTAAAATGAATGAGTGCACTTATTAGTTTTAAGCATTTGACTTTTATATGATTTTCAAAAAAGGTTTGATCATGTTTAATTGTACAATATTCTAGACTTTGGTAAATGATTATGGGGTTAATAATGTTCAGGGCCGTCGCATGGTATGTAGGCGCCCAAGGCAAGGCTTAAATCCCCCCCACCAGGTAAAACTCGTAATTTTATTTTATATAAATTATAACATATACTAAGATTTGATTTATATTTTATTTATGTACAAAATCCCTCTGAGGATACTCCAGTGCAATCTACATCACAGTAACGCTGCTTCTGCAGTCTTCTGTCAGAGGTTTCTCTCTGAAAACATTGACCTAGCCCTGATCCAAGAACCATGGATAAGCTGAGGACAGATCATAGGACTAGGTAACAGTAAAGGTAAGCTTATTTTTAATTGCTCTATTATTAATTGGTGAACATGTATTGTGGTAAAGACACATTTTCCCTGCTTACCGTTGATTGATTTCTGTTCTAGAGACAACACAACGGTGAAAATCACTATCGCACATACGGATGGTGGAAGGAGCATTATTGTTAGCTCAGTATACCTTCCGTATGATGCGAGAGACCTTCCACCTTCTTGGGAACTAGGATGTGTAATCGACTTCGTTAGGCGGGAGAAGGAGCAGTTCCTTGCGGGCATAGACTCCAACTCACACCACGAAGCCTGGGGATCTAGTGACACCAACGCTAGAAGTGAGTCATTCTTAGATTTCCTTAACAGTAATAATTTACTGATAGGTAATGTCGGTGATAAGCCTACGTTCAGAAATAGACTACGTGAGGAGGTCATTGACATTACAATAGCTACTGAATACGTTTGATCCTTTATTAGTGAATGGCGTGTATGAGACTACGTATCTTCCTCGGACCACTGTCACATTATGTGGCAACTAAACTTTGCTTCAGATGAGGACAAGTTTAGGAATCCTAGGAGAACAGATTGGAACTCCTATCACCAGGAGGTAAATTGTAAGCTGGCATCCCTAAATACATTTATTAGACATGTAAATGATATTGAGTCCGTGACCTGTAACTTACAAGAAGCTATCAATGACTCATATTTCGATAACTGTCCTGTCCAATCCCGATCCAATCGGAGAGGTATGTTATGGTGGAAGGAGGATCTGGAGAGGAAGAAAAAACAAACAAGGCGATTATTTAATGGCGCTAAACGAAACGGACAATGGGAGAAATATTATACATCCTTCACTGAATACAATCTACTCTTAAGACGGTCTAAAAGAACTTCTTGGAGAAAATTTTGCGGGGAGATAGACAATACTAAATCAGTCTCCAGAATATACAAGGTTCTTTCGAAGGGTTCAGTCTGCCCGACTGGTTCTCTCAAGAGCCGGGAGGGAAGACTGACAACCTCTGGATTAGAAACTTTGAAAGTTTTGCTTCAAACACACTTTCCAGATTGTAAACTTGTGGCTCATCTAGAGCCACAGCAGAATCGGAGACATGTAAGAGCCTCACGAGCAGACTGGCAAATTGCTAGAAAAATCATAACGACCAATAAGGTCAAATGGGCAATACATTAATTCAGCCCATTTAAATCGCCTGGAGAATATGGAATATTTCCTGCCTTGTTACAAAAGGCTCCAGACTCTCTACACACTCTTCTATGTGAGGTGTTCAGAGCTAGTATGGCCCTAGGTTACGTGCCGTCTGCCTGGACACTTAGCAGGGTAGTATTTATTCCGAAACCTGGCAATGGTAATTATATAGACCCCAAGTCGTTTCGTCCAATCTGCTTATCATCCTTTCTATTGATGACTATTGAGAGAGTGTTACAAGTTCACATACAAAATGAGGTAATATCAGTTAACCCCATTCATTGTAACCAATTGGCATATCAGTCAGGAAAATCCTGCGAAAACAGCACTGCATCAGCTGGTTAGCAGGATTGAGGACTCGTTAGCGTTTAAAGAGGTGGCTCTTGGAGCATTTATTGATATTCAGGGCGCCTTCGATAATACGGCTTATAAGTCACTTGTTACTGCAGCTGAAACCCGAGGACTGGATATGACCACCTGTATGCAACGGTAGGGGGAGTATTGTTATTGCATTTGGGGTACGATTTGGGTGGTCAGCGGATCTACTTTAGAAATGTATTACCGGGTCCCGATCGCGTGGTAAAATTAATAAAGTACACTGGGCGAATCTCAACTTAGGCTAGCCATTTTTGACAAGTATTACTACAAACTAATTAACTTAAAATAAGAGAATTACACTAATACCAATATTAATATTAACTACACTGTATTGCAACAACATGTCGGTCTATAGCAGGGCCTAACGTAGCCGCGTATAGTTCGACTAATAATTTTACGATATTCCAAAACTCGCGATGCGCCCAGATATAAACCCAAGGGCCGAACGGCCCTATTCCTTTGGGTTTAGCAAGGCATAATAGAAATTTACCGCACTATAATATAATTAGGAAGATCGCTGAAGACGTCCTTAGTCACAGCTGTCTCGAGCACTACTCTACTCTTATCAGCTAGCCGGGCGGATATGTCCAGATTCACGAAGTCGAGGGGGAGTGGTGGTAATCACTACATGTAATTGGCTCAGGTCATTGGTCAGTAGTAGAACCATCCGATCAATCCAGTATGGCCAGGAACTTGAAGTGTCCGCCGATAAAGGTACCCTTCAAGGTGGTATACTTTCTCCTCTACTGTGAAATATGGTAGTAGATTCTCTAATTAAAAAATTAAATGATATGGGATACTACACGCAAAGTTACGCAGATGACATTGTCGGGATAATTAAAGGTAAACATACTAACATAATATCAGACATAATGAATAGAGCTCTGAGGATAATTCACAACTGGTGCAGGGATGAAGGCCTGGCCGTAAATCCGGAAAAAGCCATCATAGTACCCTTTACAAGGAGAATCAAACTAGATAACATTGATATCAGTCTAGGAGGAACACGTTTGCGCCTATCAGAAGAGGTCAAATATCTAGGGGTGATACTGGATAAAAGACTTACTTGGAATAAACATGTAGAACATAGCATCCAAAAAGCAACGAAATCTTTAATGAGTTGTAAACGCCTTTTGGGAAAGAACTGGGGACTTCGTCCAGCCATGATTAGATGGCTATATGAAGCAGTATGGATCGATGGTGTTGTGGACAAAAGCTCTCCAAACCGTTACAACAAACAGGCTAATAAGTATAAAAGGTTGGCCTGTCTATGCATCTCAGTAGCTTTCAGAAGCACACCTACTACAGATCTCTAATCTCTCTTGGGAATAGACCCGATTAACCTCAGCATCATAGCAGAAGCAAGTCTGGCGGCATACAGAGTATTTTGCTCTGGAATGTGGTGAGATAGCCGGTGGCCTAAGGGGCATGGCACAATCCGTACTTTTAAATCTTATGATTAAATTCTAACTATGAGACAAGATTATATGATTAATAAAATCTCATGGACACAGCCCTTCAATATGTGTATCCCACATGAGGAGGACATGATAGAAGGAACAGTGGCTACAGCTAAGAGCGTAGAATGCTACACTGATGGCTCCCGCACCGCCCAAGGAGTCGGAGCAGGAATCTTCAGTAAATCACCTAGGGTATAAATAAGCATTGCCCTAGGTAGATATGCAACGGTATTTCAGGCCGAAGTTTATGCCATATAAAAAGAGGATATAGAAAGAGGATATGATGAAGAACATATCACAATCAGATCTGACAGTCAGGCCGCTTTGAAGGCTATTTGTTCACACGAATTCAACTCTAAATTAGTGTGGGATTGTAATCAAGCTCTAGTCCAACTCTAGACCCGAAACCAGGTAAACCTATTCTGAATACCTGGGCACAGAGGTTATGAGGGAAATGAGAAAGCTGATGAACTGGCTAAGTTGGGAGCACAGACTCCATTCATCGGACCAAAACCTGCTTGTGGTATCAGTAAATCGGTCGGAAGAACCACTCTGAGACGATGGGATGAACAGGAAACACTCAACCGCTGGAGGGAGGCCTCTAGAGGAAAACTCTACGGGTCGCTGTACAATCCGAATCAGACACTCTCTAGGTATGTAATACCATTGAATAGAAACAACCTAAGGAAAGTCTTAAGCTTCATGACTGGTCATGGAGCTTTCAGGGAACACTTAAACACCATGGGTTTAACTCAAGGCAGGACAACCTGTAGACTGTGTAACCAATATAAAGACACAGCAGAAAACATACTTTTGTATTGTGAAGCTCTGGAGAGGAGAAGATTACAGATTTTCGGCCTCACAGACATACCTACAAAGGAAGACGACCTAGCTGCACAAGTTCTAAGACTCACGAAGGATTTAGAACTACAGTGGATTGCCTAAGACAAGGAAGCGCACAAAAAGTCTTAATGGCTGAAGTGCCTAGTGACTTCCAACATTATAATATGTACAAAATACAATCCATCAAAATACAGATTTTTTATCATTTGTTATTGTCTTTGGTGCTCATTTTCATTTTGATAATATATATATATATATTAAAAATATAAAATTTATATATCATCTTTTGGAAGATGACCCACGAAATGCCATGTTGTGCTCTGCTAGATATAAAGTGAATTCCACTAACCGACGTAATACTTTTTCTGAACGCTGAGCCTCAATTTCACTTTGCTTTATTATATGCTGGTTGATTGATGTGTCTCCTTTAATTATTTTTTCTGCTTCAAACCATGTAGCCATATTTTTGAAATGATCTGGTGACAACTCATGGAACTTTAAACGGTCTGCCAAATTTTTCCAGTTGTTAAAACCTCTGGAGTCACAAAATGTGACTTTGATGAGGGATTAAACAATCTACAACAGAAACAATAGACAGAATCTGATTTTTATTAATGTTGTGCACATCTACAATACTGAAACTAAGAGGTAGATGACTATGATCATTAAATGTATGGGTTAACATTTATTTGTTTTATTACAACAATTTCGCAGTAAAAACACTTTAATATTCATTGTTTTGAATTACCAAATACAGTTTTATAATAATAGCGCCAATGCATTGTGATTTGGGGGAAATGTTTATAAGAAAACAGTGGTTATAATCTAAACAATTTCTCAAAATAAATTTAGTTTACTTATTAAATTAACAAAATAACGAAATGAAAGAATAAATATTATTTTCTACTAGAAATAATGTATTGATCACATTGGTGGAATGACCAAGTAAAAGAAGCTGTAAAGAAAAGAAAGAGCTATGGAAAAAGTACCTCATGGCGAGATCAATAGAAGATTTCCAGAGGTACAAAAACCAAAGGATAATATTGAAAGAGATTGTTAAAGTTTCCAAGACACAAAGTTGGGAAAAGTTTGGTGAATTTATGGAAAAATCCATGATGAAAACCAAAAAATTTTCTACAACACTGAACAACTGGAGGAAGGAGAAGGAGTGTCCATTGAAATTTATAAAATATATGAATGGTGTGCTCTTAACAACAGAGGAAGAGATCATGGAGAGATGGAAGCAACACTTTAAAGAACTGCTAGAACAAAACGAGCAGCAATTGGAGGAAATATTGGAAGAAGAGGATATATTAGTAGAAGAGGAAGGTGAAAGTACAACCATTGCACTGGAACTGAGGGCAGCTATCAAAAGGAAAAAGCTCGGCAAAGCAGCATTACATGACCAAATCTCATCGAAGATGATCAAATACATGGAACAAGAGGTGGAAATTTACTGCTTCTGCTAATGAACATAGCATGGAAGACGAAAGAAATAACTAGAGTTTGGCAGCTAGCAACAAATTGTACCTATTTTCAAAATAGTAGATAATCGTATATGTGACACATCTTATATACGTATATATTAACACACTTGCTATTTCACATATTTTGTTTTATTGTTGTACTATATTCACTTCAGATTTTTATTAATTTGCAATAATAAATCATAATTTAACGTACTTAGATTAATCAACGTCTGCAAATTACTAAACATAATGTATAAATATTTCATCTCAAGCTTATATTAATTGGTAATTATTTTCATTGTACTATCTAGACCATTCGTGTATCACATTTCCAATATAGGTAAATCAAAAGCAATATCAATAAAATGTATTATGTTTCAATACAAAACTGGCCCTTTCTCTAATATCACATTTATTAGACCAATATTTAAATAACAATAAATTTTATTTTAAAATATTTCAACTAAGAAACTTAGAGGAATATTTAATATTATCAGCTTTAGGATAAAATTTTAACTACAAAAGAACTTAACACAACTCTTTTATACATCAAACAAAAGTTAAAGAAATCCAAAAAATCCGACATAAACACCAATCATGTAGCTTTCATAAACAAATTTGTATATCTAACAGAAAAAAGGAATATATATATATATATATATATATATATATATATATTATCTTTTACACTTGTATTAATTTCAAACTATATTTGATATGATAAAGTTATTTCCCATAAGTTAAGACCTCTTTTTTCGTATTTTTCTTTAAAATGCCTAAATTATAGTTATTGTTAGGAGGATATGTTGTTATATATTATGTATACCAGTACAGTTTTCGACATATTATACACAATAATGGTTTAATATTACTAATATAAGGCGTGTAGACTTAGTGAACGTCTGAGAGTACGGAGATTTTAAAATATGAATCACTTATGTTAAAAAATTAAGAAATAATAATTGTTTCTGTTTGCCAGGACCTTCATTTATCACTTTGACAGTAGCTCAGACAGACAAAAATAAGGGAAGAGTTAGGGGTCCTTATACATGGCCCACCACATTGGTACAGCTGCCTCTTCTCCTATATCACTTTATACTATAATTTTTCAGGGCAACACAGACTTTTTTAACTATCAGACCCCCCTCCTCCAACAATAGTTTAAACTTTGATTTTTTCAATCGTTCATCTTTTCACGTTTGTTGTCATGTCTGAAAAATATCATTTTATTGTGGTCATCCCCTTAATAATTAAAGGAAATTTTACGTGCTTTTTATAATCGAATATAAAAGCATTTTCAAATTATCGTCAACAATAATATATTTAAACTACACAAAAGTTTAAATAATGCGCATTTTACTTTTGAGCCCATTTAAGGTGTAGGTATAATTTTTCTTTATAAGTGTGTTTTTTTGCAAAAACGTTGTAGTGTGTACATGCTGTAAATTAATGTAAATGTACAATTAAATAGTAAAACAGTTCATTGTAATTTTATAGACCATCCTATATATTTTCTTACGACTACTGCTACAGTAAATGAAACTTAAATCGTTTATAAAGATTTTGATTCGAACGGATAAGGTTTTTAGTACTTTGCAACAAAAATAGAGAATCATTTTATTGATGTCCTAAATAGATTTTATGATGTATATTTTTTGAAAATTTATAGTAATTTATTAGTAATTATAGTAATTTTTCCTTTTGTAAAACTTATATATCTTTTCATATTTACCTTAACAAACTTAATAAATGTACATATTACCAACCTAATTACTGATAATCATTAAGTCATATATATATAAACCAAAAACTATTTATTAGGTAAATATTTTTCTCGTAAACAGATTTTATAATGCAATTACAAGCTGTATTTTCAAAATTACCTTATACCAATATATACAGTAGTTAATATTCAGTACATATATTATATTTAAGGTGCTAAGCTAAAATTTATGATATACTACGTTGCCGTCGACAAATCTAAACTGGGGTAGGTGAATACCGGTGTCTGAGGTTCTCACCCTCCATAGTCGTCATATAAACTCCATTAAAAAGACATATATGATACTCACGACACAATGAACAAAACATTCGTTTAATTTTTAATGAATATATTATATAATTTACACAAACATTTAAACACAATTTCTTATATTATCAAGTAAATTATGATACAAATAAGTTATAATATACTTTTTTATGTTATTGAGGTAAGTAGTATTATTTCTTGCATATTATATTGATTTATATTCATATTTTTTTTCATTTTTTTTAATGTTATATAATATAATATTCATTAAATGAATTCAACTATTCATTGATTGTGTCTTGAGTGTACTTCCGGCATTTCTAATTTTTTATGTTTAAAATCCTCCATATCCGGTAGTCACCTAGCCCGATCTAGAACTCTCGACGGATTGTGGTATGTAACGTGTTTTCTAATAATATAATTAAATTAATTTAAAATGGAAGCTTTGTAGTATTTATAAACAGTAATTGGAAATTTCGTAGTTCTATCTACAATAGTTTTAATAATTGTTCATTGGAAAACTTTGCTTTCGACAGCATTATATTACCAATATAATATTGGATTAAATCAAAAAATATAATATAAAATAATATTTTATCATGTTATTTTTATAATAATTAAACTTTAAAAATTAATAAATAACATTATATCATAGTTATTATTCACTTATTATATCGAATAGAGATCGAAAAATCAAGAGTAAAATTGTCTTTTAATAATTGAAGAACTAACTCATTGTTCGTAAAGGCTTTGTTAGTTATTTCGTAATCATATCTTTATAACCTCATTCCACTTCTTAATGCACATCGTCCAGAGAAAAGCAATTTAACTTCTGTCAACATGGCCCTTGTATGAAATCACCTTAACTGTGCTCGATTATACAAGACTTTTCCTTTCCTGTTGTGGGTAAGTATATGGTTTGAAGTTCTTCAAAATAAAACTGATTGTTTTTGTATAATCTGTTATAACGACTTTAGAAAATATGTTTTACTAAATCATTAAAAAAAAAATTATTGTAAATTGAATGCATTATAAATTCTTATGTATAAGTGAAATAACACAAATGTTGTAATAATTAGACGTAAACGTATAAAACATAATAAATTGGTTTATAGGTAATGATATACCCACCAAATTTTTATTTTTTTTTTATAATAAGAAAAATTATTTTGTATAATTATATCTAAGTAGAGACATTTTTGTTTTCTCATACAAAATATAATAGTTGTATTTATAAATGAAATAGGTATTTTAAGATTTGTACAAATTCTCCACTAACAAAATTAATTAGCTTAAAATTAAATAAATTGCGAAGAAATTTACAAATGTGTACCATCAATAAATATGACGGCAGATGATTCTGACTACAAACACTAAAAACAATATATCGCTTTTTTAAATCACATGACTTAAATTTGTTCAACCATAGCAACAATTGTGTATTCTATTCATTACAAGTCGAAGAGCTCCGCTACTTGTTCCGGTGATAACATCATAATCGATAAAAAAAAACAAAATTCTATATTCTATATTATAATTATTCTATATTCTATAATTCTATATTTTATAATTAGTGACAATTGTTATAAACTATGTCTCAAAATTTTAAATGACGAGTGGGGTATTCTATAACTACCTATCACTTATTATAACTAACTACTTGAAGGAATAAATTATATAATGAACACATATAATTTTATTTGCATACATATATTAAATTTACAGAATATTTTTAAGGATTGAGAAATAAAATCCACGACAGAGAGAGAGAGAGAGAGAGAGAGAGAGAGAGAGAGAGAGAGAGAGAGAGAGAGAGGAGAGAGAGAGAGAGAGAGAGAGAGAGAGAGAGAGAGAGAGAGAGAGAGAGAGAGAGAGAGAGAGAGAGAGAGAGAAAGAGAGAGAGCGAGAGAGAGAGAGAGAGAGAGAGAGAGAGAGAGAGGTATATACTTGTTTCTTTGTTGCGTTGTTGTAGCTGACAGGTCAATATTTAAATTAAGAGCATTTCAGTTTTTTTGGTTCAATTGTGTTCTGTAATTCTATAATTAGTTTCTTCCGCCATTACTAAGGGGAGGAAATATATATATATATATATATATATATATATATATATATATATATATATATATATATTGCTCCTAAGCTGTTTATTAGCGTATATTTAATTTAAACTTTTTTGGTATTAACATTTCATTCACAAATTAACGTGGCTATTCTCTGTCTTCCTAACAAGATTTTACAGGTTTCAAAAATTAATTGCAGATTTATGGTTTCAATATTTAGACGTTATGTGCTACTAGAATATGGTGTTTATGAAAACCCATAAAGTAAATTCTGCATGTGAAAATATTTATTATTTTGCTATTAATTTGTCAATAAAACAAGTCCGTTGAAAATTGAATGAATGTGTACAAGATTTTGAAGGTGAAATTCTTTTATAATGGTCGTCGTGGTTGTTGTTATTGGTTTTAAAAATGTAATTTGTTTTTAATAGTAACAATGTATATCATTCTTAGCAAACTGTATTATATTCGTTTTGCGGTCTTTCGAGTTACGACTATAACAGTAATGTAAGGATTTCAGAAACTTTATTTAAAATCAAATCCATAATTTATGGTTTGAATATTTCACGTTATCTGAAATAAAACGAGAACTAACTTCATGCCAATGAAAACAATATAATCTTTTTATGTTAGTGAAAGAAAAACATTGTGTAGAACTGTTTAGGTGATTTTATTGATACATTTTTATTATTAAATATTCTTACAATACAGTATTTTAATACTAGGTATAATTAGAGCAGTATTTGGTTTTCGTTTGTTCTATTATGTGATCTAAATAATAATAATAATTTTTTTTTTAAATTACTTAACCAAAGAACGGATTAGAAATAAGGAAAGTTTTAGGAATCTGCTATGCCGACGAAATTTGGTAAAGGAAGATGTGCTCAAAAATAAAATCCTCACAGATAAAATTAGTATCAGCTTCACGTCTTTTATGTTTGTAACTCTCGTTTTACGTTAAAGTCATACGAGATATTACCGTTTCCATATTCTAAATCTAAATGTAATTACCAGAAAGACGATTACAACTGCTACTTGTGTCCTAAACGACCTACGTGCGAAGTACTAACATAAAATTGAGAATTTTCTTGAGATTTATTGAAAAACATAATACACATGCACCTTCGATTTTAATGGTTCACAACATACTTACAAAGTGTTGTTCATTCTACAGAGTCGCACTGCTTCGAAATGATGGTATAGAAGTTGGGTGATATCCTGGTTGTTTTTGAGACTGCAAATTGTGTCAAACATAACAAGATTGGTGGTTAATGTACAAATATCTTCTACAAAAATAAATCTAGAGACATAGATTGGATAAAATAATCAAATACGGCTATTATATATAAAATGTGATACAACAGTTATAAATTTGTATAACAGTTGAATATTTGTTATAAAAAAATGGAATGTTAAAAATTTGTGTCACATTTGAATTTTGGTTAAAATTTTCTCTACATATTTATTCAAAGTTATCACGTAGCAATTCATTACATTAGAAATTTACTGATCCTAGGTAAAAGGGATATAAAATAATTGTACAGCTAAACTCATTGGTTTTTGTTGAAATGAAAAGAAATCACAATGATTGTTTGCGTGTAATTGATTTCTAGTACATTGTAGCAATGACTACATAAATACTATAAGACACGACATGGCCATGTTAAATATTCTACGCTTATTCTTGAGTTGTCCAATACCCGCTAGGTCGCTCTGCTAGAGAATCTGAAGTTGATGTGACCGGCGCTAGGTGGCTCTACGGTCAAACAATGTTTCAGGCGGGTAAGAGAAAACGCACTGATGCCACATATGGGACCAGAGATGCGAGGGAAGGTCGAGAATCGCTTATCTCAGCGCACGAACTGACAACACTGACTATGCTGACGGAAGTAAGTGAGAAGGTTTGTGAGAGAGGGGTCAACAGTTGTACAGTCTCAACCAAGTGGGATGAGTACAGTCAAGCACCTGCTGCTAGCGCTTTCTGATAGCTGTGTGTCAAACTTGTGACGAACAGCACCCGTAAAGCGTAGACTATTTCCCTATCCTATGTCGTGTCTTATAGTATTTATGTAGTTATTGATTGTAGTAAATTACATTGTTTTGCATAATTATAGTTTTGTGAGAGAAGATTGTAAAGAAAATATTTATCATACGTTTTATTTTACCAGTAAACTGTTTATGCTCTAATCAATTTGGAGAGAATGAGTAGAATACCACTTTATATCTGATTAAAATTGTTTGTATATGCTTATGAAAAACAATTACTTATTCATTAAAAATTACAATATTTTTACACAAAAGTAGATATTGTTGAAGGACGGGTATGTTTAAGGTAAACATTTTATGTTTGATTATAAATGTTATAAAAATGCGTATTGTCCTATAAAGGAATGGTAATCATTTATATTATGTCAATAAATCAATTTATTGGTAATAATGAACAGAAATTTTATTTTTTACCCTATCTTTTTGTTATAAGTTTTGACCATGAATACAGTATATATAAAAACGGGAACATATATATTATCATATGTAAAGGGTTTATTAAATCAAATACATTCCAACGACAATTTGGCATCTATATTGATGCATAAACAACAATAATCAAACTATAAATATTTAAATTGCGGTTGAAAAGCGTTTGATTTATTTATCGCATTTGTTGGAAATTGATTTCAAGTTTAATTTTAATTTTAAAACACCTCAGTATTCATGAATTAGCTATATATATATATATATATATATATATATATATATATATATATATATATATATATATATATATATATGGCATCCAAATGTTATTATTATTATTATTATTATTTACAGTTGGCTTAAACAATTACTGTATATTATGTCCTTAGTGTTTATTTTTAATTTAATAAATGAGAGAGGTACTTCCTATTTTCTTTTAAACAAATTTTTTTTTTTCCTTTTGTTACATCTATGAAATTAAGAAGTAAATTTCGTTATCAATACCATGGTTCTCATCAAAAAAGTTTCCCAATTTCAATTGCTTCTCTGTTCACAGAACGAACTCCTTCAAAGATTTCTTGAAAGCTATGACAAAGTTTTTCCATTACAGTATGTCGAAGCTGAGAAGATCAAATTCACCTATATATTTTAGCCATTAATATTTAACGAGGTTAAGTATACTTTAGCGTCATTGTTATACGAATAATTTTCCAGGACCTATTATTTTACACTGCACAGGTGAACTACAATATTATACATGTTGTTAATTTAAAATTTACAGATAATCATAAATAATAATAACTAATCGTTAACAAACACGTGTATTTATGAAGTCAACTATGCATATGATTGTTGAAAACATTATCACCTCTTTAGTAAACCACACACAATCACACGTTCTTAAACTGAAATAAGAAGTCTCCATAATGAGAATGCTGTTATATCGATTTAGTAAAATAAATTTGTTCACATAATATACATTCCTCATATATTTGAAAATGTGAAGCAAAAGTTGTTTACATAATACAAACTCAAATAAGGCGAATAAATTAAATTGGATCATTCAAAATTTGTAGAAACACATAGATTTAAATTAACTAATTATAATGACGTTTAGTAATTTAAAAAGGATTCAAATGATTACCAAAAATATCTTTTTTTATATTTTACAAAAATACGGTTTATGCCAAATAATAATATTAACATTTATTTAATTTCGTATATTCCATTGGTAATTAGTTATTTGTACTTCCATGTCACCTTTAACCAGTATAAAAACAGCTTAATTTAGAGTTCTAGATACGACATCACTTTAAATGTAAAATAAATGAAAAACTTTAAATATAATACGTACTCTGTATACTGTTGTTAAATTATTGAATACATTTTTATCATGTAGCGCTTTATTCCTCTAAACACTTTATGTGATAGATTAAAACTATTTGATAATTATAGATATTTTTTATTTAAATATCAATTACGTAATTGTGCAAATATATATATATATATATATATATATATATATATATTTGTTTGGTTCTTTTTATGTACTTAGTAATTATAATTAACCGATGATATCACACTTGAAATGCTTTCTGGAAGAATAAAATATTTAAAATATTCAGCGTTATTTATAAAAGTGTTCAGTTCTAAATTTAATAGAAAGAAATGTACACAACCATCCATTTAACAATTATAATTCAAGTGTCTTTATGGACTTCAGTAAGTAAAAATACATAGATATGTCTAGAAAGATTACAAGTACAAAAAAAAGCAACTTGGGAATAGTTGACAAGAAGCGAAAATGAGCACATATCTCAGTTGTTAGCCCTTTAATAAAAGTTCTATTTCCTTTCCGGTGATAACATCATAATCGATAAAATAAAACAAAATTCTATATTCTATATTATAATTATTCTATATTCTATAATTCTATATTTTATAATTAGTGACAATTGTTATAAACTATGTCTCAAAATTTTAAATGACGAGTGGGGTATTCTATAACTACCTATCACTTATTATAAC